>CM055429.1:11537665-12137665 GCA_029228465.1 Salix viminalis | reverse complement strand
ATATAAAAATAATTTAATAATATAAAAAAAAATAATTTAAATAAAAATAAAAACTTTTCAATTTTTTTCAGAATATTTTTAAAATACAATGTCAAATACGCAGAAAATATGAAATTACTATACTAAAATAAAAGGAAATGAATAATTAAATTAGCAGAAACGAATTTTGTCAAGATAGCATGTTTTTAAAAACTATGATTTTAAATCATGATACTTAATTAAATATTTATATTTTTAACTAGAATATTGATAAAAAAAAATTACAATTAATAAGCGTGATAAAATTTTAATTGATATGCAATTCATAACAATTAAATGTATTTGTAATGATTGAATTAATAATTTCAACTGTAATTTTTAAAATTAATGGTCATAGAAAGTCTTTAAATTATATTCATATTTTCAATCAAGTAGTTTTTATTTTTTAGCATGGCAAATTTATGTTTCTCACATGATTGATTTTGATCATTTATCTTTAATTTTGGTTAAGATACTAAATCAATAATTTAATGTATATTTAGTGATGAAATTTTCGGAATTAAGTATACATCACATCTTACAAAAATAATTTTTTATCAATTAAAAAACATGGAATTCAATTGAAAAGTACGTGTAATAGAAAAGTTAAGACATATTCATAACGTGTGTTTTCTCATGTGGAGCTCATACGCAGTTGTCGTGTGGACAGAAAACACTGTGATGCAGTCGAATCTGAGTTCTTGCTAAGACGAATATAGAAGAAATTGACGTGCGGATTGATTTCACAACAGTGGCTTAAAAAACTGTATGAGTGTTCAACATCAGATTCAATCTCAAAACTTTCTTTTATTTGTTTTTTTATTACGGGTTAGCTCTTAGCTGTACATATTAATCTCATGAATATTAAAATTTGAAATTTAAATGATCATTATATTAATAAGTATAAATAAGTATAATTTTCTTTGGATTCTTTCAGTTTTAAATTATTTTTTATTTTCTTTAATGTGCTGGCGACAAAAATAAAATTTTAAAATAATAAAAATATATTATTTTGATACGTTTTTAAACTAAAAAAAATATTTTAAAAAATAATTGTTAATATTTTAAACTATAATAGGAGACCCACTGGATCATACTGGCTTTTCTTTTTCGCTGTGATCTTAGCATAATTTATTTTCTCCACTGGATAAAGGAAAGAATAAAATCACGGAAAGGTACTCCTGGGAGGAAGTAAAATAAGATTCCACGGGGATTGGAGCGTGGTGAGAACGCATGGAAGTCGGGAGTGGGTGGGGATTGTGGCTCTTAATAGGAGACCCACGTGAGCGTAAGAGGTCGACAGCTCACTGGGAAGAAGCCACCCACATGATTTGCTTGCCATTCGATGCTCTCCACTGATGCCAGCAATTTTGTTTGTATTTTCCCTATTCTTTTAATCACTGTTTAAATAAATAATCATTATAAACGTCATGCTTTATTAATATATCTTATAATATTAGTTTTAATTATTAAACTATTCATTGACAGCCATGGTTCCAATATTCTTTTATTTTTCTTCTCCAGATATGATTGATGCTTTTTTATTTATTTTTTCGGTAAACTTACGTATATTTCAATTAATAATTAATGATCACAAGTCAAACTTAAAACCATAAAAACAATAAATAAAATAAAACAGCTACTGGAGGGTTGATTGATGCTTTATTTTATAAACAATCTTTCCATGGTTATAAGAAGTGTTAAATCGCATATAATCATTAGTAGCTGTTTAAGAATATGGTTAATGTTAATTTTGAAAGTATTTATAATTCAAAAATATATCAAAATAATGATTTTATATTTTTAAAAAATTATTTTCATGTAATGATATAAAAAATAATTTAAAAATACTATTTTTAAAATTTAAAATAAAAATATTTTTTTTAACTTTTTTTTCAAAAATACTAACGGTATCAACCACCCTTTTAATCTATATTAATGTCAATCAGCACATGAACATGGCCTCCCAAGTCTACAATAAAAGCTAAACTAAAGAAAATTACAAGTACAACTACAAACGAGAAAACAGCGATTATCTCCTAAAATTTCACTATTTCACCGCGTTACACATCATCTACTCACGTGTCTCTTATCCATAGCGAGTACAATCTTCATCCAAACTCGCGTATGCAAAACACGTCAACAAATTCCCTCCTTCCCTTATAAGCCACACCCCTTCCCCTTCTCCTCCCGAAAAACATTCATTCCAACTCCTCCGAGCTATTTTTTCCCTCTCCCTCTCCCTCTGATTTTTAGCAATGGCATCATCAACGGTAAGGGTTGATCTTGATGGAAAGCCAATAAACCAGCTAACAATTTGCATGATTGGTGCTGGAGGCTTCATCGGGTCCCACTTGTGTGAGAAGATCTTGAACGAAACTCAACACAAGATCCTAGCCCTTGATGTCTACAATGACAAGATCAAGCACCTTCTCGAACCGGACAACCTCTCTTGGGCTGGCCGGATCCAGTTCCACCGTATCAATATTAAACATGACTCTCGCCTCGAAGGCCTCATCAAGATGTCAGATCTGGTATTCGTTTTCACCTCTTAAGTCATTAAGCTGTAACCAAGCGCTGGTATCTAATCCCTGTGTTAATTTGTGATATTTTGTGATAATGTGTGGTTCAGACGATAAATTTGGCGGCGATCTGTACTCCGGCGGATTATAACACGCGTCCTTTGGATACGATTTATAGCAACTTTGTCGACGCGCTCCCTGTGGTAATGCTTCTGCATTTCATTATGTTTCCTGTTTCGTTTTCGGTTGAATTTGTTGTTGCAGCTTTCAAGATCGGTTGAAATTGTTAAAGATTCTATCGTTGCTGTTTTTTTGTTCTTTTTGAAGTTGATTGTGATTTTTCTTGTTTTTTTTCGAGTTATTTTAGGTGAAGTACTGTTCAGAGAATGGGAAGCGTCTGATTCACTTCTCGACTTGTGAAGTGTATGGAAAAACTATCGGGAGTTTTCTTCCTAAAGACAGTCCTCTTCGTCAGGTAAAATTCCGCTTCCGTTTTCGTCTTCGAGAACTAGATTTATGTTTCTGTGCTTTCTTGAAATTGTGCAATCATAGAAGCATATGTCGATGGGGTTATTTTGTGAAGTCTTTGAAAATGTATTAACTTTGTAATGTTTGAATTAGCAGATCCTTTTGGATCAAAGCTTCATTAGTGATGTGCTTGCGTTTTGTATGTAGTGGGGTTTGGTTAATGGAAGGTGTGATTGGGTGTCGCCAGTCTTTTTTTTCACTTTGATTTGGCTGGAGAGTGTTGAAGGTTAGAAACTGTTAAGGGCTGCTAACTTCTCAACTATTTAGTTAAGAGAAATTACGGAAGTTGCGAATTTAAATTGCTTTTCTTTCTGATTTGTTCTGTTATTTAATTTTATATGATATGTTTGTAGTTAGAGATGAGTGATTTTATTTGACGCGGTGTGATAGGATCCTGCATATTACATGCTTAAAGAAGATGCCTCCCCCTGCATTTTTGGTTCCATTGAGAAGCAGAGGTGGTCTTATGCATGTGCAAAGCAATTGATTGAGAGGCTAGTTTATGGTAATCAATACCTATGATCTTGCAATTTTGAGCTTTTTAAGACCATTTGTTCTGATTTCTGTTCTTAATGATGGCAGCTGAGGGTGCAGAGAATGGACTTGAGTTCACCATCGTGAGGCCTTTCAACTGGATTGGACCCAGAATGGATTTTATTCCTGGTGTTGATGGCCCAAGTGAGGGTGTTCCCCGGGTTCTTGCTTGCTTTAGCAATGTTAGTCTAATTTTTTTCCCGCATGGGTCTCTCAAGCTCATTTGTTTTCCATGGGTTCTTTGATTGTGATGTCTCCATTTTTTGTTGTTACAGGCTCTTCTTCGTCGAGAGCCGCTCAAGCTTGTGGATGGTGGCGAATCCCAGAGAACTTTTGTTTATATCAAGGATGCAATCGAGGCTGTTCTCTTGATGATTGTACGTGCTAATTTATATCCTATTTCTTTCCTTTTTTATTTACATTTGAATGCTAAAGGAAGTATCTAACAGCGTTACATGTCATACAGGAAAATCCTTCCAGGGCCAATGGCCATATTTTTAACGTTGGCAACCCTAACAATGAAGTTACCGTTAGGCAGCTTGCTGAAATGATGACAGCGGTGTGGAATTGCTCCCGGCATTATTAATTTCTACATTATTAATCTCTTCCCGGCATCCAGAAGCTGATGCTCAAACTCTTCTTGCAACAGGTCTACGCAAATGTGAGCGGAGAACCTGCTCTGGAGGAACCCACAGTTGATGTGAGCTCCAAAGAGTTTTACGGCGAGGGATATGACGACAGTGACAAGAGAATTCCAGACATGACCATAATCAATAGACAACTTGGTAGTACTGCCTTCTTTCTCAGCTACATTTTCAATTTTCTTTAACTCTATTTCTGATGTCCAATGTCATTTTGACATTTGTCTGGCGGACACCAGGTTGGAACCCGAAGACATCTCTGTGGGACTTGCTTGATTCAACTCTCACTTATCAGCACAAGACATATGCCGAGGCAATCAAGAAGGTCATGTCACAACCCACGACCAGCTGAAGAAAGAAATGAGACACGATGAAAGGGGGGGTAATATTCTTGGATGGGCTGGTAATTAGCAAGTGTTTCAATTCTTTTGTTTAGGCTTCAAAAGTATATCATAATGGTGGGTGCGCGATATACATTACATTTTTTGTGTTTCTGGTGTCGGTAGTCAGTGGCTCAGTGTAGCTCAGGAATATGTTTTAAATGTCAAACCTCGAGAAGGCACTAGATTCTGACATTGGGCAGTTATGCCCCCGTCTTTGTAATTTGTCACTCTGAGCATGGGCTCATTGGCCCGATCAAGCTTATGTTTCTTAAATTATTATTATTATTATTTATTAATTCAATCTTGCACCCCCTCCCTGCTTGCAAAATTCTAACCTGTCAGAGCTGCCCGCCAACTCTAGCCTAACATATATATATATATATATATTTTAAAAGAAATATTGTCCAGTACTGGTTATATTTCTCGTTTAAAATAAAATCTTACAAGGTCTCTTGATCTCGAAGGTAAAGTATTAAAGGAAAAACCGGAGTTTAAAAAGACTTCGAAAGACTATCATCAATAGTTGTATTTTATAATTTTGTTTATATGACTATATTTTACAACCCAAAATAGAACACCGGATCGCACTGAAAGTGGTTTGTTCCACGTAGAGACTAGAAAAATTCAATTAAAAATCAAAAGTTCAAAAAGGAATTCATTTTCAGCATGGAAGTGCTTGCAAACGGGCTGTAATCCTTGCGGTGTGCATCCAGAGACTTTAGGCCTGTTAATGTAGGCTGGAAACCTGTTAGCTCTCTGGTAAGCCCACGGATACTCTATTCTTATCCGTGAGTGTTGATAGGACTGTGTGGCACCAGTTTTGTCCGCTGGGTAGTTCGTGTTCTTATGGGCCAAGCTCGCTCCGATTCAAAAACTGCTCAACAAAATTCTCTCATCGAAACTTTTTTTTTTCAAGTTTTATGTTTTTTTTTTTATTAGCTACCTGTTTACTAATATGGTATGTATGTTTATTTAGTATAATCTTGGCACTAACATGTTACTTCCGCTCATAATTATTTTTTTGAAGTCATTTAATGTCTTTCAATCAAAATATATTTGTTTGAAAATAAATCCTTAAAATATTCCAAATGCATTATTAAACATAAAACGTTTAGTTAGGCCTGTTTGTTTCTGCGGTTGTATCGCCGTTTGCTCAAAATTTAATTTTTTTTTTCATTTTAAATGAAATTTTTTTGGTGTTTTTAAATCATTTTGATGTGATGATGTCAAAAATGATTTTTTTTTAAAAAAAAATATTTTGATGTATTTCTAAATAAAAAACAACCACAATCACACTCTCAAATATGCCCTTAAGTTACTCAGGCTTGAACCTATTTCACAGGCTGGCGGAGCCTTTCAAGCTGATGGATTGATCTGTGAAGACGGTTTTTGTTTTGTTGTTTGGAATGGTGATAAATGTTTTTTTTTATTATTATTATTTGAGAATAATATATATTTTTTAAAATTTATTTTTAATACTGACAATCCGAATAATTCAAAAACTATCCGGTAAATTCAGGGGGTCTCTCCCTCATGTTAATGATTTATAATTTCTAAAGGGAGCGTCAGGGTCCTGAGTTTGACTGATTCGATGGTTTTGCCATTATTAGAAACGGGGAGGGGGGGTTGGTGTCATTATTCAGTCACCTGTCCGAAAGAAAACAAAAAGGTAGTCTAAAGCAGCTGACACGACTTGAAGATTCTTTCATCGGCAAGCTTTTGATAACCCGCATGATAGATCACCTTCTCTCTGTCGGCATGTCCCCTGAAAAATGACCTAATTAAGAACCACGGTGAGGTCTCTCCATCAGTAAGTTAGTTTTGTGTGCCTGGCTGGCACGAGAAAGACAGGCTAACATCTTCTTTCATGTTTTTTTTCGAAGTTTAGGGTTTCAGGAACCATCCCGAGATTACGTCAAGGAATTCCTTCCCCTGGCGTGTTGAAGGTTGCTTGGGATGAAAGCTACATGAACAACCTCCGAGTAGTTGGGTAATGATCCGAGACATGTGTGTATAATATATGGTCAAACCAATCAATTGTGGTTCCTTTTGTTTTACATTTAATAAAATTTGAGCTTAATCATTTCTAAGAACCTATGGCCTATGTATCCATTGACAAAATCATTATTTTCATTTTGAAATATATTTTTTCCAAATGGGTCTTTTGGAAATTATGATGATTAAGTTCACAACAAAAGCTTCCTTAACCCTAGTTTGGTCATCGGACAACCTGGCTGGCAATAATAGCATAACCACTGCAGTTCACTTGTTCCTTCACCAACCTTGGAAAGCACAACAAGCCATCTACTCTCTCTCCGAGCTGAGAATTTGAGATCCAATTTGTATTAATCTAGGCTACTCCATCTTTTTTTTTAATTATTAATTTTTTTTGGATAAAATTCTGGATTTTTCCATGTTCTTATAAAATAAATATATCTTAATTTTGACTTGAGGTTTAAAATCCTAAATTTAGATTCTAGAATTAATCATCATCATGATCAAGTGAAAAGATTGAAGATTGTGAAGATCGTTGAATCACTACTTTAATGTAAAATATTATTTCAGTGAGAGTGAAGAAAAAAAAAGAAAAAAAAGAAGAAGCTCATGCAAACAATTTTACCGCAACTTGGAGTGATAATAGATGTAAAGTTAATATGGATTGAAATGGAGATGCGACTTTTCTCTACTGAGAATATATTTTAATATATCTTTTATTTAAAGATTAGAGGTTTGAATATAATTTTTTTTTAAATGTAATGAGATTTAAAAATAAGAGAGGAATGCATATTATTAATTGTTTAATGGCCCGGTGCATGATGTTATCATAAAAATATTTTGATTTTTATTGTTTATATCATCAATATATTTAAAAATATAAATTTAATGATAGGAAAAAAAACCTTTTTTTCCTTCCTTTCCATGCTATTCTTTTTAATGGTAAATAAAAAAAAAAAACACCAATACTTTCCATGACAAACCAATTCAAAGAGTTTTGACTTTTGAGCGATGATTAGAGGCAAAATGCTCGACAAACCATCATCTTTTTTCTCCATAAATTGCCTCTAATTATTATGCTTGTCTCTCTATTTCTCTCCTGTATAGAAATGAAATCGAGATTATTTTTAAAAATATTTTTTTATTTAAAAATAAATTAAAATGATATTTAAAAAAAATTATTTTTAACATCATAAAAATAATCTAAAAATATCAAAAAAAAATTAATTAAAAATAAAAATTTTAATTTATTAGGCAATTAACCTTAAGAATCTCGTGCTTTAATTTATTTCCTTTGCTCTTATTATCACGCTTGTCTCTCTGTTTCACTCCTGCTCCCTGCCTTTACCCCAAGAATCTCGTGCTTTCAATTTATTTCATTTTCACCTTGCCACTCCCAATACCTTGTCGTCACATACCATTTATTTTTCAGCATAAAAATATATTTCAAAACAAATTTATTTTTATTAATGCAGTCAAGGACGCTGTCTAATCAAACACAATCTAAGAAACACTGCAAGGAAGCTCATTGGACCTCTTACAGAACAAAAACAAAAATCACTTAGTTTCCTCTACTATTTGATTTTCACATGCAGGGAGCAACCTGAAACACAAACTCACCTATCACCCTGATAATACTGCTTAACTTGAAAATTCCTTTTTTTATATTTTTTTCTCTCTACGATATGGTCCCTGCTGTTAGCGGTTTTCCTGTTAACTTGGCATGCAAAATTCTCCACCTTTTAAAACACATTAACACAGTCGTAAACTATTGAAACTTCAACTTGCATGTGTTTTTCTTACCTGTAAAGAGGTCCAGTGTTTTTCATGTTGCCAACGCGACCACATTTGACTCAACTAAGACCTCTCTTGCCCTCCATTCTCTCCCCTGTGTTTTTGTTTTGCCCCCTTCTTTTTCTTTCCCTTTTTAACACCGTGAAGGTGAAGTAATTAATTAAGCATGTTTCTGTTTTTGTGGTTATTTGCCTTAAATGCCTCTTCTTTTGTACCAGTTTGAGTTTTTGCTTGTTTGAAAAGCAAGAACAGAGAGAGAGAAAAAGGGGTTTTGATTCTCTTTTAGCCTGGTTATGGCCCCTGCAGGGAAAGTTACTGGTTTTCACAAAGAGGGTAGTGACTGGTAAGTCTCTTCACTGTATTTCTTATAATATCTCGAACCCAGATTTTAAATTTATTGTTTGGGTTTTTTAGTGTGGAGATTTTACAGTTTTCTTTGTTGGATGTGTTCAGTCTTAGTTCATTTGTCACAAGTTTTGTTTTAAAGCTGTAATGGTGTGTAGCTGCCAGAATTCTGGATTGAGATTTGAATTATGGGTTCTTTTTCTTTGTTTTAATCATGCATTCTATTGTAATTCAGGGGGTTTTGAAGAAAAAAGAAACTTTTGTTTTGTTAAAAAATTGATTCTGGTGGTGATGGTTTGGTTGGTTTACAGGGTTAGAGAGGAGCGTCAAGTGTGTGTGAGTGTGATTGCCTGATAATATGATCTCTTGGTGGGTCTGGCAGGTTCTGCAATGCAGGGTTGCCAAGCGATATCACTGTTGTTGTGAATGATATAAAGTTCCATCTTCATAAGGTAGGCCGATATTAACCTTCTTGTAGGGTTTAAGAACACCCGTAATTTTGAATTCTATGAAAATTGCGTAGTCTACTCTTTTCCTGCTGCAGATTTTGACCTAAATATGTTTGATGCTGACCACTTAATTGTACTTACTCTTTTAACTTTGAAACTTAATACTGGTTAGATTTTTCTCAAGAAAAAAATAATAAAAAATCACCTTTCCTGGTACGAGTTTTATTATCTTATCAAAATCATTCATTGCCATCTATGCTTGATGTCATCATATTGCACTGTATCTCCTATCTGTGCAAAGATTTTCTTAATGTTGAGCTTATGACAGCAGTCAAGTTGGATTTTGGAAATATTGGTAACGATACGTTTTTGTCCAGTTTCCACTGGTGTCAAAATGTGGGAAGATAGCACGAATATGTGAAGAATCCTCTGAAAAGGCATTCATCGCAGCATTTGAGGATTTCCCTGGCGGTCCAGACACTTTCTTGATCGCAGCAAAGTTTTGCTATGGATTAAGGGTGGAACTGACACCAAGAAACATAGTTATCGTGTATTGTGCAGCAGACTATCTTCAAATGACAGATGAATACGGAGAAGATAACTTACTTTCCAAGTCTGAGAATTTCTTCCACAAGAATGTACTTCACAACTGGAAAGACTGTATATTGGCTCTTCAAAGTTCCGATCTTATAATTGCAAGGGCTGAAAAACTCCAGATTATAAGCAAATGTTTGAGTGCTCTATCCATGATGGTATGCACAGATCCCAGTTTGTTTGGATGGCCCTTGATGATGTATGGTAGCTTGCTGAGCCCTGGTGGAAGCATCCTGTGGAATGGTATAAACACTGGGGCTAGAATCCAAAGTGTAGAATCTGACTGGTGGTTTGAGGATATCTCATACCTTAGTGTAGGTTTGTTTGTGGGATTGATAAATAAAATGGAAACCAGAGGAATAAGGCCTGAAATTCTTGTGGGTGCAATTATGTATTATGCCAGGAAGTACCTGCCGGGGCTGAGCAGGTGGCAGAGTGGACAAAGCTGGAAAACAAGAACATTTGCCAGTTTTAGCTTGACGCCTGCTGTTGTTGATCAAAAGGTTTTGTTAGAAACCATTGAAAAACTTATCCCAGAAAAAAAAGGGAAATCCTTTTGCCGTTTTTTATTGGGACTTCTTCGAGTTGCTCTGATACTGGGTGTCAGTCAAATGTGCAAGGACTCTTTAGAGAGGAGAGTAGGGATGCAACTGGAAGTGGCGACCCTGGATAGTCTTCTTATTCCTGCCTATTCAGATTCTGATACTTTGTACAATGTCGATTGTGTGGAAAGGATGATTCATCATTTCATGTCTTCAGAATCCACGATTACATCATTTTCTCCAGCATCATTGGACCCGGAAACATCTCCATCATCTGAACCTTTAAGAAATGTTGCAAAACTGATAGATAACTACATTGCAGAGGTTGCTTCAGACATAAATCTGAAACCTGGAAAGATACGATCTCTTGCCGAGGCCCTACCAGAATCTTCTAGACCATTGCATGACGGGCTATACAGGGCACTGGATATATATTTCAAGGTCTGAAATTACTGGATTTGCTTCTGTAATACAACCTTCTTGTGCGTTTCAAAACTTTTCTGATCACCTGTGGCATTTTCCAGGCACACCCTTGGCTATCAGAGAAAGAGAAGGAAGAACTTTGCAGCATCATTGACTATCAGAAGCTCTCCATTGATGCCTGTTCCCATGCTTCCCAGAATGCAAAGGTTACCACTTAGAGTTGTTCTTCAAGTGCTGTTCTTTGAGCAGATGCAACTGAGAACAGCTCTTGCTGGCTGTCTACATGCCATGGACACTGAAATTGCCCCTGCAGGCCCCATTCCTGGTGATATGCTGGGCCAGATTGTACAGAGGGATGGGTGGAAAACAGTTGTGCGAGTGAACCAGGTTTTAAAGGTAGATATGGACAATATGAGGTCTAGAGTTGGGGAACTTGAAGATGAATTTAGTAAAATAAAACAGGAGATGAAGAGGGTGACTAAATCACATAGCTCTCTTGGCTCCCCTCGCTTGGTTTCCAGGATGATCGGGTGCAAGCTTCTTCCACGATCCTCTGATGAACAGCCTGAAACTGCTGACATTACCGGACCAAAACCTAGAGCATCAGTTGAACAAGCTCACCGTTCCCACCATTCGAGGCACCGGAAGAGTTTGTCTTTGTTTTGATAGTAATTCGATGCATACAAGGCAAAGAGGATCACAGTTTTGTATCACGTAATTGGTTTCAAATCGTATGGAAAACAGAATGGAATTTCTTCTCATCCCTATTGAAATCTTCTTCTTTTGAAAATTGTTTTGACCATTTTAAGGGGGAACCTTTTGAATTCTCAGGCCGCAGGGTTATGGAAAGTCTTACAGTCCCTTTAAAAAGCAATATGCTCCTATCCAAATCTGGACTTGTAGAGAAATGTGACACCGGATTCAGATTTAGAATGGAGCTTTCACACATGATGTTTTTATCATAGAGAGAAGGTGTAGTTATTTTCAGTTTGTGGTTTTTCCTGGCACCCTTTTATGGAATATACATGTACACAGCTCTGTGAATCATTTTGTGAGATTGTCAAGCACTGGAAATATATCAGAAAATTCATGTTGCATGTTTGAACTTCGATCTGACTAGTTTCTATTTTCTTTGTGGTTTGATGCTCTAAGAACCTGCATGTTTGCATGTTCTCAAGTTCACGCATTGAATAGGTTCTGAGGATGAGCCGGCTGCGTTTTTCTTCTTGAAAAACAAGGCGGTAAACAATGATATATATATATATATAAATACGGAATCTTCATCAAAAGTCGCTTTGGCCGAGTGGTTAAGGCGTGTGCCTGCTAAGTACATGGGGTTTCCCCGCGAGAGTTCGAATCTCTCAGGCGACGTTTATAATTTTTCTTTCGACCATATACAGTCCCCAACACCAGCATCCTCACTCCACTTCAAGGGCATGTTGTAATTTTTCCGGTTCTAATTTTTTAAAAATATATATAAATTAAAGTTTTAATTTCTCTGTTGTTTCTTCCACTAGTTACCATATTATTAATGTGTTGGGCGTCTGGTTGAAACATCACCAGTTTCAATAAATATTGCATTATAGCATAGAGAATTTATGATTTATACAGTAAAGTTTTAATTTTGATATAGTGATTATGTTTCTGACGGGTTACACTGATTATGTTTTTTTAGATATATTAAAATAATATCTGTTATTTTTAAGTAGTATATCAAAACAATATAAAAAAATAATTTTAAATAAAACAATAAAAGAGAAGTCATTAGTGTCCTATGAAAAAGCCTTTTCTTTGCCTTCATCAATGCAAGCTCAAAGATTCAGCTAAAAGTACAAAGGAAGGTTAGTTTTTTTCTGGGAGCCAATTCATCTGGGGTGGATTCTCTTTCTTGCCTGTGACGAATGCGTTTATGTTGAGGAGAGAATATTCTAAATTCAAAGCAAAGGGTAATTGAATTTTAATAGTCCGGTCATCGAAATCAGAATGATGCAAAACTCGCATAGTTGATCGGTGTGATTGTCAATAGTCAAAGCTTTGTTGTTGATGTATACTTTTTTTTAGCCGAATTTCACCGTTTATACCTCAAAATCATCATTTTGTAATTTTAGAAACGTGTCGATTTAGCCATAACTTTTGATTTTCAAGTTCGAAATGACTTCCGTCATTTTCAACCTGCTCAGGATTTCTAGCAGTTTTAATTTCTATAATTATCTCAGCTTTTTCTATTTTTGATAATTTTTAGTAATTAGCTCCGTTTCTCTTGTCCAACAAGAATTAGGGCTAGGTTATCACTTTAAATATGCATGTAAGCCCTTTGGTCGGAATCATTCAACTATACAATAAAAATTTAAATTTCTCTTTAGAGTTTCTCTCGTTTCTGGTGGACTCCATAGTAATTTATAGAATACTGACGTGAGTTGTATTTTTTTGGTGTTTTCCATGGCGTCATGTATATGACTTTATTTTTATTAAATAGAATGATGATTATGATATTTAAATTCATTACCATTACGTCAATAAAATTCTAATATTATATCAATGAATTATCTTCCCTAAAAATCTAAATCGTCAAAGTTATGTTCAGAATATTATTCTTTTCAAGCTTTCTAGAACTTGGAAGCCCCACTTCCTTAAGGCCTCACACCTTGACAGGCATGGCAAGAATCCGATTACTGTAGATTTTCCATTGCCAACCTAAAAGGCACACCTTGTCGAAGGATTTGCCCTCCCCAACTCATTAACCGGCCCCATGCTTCCACTCATCACTTTTAGCTAAGAAACGATGCCTCCCATGGAGAAACCTTTTCCCTTTTTATGTGTTTTGACTCGTGCGTCAATGGCTGCTCTAAGCTCTTGAGTTGACTCAGTATCATGTCATATTTATCAGAACTCGAATATTTTTGGCTCCATGAATTCTATTCAAACCCTTAATGGTGAAAGTTCTAGTAGAACCCAGTGGTTCAAATAAACTAATAAAATAGAACCCCCTATTATAGCCAGCTCATGTCTGTTTAGTAATACAGCGAGGTGATTATAACCGAGTTTATACCGATTGTCATTTTAATATAATCTAATTAATCAAATGTTTATATATATATATATATTACTTTTGCATGTATTTTAATGATTTTTTTGAAAAATATTAATTATAAAAAACTATTATTTATAGTTTTTTATAAATATATTTTTTCAAACCACATCGAACATATATTATTCAACTATGTACCTCGCACACAAAATACATATATAACTCAGAATTTACAGAGAATTCTTTCTTACAAAAGAAATGTTTGGTTAAGAGTTTGGTTGAGATTGTTTTTGAAATTGATTGTTGTTCAGAAAAATATTAGAATAATATTTTTTTATTTATCTAAAAATTATTTTTGAACATCATTATATTAAAATAATCTAAAAATATATAAAATAATTAAAATAATTTTTTTTTAAAAAAATATTTTTGAACAAACAAGCACTAAATTGAGCTCGCCAGCATAATTGGACCACAGCTATGAGAAAAAAATGGACAGCTCCGAATAAGTGTCAAGTAACCGATTTATTTGACTGGTGCAATTGTTTTCGTATATGATACTAAATAATTCGAAATCAAACGAAACTTCTAATTAGAGAAACATCAATTTTTTTAAAAAAATATTAATTAAATATTTTTACCAATAAAAATATATTTAAATAAAAAATAAATCCACCTTGATTCTACTAATCAAGGAAATAATTAGAAGTTACCTTGAATTATAATCTAAAAAAAATCCCATTATTATATGGATTTGATTAGAGATAGATTGAAAAAAATTAAATGAAAAATAATTATTAATTCCCGCACTTAAAAAATATAATAGAAATACTTAATTTCTGAAGACAAAAATATCTGGAAAATATGTGGAATATGAAATGAAAATGAAAGATTTCAGAGGGGACTCGCAGGAGGTTAGGTTAAACTAAATTAAATTAAATTAAGGTAAATAAAAGTCGTCCCTCCTCTCCTCAGTCCACCCTCTCTCTCTAGAAAAAAAGGAAGAAAAACATAAAACAAAATAAATTTCCATCTCTCTCTCTCTCTCTCTGTAGATCATTCCGTCAAACCTCCCTCCCTCCTTCTCCATTCCTGCTCCAAATTCACACTCGGATCTCCTTCGTTTTCTCCGAGATCTCATCGTCATCATCCTATCCAAGAGAGACGATTTAGAAGAAAATTTGACAACTAAAAAGAGGTACCCTCTCTAATTGTTGGATCTGAGAGGGAAATGGCGTTATCAGGCATGAGAGGTCTCTCTGTCTTTATAAGCGATATTCGAAATTGTCCAAACAAAGAGCAAGAAAGGCTTCGAGTCGATAAAGAGCTTGGCAATATCCGTACTCGCTTCAAAAGCGAAAAGGTTAGGGTTTTTCTTTTTCCAAATCTTTTTTTTACTATTTAATCTTTTTATTATTTAGATAATGTTAATTTATACCTGATTACTTTATTCAGCAGGAAATTTCTTAGTGAAGCTTGAAATTTAGCTGAGCTAATGCAAGTATATATGGCATAAGAGTAAAAATGTTAATCTTACATAAAATTACTTATCCGTTGATTTTTTTGACCACATCGGTGGTCTGGTAAATCCAATGGCTGGGATTTTTCAGGAAGTGATTTCGAAGAAAAAAAAATCAGTTAGATTAGCATAACTTATAGCATGAATGTTTAGGACCTGTGGAAATGGAGAGTTCTTGTCGTGTGCGCTCGTGGTAGTGAGTTTTGGTAATTTCTTTTTTTTCTTCTTGGTGTTAGCTCTTTTTAGTGAACTGTGGATTGTCAGGCGTGGAGATGTATGGTTTTAAGATTAGGAGTAGAAGTGCGATGAGGCTGATTTAGGTCAGAATGAGTAATTCTGGACAGTTCGATCAAGGGTCAGGTTGGGCATATAGAATATATTTTTCTTGTGTTTTATTTGATGAAAGAGTTTGAAAAGTCGATGGAACAAAAAGGAAAGAAGAAGTGATAGGAATAGCAATCAGGCCAGAGCCTTTTTAGTTAGTGTGTTTGGATGCTGTAGATGTGAACTGAGTATGGCACTGAGAGGACATTCCTTTTTCACTTCATAGAAATACAGATGGCTGAATGATGTTGAGTTTGATAGGACCTAGAATGGGAAAGGCTTGTGTGGAAATGTATCCTAGTTTCTATGATGGAGCTTTTTGGGATGGAACGGTTGACATCGAGTAAAGGAAATAAGTTAGTAGCTATTGTGTATTCATAATTAAGAACTGTGTTGGTTTCAGTATTGTTCCAAGTTAGTAGCAATCGTCTATTATTACTACATATTTGGAATAATTCATTTGAAGATGAAGTGCTTTAGTTGGAAACAGAATCCTAGTTCAAATTTGTGGGTTAATGTTTTGGAGATTACACTCATGCCTTTAATTTTGTTTGTTGTGGGTGGAAAGCTAAAGAGTTGCTTTCAACCCACGTAAAGGCTTTGTGTATCTGGGAAAAGATTTGTTTTATTTTCTTATGATGGAAGAAAGAATTTGTTCAAGTGAAGTTTACATATCATCCCATGCTTGTGTTAGATCTGTGTTTTATTAAAAGCTCAAGATTGCTCTGGGACTTTGAGGTTCAAAGATGTTTTCATGTGGTGATAATTCCATCTCATGATACAGTTTGACCAGCCATGTTTTGATTCAGAACTTTAAAAAAGGCCCAGTTGGAGAAATTTAGAATTCCAAGGGAACCTCTTAGGCATTAAAAACAGTTTTTGAAGTATGGTTTCTCACATTCTTAAATACTGGTTTGTTGCACCATCTTGTTCCTGTCTACATCACCTTGATGTTCGTCCTTAATATCTACCTGAACGTTGTATACAATTTATTTAATTGCCACTCAATCAGAACAATACAATGTAACGGAATGGTGTAAATGTTTTTAGATAGCTTATGTGAAAGTTAATGTATTGTTAATTCTCCCATGTATCAGACAACACTTGCAATAATCTATTAAATTGAGAGAGCTGTTATATGGATTTTTTTGTTTCTTTGACAGGGTTTGACTCATTATGAAAAGAAGAAATATGTCTGGAAAATGCTTTACATTCACATGCTAGGCTATGATGTAGATTTTGGTCACATGGAAGCTGTTTCCTTAATATCTGCGCCAAAGTACCCTGAAAAGCAGGTAAATTCTGTCTATGCTTTTCATAATTTCTAACAATTGGTAGTCATATGGCTGGCTGGTAATTGACTTGTATAAATGAATCATTGAAAACATTGCTTATACTGGTTTATTTTCCATAGTCAGTGGATGAACTAACAATCCTGAAGAGTTCTTCTACATGTGGTCAATAGGAACCATTAAAATGGTTAGGAAAGTAATATCTATACCAATTAAATTTTGTATGGGAAGTGGAAGCCTTCAAGATCCTTGGAAATGACGTGCTTGTAGTATTTCCTAAGATAAATATAATATCTTCCTCAAAAACTACACTGCCCATGATGTGAACTAATGCATTTCTGTTTCCTTTATGTTCAGATTTGACTTTGCTGTTCAATTAATTTTTGCTTTTATGTGAATGCCTGCAGGTTGGGTACATAGTGACATCATCTTTGCTAAATGAGAACCATGATTTTCTGAGATTAGCAATAAATACAGTGCGCAATGATATTATTGGTCGGAATGAAACTTTTCAGTGCCTGGCTTTGACTATGGTATGGTAACAGATGTTTTTTAGTTTCGATGCTCGTGTATTTTTATTTTCAGGATGATATTAAGATGTTTCAGAAAAGTACCTTTGTCTGCTCCTTTTTATTCTATAGCCTCTCTCCTCTCCTCTTTTCTCTTCTCCAACTCACTCTACAACATGTATTTGAAATCTTAACTTTGAGACTATTTTGTTTTAATTATTGTAGGTTGGGAATATTGGCGGGAGAGAATTTTCTGAATCTTTGGCACCAGACGTTCAAAAGTTACTCGTAAGAGATGGCAATAATTCGTAAGCTTTTTTACTGGCATATTTTGAAACTGATTGATGTGAACGTCTCCCTCGTTCTTGGTTTTAGATTTCTAGTAGCTGCAGACCACTTGTGAGAAAGAAGGCTGCATTATGTTTGCTGCGCCTGTATAGAAAAAATCCAGATGTTGTCAATATAGATGGCTGGTATGGTTTTGAATGTTATCTTCTAGGTTATTATCCAAAAATACCTTCTATCCCTGTCGATTTAATTCTCTTTTTTCAAATGCCTTAGGGCGGATCGGATGGCACAACTGCTAGATGAACGTGATCTTGGTGTTTTGACATCTTCTACGAGCCTTCTTGTTGCTTTAGTGTCAAATAACCACGAGGCATACTGGAGTTGTCTACCGAAGTGTGTTAAGATATTGGAGCGACTTGCGAGGAACCAAGATATCCCACAAGAATACACTTATTATGGTATCCCATCTCCTTGGCTTCAGGTCAGTATATATATGCTTTTTTTGGCTGTCTTTTGGAGAGAAAAAGAGAGGGAGAGAGAGAGAGAGGGAGATTCGTATCAAGGTTGATTACATATGATCCAATCTACTCAGTTCTCCTAAATTTCTTGAATGTTAGTAGCCAGCAATTTCTCCATCATAGCTTACAAGTTCATGCTCAGGTTAAGGCAATGAGGGCGCTTCAGTACTTTCCAACTATTGAAGATCCTAATATTAGAAGATCCTTGTTTGAGGTCTGACTGTTTTCAAAGAATTTAATTTGACATCCTCATTAGGATTCATGTTTCTAATAAAACCTAATTTGTGATATCAGGTCTTACAGCGGATACTAATGGGAACTGATGTTGTGAAAAATGTGAATAAGAACAATGCATCACATGCTGTTCTCTTTGAAGCCCTTGCTCTTGTAAGCTGACTCCTCAACATCAATATGTTATATATAGAACAGCTTATGTATTGTTTGTTGATATAATATACTGTGTTGTTATTGACAAGACAAGCATGTGCATGCAATTAAAGGATTTGATTTTGAAGAAACAGAATTTCCTCCCTCGAGTTGATTAGTTGTGGTGTTTACATTACCGTATGAGTTCTTGGCCTTGGGTGACATTATGAGACTATCCTCAATTTCTTCACTATGGTTGGAAATACATGTGATAGGGTTTCTGCCCTCTATTTCACATTTTCACTATGTAAATGCTTAATGAAGTAAATTTATAGAGTTAAGAAGCCTGTGGAGTTGTGGTTTCTAGATCTTAATTTCCTTTTTGCAGGTAATGCATCTTGATGCTGAAAAGGAGATGATGTCTCAGTGTGTTGCCCTTCTTGGCAAGTTTATTGCTGTACGTGAACCAAATATCCGATATCTTGGCTTGGTGAGTTGTAGTCTTATCATTTCAGTAACTCAACAAACTTACTAAAGTGGATATACGTCCAAACTTTGATGGTAAATCTATTTGCTGCTGTATAACTGTGTGATTGGACTTTATATTTTTTTTGTTGCTTTGCTGCAGGAGAATATGAGTCGGATGTTGATGGTTACAGATGTGCATGATAGCATTAAAAGACACCAGGCTCAGATCATTACCTCGTTGAAAGATCCTGACATCAGGTTAACTTTGAGTGTTACATCTAATGAAAAAATTATAGTTCTTGATGTGGTTTCTTATGCATATGACTTCTGGTTTCTACTTTGTTTCCTTTTGAGTATTTCATATGATTATAAAAAGACAGCATCTTATCCACTAGACATGGCTCAGATGTATGCAGAGTGTTTTGGATATCTTGTGTTTATGAGGATGAAACTGAATGTGCACCGCACCCTAAATGCCAACATATAGTTTTTGAGGTTTTAGATCAATTATACTCTGAGATTTATTTAGCTGACTTCAAGTTTTTCCTACAGCATCCGTCGACGTGCTCTTGATCTACTCTATGGTATGTGTGATGTTTCGAATGCAAAGGACATAGTGGAAGAACTGTTGCAGGTAAAAATACATGGATTGAATTTGTGGGCTGACATTTTGATATGAATGTAGTTCACAATTCTATTGGCATTCTTTACTGGTCTACCAAGAAAATTAAGAGTGCGCACTGATTTTTATCTGATGTTCAGTATCTTAGCGCAGCAGATTTTGCAATGCGTGAGGAGCTGTCTCTTAAAGCTGCCATTCTTGCTGAAAAGTTTGCTCCTGATTTGTCTTGGTAAGGATATTTTGCCATTACAAGCTATAGGGAAAAGCTAGGCATAGTAGTTGTGAAAGCAAAATTTCTATATCATTTGGATATACATTGAAGGAAACATGAACGGACAGGCTTTTGATTTCTTAAGTCATAAACATGATTGGCACTTGGAACTAAAATGAAATGTCAATATGAATTCTAGTGCTAAAAATTCAAACTTGGAAAGACAGGTCTCCCTGGCTAGCAACTGCCTTAAAGAATCTGAAATTTCTTGCAATGCTGAGTAATTTCCATCATTCTTGTATGGCTTTTCTCATATTTCGTGCCCATATTTGTGCTGAACGAATAATCTACTTTCTGCAATACACTACACTATCTTTTCTGCTTCATATTAGTAAAAGAAGATTCCCATGCCTGTGAATCTGAAACCAGTAATAGTAGCTCAAGCTCATCACTCAACCATTTTGTCACTGCTAGTTTAACATTGCTAGATTCCAGGTTGTTTGCTATTGATCAGAAGTAACCAAATACCAATTGTTGCTTGCACTTGTTTATCTGTGTATACTATTTATCTTGAGCACAGGTATGTGGATGTGATACTTCAATTGATTGACAAGGCAGGGGATTTCGTCAGTGATGATATATGGTTTCGTGTTGTGCAGTTTGTTACAAACAATGAAGACCTACAGGTAATTAAAATATCCTTGGTTTAAGCATGATAAATCTTGTTGATAATTGAGGCCTCAATCTAGAGACTTTTCTACTGAAACTTGAATCATTTGATCAGCCTTATGCAGCAGCAAAAGCCAGAGAGTATCTTGACAAGCCTGCCATACATGAGACAATGGTCAAGGTGTGTAGTTTTGTACTAATACCTTTTGGCACCTCTTACTAGTTTGTAAAGTACTCTGATATGAAAAGAGGGGGGGTAGGTAGAGATGGCCGACTCGTTATTGATATGTGGGTGTAACAGGTCAGTGCATATCTCCTTGGAGAATACAGCCACCTTTTGGCCAGAAGGCCTGGTTGTAGTCCAAAGGAAATATTTAGTGTCATCCACGAGAAGCTCCCTACTGTATCGTAAGAACACTTAACCCTTGCCTATCTTTTATGTCATATCTATATTTTATTTTCACTTATTCATTGATATGTTAGAAAAATGAATGTGTCTGCAGAACTACAACCATTCCGATTCTTCTCTCCACATATGCTAAGATCTTAATGCACACTCAACCTGCGGACCCAGAACTACAAAAAATTGTCTGGGCAATATTTAACAAGTGAGTTGTAATTCGCTCCTCTTGTCGTCTGCTAGGCTGTTATGTGTTGGTTATTCTGCCAACCTCCTTAATAATTTTTTTTGTTCTCATAGATATGAGAGTTGCATTGATGTTGAGATACAACAACGAGCAGTTGAGTATTTTGCATTAAGTAAGAAGGGTGCAGCTCTAATGGACATTTTGGCTGAAATGCCTAAATTCCCTGAGCGTCAGGTATATGCATTTACTTACAATAATAGATCTAAATAAAGAAACTATTCTAGGTTACCATATGCAAACATGTCGCTACTTTGATTATGGGGTTCAATTGCATGCTATTGGAACTAACTTTGGTCTTTACACTTGAATATTCAGTCTGCATTGTTAAAAAAAGCTGAGGATGCTGAAGTAGATTCTGCAGAGCAAAGTGCTATTAAGTTGCGGGCACAGCAGCAAATGTCTAATGCACTGGTTGTAACAGACCAACGACCTGCTAATGGGGCCCCTCAAACTGTTGGCGAGCTTAGTCTAGTAAAAATCCCCAGCATGAGTGGTGATGTGGGTAGTTCTTGTCTATTATTCATGAACCCTAGTCTTTTCCTTGGAAGAATGTCTAAATGATTTCTGAGTCGCATTTGGGAATCTGTTTTTTATTCAACTTGCAGCAGCATGCTTCAGTAGACCAAGGATTGTCCCAGGCAAATGGGACTATGACTACAGTTGATCCTCAACCTGCTTCAGTAGATCTCCTAGGTGATCTCTTGGGTCCACTGGCTATTGAAGGACCTCCTGGAGCTGCTGTCCAATTTGAGCCAAATGCAGTTTCTGGACTGGAAGGGGTTCCAAGTTCAGCGGACTATGCAGCCATTGTTCCTGTAGGAGAGCAAACTAATACTGTTCAGGTATGTAGTTCTGATATGGCATGTTTAGTTCATAGGAAATATAAAACATGTAAAAACTTGGCAGTCTTTTCCCTTCCATATTGTTTGTGCCATTAATTGAGTAAGCTGATGAATTTGCTTGAGCATGTTTTGATGTATAATGCAATGCTGTTCAAGCAGGTTTAGCATAACTCAGCTGTAGTGCATTGGCAGATCGAACATGACTTGTATACCATTTTGATTCTTGTATTTGACAAGCTGAGTTTGTTCATGATGATTGCAGCCAATTGGAAATATCAACGAAAGATTTTATGCTTTGTGCTTGAAGGATAGTGGTGTTCTATATGAGGATCCAAACATCCAGGTATGAGTTGTTGTTTCCAAACAATTACTTATCTTTGTTAGATGTTCAAGCCACTTCCCTTCATAGCATTTAAAGTTGCCCACGCAGTTCTTTCAACGCTTCTACAATATTTTCCCTGATTTTTAGCATCAAATATCTTGCAGATTGGTATTAAAGCAGAGTGGCGAGCGCATCAGGGACGTCTTGTCCTTTTCTTGGGAAACAAAAACACTTCTCCGCTTGTTTCTGTTCAGGCTCTGATACTACCCCCTGTCCACTTAAAAATAGAGCTCTCCTTAGTACCTGAAACTATTCCTCCACGGGCACAGGTAAAATGCTTGGAATTTGTAACTGGCTGTTGATCACTGTGTGACACCTTTTCATCATTATTGTTCCTTAATCATCAATTATTCATTACTATTTCCTCTTGGTTGTATAGGTGCAATGCCCACTTGAATTAATGAATCTTCACCCAAGTAGGGATGTTGCTGTTCTTGAATTCTCTTACAAGTTTGGTACAAACATGGTACATAATATAGGAAATGTGTTACACATTGCTAATTTTTTAAATAACCTGCTATGTTTATCATTTACAATTATCTAATTTTGGACTCTTTGTAGGTCAATGTCAAGCTTCGGCTACCAGCGGTTCTAAACAAATTTCTTCAGCCTATTTCAGTGTCTGCTGAAGAGTTTTTCCTTCAATGGAGATCACTTTCAGGACCACCACTGAAGCTTCAAGAAGTGGTATGTATATTTTGCTCTTCTGTTTAAAACACGTCAATTTTTTTATTTATTTTTGTTGGGCAGAAAAGTTCTTTCCCCTGTTTGTTCCATGTTATGATGATACCATTTCCCATTCTGATTTGATTCATGCTGATGAGTGTAGCTGCCTTTATGCAACCTGATTGGTAGAGTGATTTATCAAGTCTTGGCACCAATTGATAATATTATAGGCTTTCACACAATTGATTTTTTTTTTGGTGTGTGATCGCACAGGTTTGTTAAACTGTTCCAGTATTAAGTATTAGCTGATCACAGCTGCCTTTAGAGCAGTATATCTTGTTTTCTTATTAATGTTAGCAAGGATTTCACAGTGAGCTGGATTTCAAAATGGAGGATTTTGGGCCTCAATTAGGGTTTTAACTGTAGTTGTGGAAAGGGTCCCACAGGAAGGAAATAGAAGCACCTGGACAGAAAAAGGGAGAATGCTTGAGGCCACTGCTCTCTAACTGAATGAATTTCTCGTCCACCTACTACTTGGAGTACTTGAAAATAATCAAGTCTGCCTATTACATCAGTAGGTGTCATTCTCAAGAAGAAGAAGAAGCAGAAAAAAGAAAAAAGGACTCCTTATGGTCCTTAACTACGTAGGAAATGCAAATAGAAAAACCATATATGACAGAAGCTCCTACCCAATTGTAACTTCCTAAATAAGTGAATTTCTAAATAGTGTAATGTTCAAGCTACAAAGTAAGATGAATTCCTAGATAAACTAGGTTTACAAGAAATCTCAAAATCTAAATTTAAATTAAAATAATCTATAAATTCCTGGCTGATCAATATGAAATGGATGATCTTGCTTTTAGAGGATGTAGGGATCTTATCATTCATGGTTTCAAGGATATCTAAAATCTAAACAGCCAATCTTTGGTGCTGAAAGTCATTTAATATTGTCATTTGTAAGCTCAATTGCCATTCATTATGTTGCTATTTCTGATCCCCTTGCATTGACTAACATGATTATGCTGTATAATTAATGGTACAGGTTAGAGGCGTTAAGCCATTGTCTCTCACTGAAATGACAAGCCTATTTAACAGTTTCAGGTTGACAGTTTGTCCGGGGCTTGTAAGTGATTCTCTTTTTTTCTGTCCACTATCCTCATTTTGAGTTATATACAGAGTTGTTCACTACTATGTTTTCTGTTTTAGGATCCGAACCCCAACAACCTGGTCGCAAGTACGACTTTCTACTCCGAGAGTACACGGCCCATGCTTTGCTTGGTTAGTGTATCTTTCATAATTTGTTTATTTGAGCTAATAAATGGTTTTGTAGCTCTATTTTCCGGCACAGAATGAGCATTTTGTATGGTGAATTTGTTAGTGGGTATCTAACCAGTCGGTCTCATAATCTTACATGTTGTCTAGTTCTAGTCTGTATTCATATCAAGAGCTGAAAACAAATTCACTTGGAAGCTTCCTAGGCTGCTTTATATAAACATTTGTAACTCTTCCCCACTTCACAATCGGTCCCTTCTTGTTAGTTTGAACTGCTCTTTGACAGCCTCTTTGTATGCAATATTTCAGATAAGAATTGAAACAGATCCGGCAGATCTAACACAGTTGCGGATGACGGTTGCCTCAGGGGACCCGACACTGACATTTGAGTATGTATATGATATCCAAGCCTATAAGTCTGTCAACCCACACTTAAAACCACTTACATATCTCAAACTTTTTATTGTGCAGGCTCAAGGAGTTTATCAAAGAACAATTAGTTAGCATTCCTACAGCATCACGTCCACCTGCACCGGCACCACCAGCAGCTCAGCCAACCAATCCAGCAGCTTTGACGGATCCTGGGGCTCTGCTTGCTGGTTTGCTGTAACATTGAGGCGAATGATGTGTGAAGATTTGTTCAATATACACTTGTAAACTTGATTTATACAGTTGGTCCACCCATCTGCTCTTAAGAGGCGGATCAGAAAATTCACAGGCTAGGGCTGGCGGAGTCAAGGGCGAGCCAATTTGCGAGCGGCTCAGGTATTCAAATTGAATTTCCATGGAATGGTCGGGGTTTTGAGATTCTTTTGCACTATTGTAATGTGCCTAGTGAGGTTTTTCTTTCTTCCTTTTATCTCTAAATATATTTTGGGGCGAGGGTGTCTTTGTTTTCTTTTTTCCGTTGAGAAATCTTTCACTACTCCTTTCTGTTCCCAATTTTTACTGGATTTGCTTCTGTAGCATAAAAATTTGACAGCATTGTAAGATATTTACATAAAGTAGAAACAATTGTAATAGTCTGTATCTGATTGTCAATGACTGATTATATTTATTCAACAAGAGTTATAGGCTTTAAACTGGGAGATGTTATTTATTCATGTTTTGGTTCGTCCCGTTTTTTATTTTATTTTATTTTTTATTATCCAGATTGTGTTCTTATGGTTGCATCCCGATCTGGAGAAAACCCGTAACTTGTGCTGTCAATGGCTCTGTTGGGGGCTAATAATTTAAGTTTAAATATCGAGGCTAAGGGTGTCAGAAAATGATTAAATGATATGTAGTATTTTGTTTAGCAGTGTGTTAACCATACTTGTAGTGACCTAATTTTACAATTTTTATAATGATATTAAAATAAATATAATAAAAATAAATGAAAGAGGATAAAAGAAAAAGGAGAGCACGAGCTTCGAATTTCTCACTCTTAAAAATTGTTGGCCCACCTCCCCTCCTTTATCAGCTGTTTGTAGATTAATTTTTAATTTTTTCAGGATATCAGTTTGAATTTAAAATAAAATTTAATTTATAAAAATAAATCAAAGAAAAATAGATGGGACATTTTAGGATTTGTTACAATATTTATATATATATATATATATATATATATATATATATATAAAAAAACAGCTCTCAAACGCAAAGACTTGTGATATAAAATCTTAAAGAAAAAATTTTAAGACAAGCATTATAAAACATTCAAATTTAAACCAATCTCAAGAAAACTTGTGATTGAACTTCGATTTATACAAGCAATGCAATCAGATAAGCAGAAGAAAAAAGACTTGCTTATCTCTTCTAATCAGGGAAAATATTTTACGCTTGTGAAGCAATTCACACCCCAGGAATGATTTTAAGAGTGCCAAATGGAGCGCCCTACATTAGCAAATTACCCCGGGTAATTCTTGAAAAATAATAATATATGTGTGTGTGAGTGAGTGTGATTTTCTAAACTTCCGAACCCGAATGATTAATTGGGAGGGAACTTGCAAGGACTCATCATGTTTGCCAAGAACCAAAACATCCATTGCTAGAAAAGGATCACCATGGCATTTTACAAAACCTTCCCTGGCTTTGACAATGATGAAAGCATAAACTGGTTCATCATCATCTTTAGCTTCATGCGAGATTTTTCAGCTGCGGTTTTCAATTTACAATCCCCCATCCACCAGAACACTGAAGAATCCCCGCATAACAAAAAAACAAAACTTCACGAAGCCAAAGCCAGCTACTGCCACTTTCGGCAATTGCCACACCTCCAGATGCCACTGCCTTCAGCAGGTGGACACTCCACCCAAGGAGAACAATAGCGGTGTAACACTAAGCCACATATATCACAAGAAAGATCAGGAGATGGTACCGAATCCAAACACATCTTACATGGCATTGTGTTAGGAGCAGATTCCAGAGGCACATCACATGAAGTGCCCAGTGTATGTTGCTTCTGGAACTCGTCCTCTGAAGCTGCATGAAACTCATTTTCATTGTTTCCCACAGCAGTCCCAGTAGCATCAATCCCGTCCAATTGGCAACCATCATCAGTTGCCAGCAACTCTGTAAACGAGAAATATGTCTGTGGCTCAAACGCCATATCCTCATAGTTTACATCTTCATAATCAAACACCATCTCACTGTCAAGGCCATTGCCAGAAACATCCCATTCAGCACAAGACATCTCTTTGTTCATGCTGTTGTTCGTTTCAAGAAACATGGATGAGTCAGTAGGGTAAAGATTAGACACGGAAATATCTTCAGCATCTCCTTGACGCTTCCCTTGTCTTCTGACTGGAAGCTTCTGCGGCCCTTGCCCAGCAATGTTCCATTCAAAATCCACTTCAGAATTCTGCTCTGCAATTTGCTCAACTCTTGAAAGAGAGAAAAGAAGAGGATCATCATCCTGTACGTACACATTCTCCATAGGAAACAATGGAGTACTTGGCTCACAGTCTCTGGATTCAGCAATAGTTCCAGAGTAAGCTCCTATTCCTTGCTCCCATGCTCTATTTCGTGGCTTCAGAACCTCTGTCTTCTCATCTCCATAACCATCCCTGTAAGGACAATTTGGTGATTTTATCCTTCGACATTTGCAACACTTGAAGCCTATAACATCAGAGAGTTTTGACTCTTCAAGTTCAACAGCATCCGCATGAAACCAATCTGCAAAAGACCAAAAACAAAACATGTTTCATATAACATAAACAAGCTATATTTTTCTACTTAAAAGAGGAATGGCACCTATAATGAGCATAAGCCTTACTTGCACAAGTCTCGCAGTGGATATACATCAGGTCACAGTTATATTCTTTTCTGCATAGATTACACTCTGGCATTAACCGTTTTCCATTTGGACTACCCCTTGATAGAATGTTTTTATGCCTGAAATCAATGCCTGTATCCTCATTGTTCTTCTTCCTCCATATGATGCCGCAATTACGTGATCTACTTTCAGTTTTTGTTGCCTTCCTAGATGAGGAAATAGATTGTTTCACTTCAGAGCAACTAACCTGGGTCCTACTTTTGGTTTTTGTTGCCTTGCTAGAAGCATAGGTGGATTGTTTCACTTCAGAACAACTCTCCTGGGTTCTGACAGACATAAATGGTTGATTATGAACTTTAATCCTTGTGTTTTTCATTGCTGTCACTGTATTATGATGTTCTTGCCATTGCAAGGGCAGGGGGCTAGTCAGCGATTCATTCCTCTTTTCATCATAAATAACAGCTCTGGCACTGTAGCATCGCTTGCAAATGATTGAAAACTGAGCTTCCTCATTTGTATAAATTCTTGAACTTGCAGTACAGGCTTGATGACAATAACCTTAACCACAAAATAACCCAAAAATGGACTCATTAGTGCAATATCCAAAACAATCAAACTCTTTCAACTGCTTGTATACCGAAAGAAAAACAAAAGAGCATATCTAAAAGGCAGCTTAAAGTTCCCGATAACACACAGCAAGTTTGTCAGTTTATAAACTATCCAATATAATTTAAAAAGACAAATATATATATATATATATATCTTTTGTTTTGTCATTTAAGGATATCAACTTGGTTATGATCATACCTTGGCAAGAACTGCATGTGACTGTATCCCTGAAAATCACACCATCAAAAAGAATAATAAGCAGTGGGTCTTTTCTCTCAAGATGACAATTGCAGTGAATTTAAAAACAAAAACAGAATTAGGTACAGAATATTACCTAATTAGAACATCATATTGACATGAAGCACAAGAGCAACCGTCCAACTTATCTCTCTTAGAGGCAAGATATGAAAATATATTCCTGCGAGAATCTTTTAATTGCCTTCTTTGCAACACAGATAGCTCATTTGAAGGCATTTTAGCTGGAGGTGGAATGACTTTATCCAAGCTTTCTTCAAACTCTTTGATCAAATATAAAGGAACATGCATTTCAGAAAACCAGTACTTATCCTTTCTGTTTTCACTTTGCTCGATTTCAATTATATTCTTCATGATGCGGGAAGGAAGATGCTTTTGGTTCCCAAAAGCAACTCCATACCTTGTCTTCTTTTCTTCAATTTTCTTATCACAGATGACAGCATTTCTAAAAACAGAGGCCTCGGTCTCCGAACCCTTTCCATCCTGGAGGTTCTGCTCTGGACGAACAAGATCAGTCCATCTAACATGAAAGTCTAGGTATCTGACCTGATGAAAATTGCAATAGTATTTCACAAGTTAGACAACCACAAAATATCATAGACAAATTGCTGTTAGACTTGTAGACAGAACATACTAAGCAAAAGTAGAAGCAAGAAACAGAATATCATATCAAACCTGAAGTGCAAGTTGTGATGCATTATTACTCCTTTCAACTGCGGCTCTCCAAACCAACTGTCTGCTTCTATTAGGAATCTCTGAATCATCCGTGTAATGGATCCCAGAAATCTTTCTCGAGCCACCTGTGACTTAAAAAAATAAGTTTTTACTATTAACTCCATTTATAACAATTACTAGATGCAACTAGGGTACAGCTGGATGTTTCAATGATACAGGTATGCAAACAGGCATTGTTGAGATAATTATTTTTTTATTTAAGAATAAAGGGGGGCGCATGATGATGAAAAGAATACCTTGCCTAGCTGCCCTTCTAACCATTGACTTAGGCAAGATTGCTTTGTTAAAAACAAGTTTTAATAGCTCCCCCCCTCGCCACCAGACAAAACTTTTGTCATGACAACCATCTGCTGTAGTATCAGTCACCCCAGAATGTTTCTTATGCCGTTTCCCATTCACTCTTCGTCTGTTTGCAGTTCCTATACTGCTTGCAGAACTTTGGGTCACAGAAGATTCAACCAACCAATCGTCCATTGCCTTGACCCAATCCCCAGAAAGAGCAACAAGACGGATGTTTTTTTCAAGCTGCAAATAAACACCAGAGGATCAAATAAACCAAGATGAGAGTCTGACATACATCATGATAAATAACAAGGGCATGTAGCACACATAAAGGGGGACTCGAGATATGACCAGCTGTCCCATGCTTTACCAGGTTCAAAAAAGGGTCAGCATAATAACCACACACATCAGTTGAATAGACTTACTTCAAGCAATGGCAGTTTTATTGCGCTATAAGTTGAAGCATCTTCTACTTGTTTACGCCACAGTTTTCGGTGACTTGCACTCAGAAAGGGACCAGTTGCAAGACCGCATAAAATCTCCCCCATGTATAGAATGTACGTTGATATGCTAGAAAGACTTCCCTCTCCATTCAAAACTGGGCGAAGTCCACTGATCATCTTCAAGGCACCTTTAGTAGCAGTCAAGGCAGCTGAGTTTAACATGCATCCCCTTCGGTTGCTGGCTGGTAGCTTGCATGAATAACACCAACCACACCTCTCTCTTGGCACTTCTACAAGCTTTCTTTCAGAACTTGGCCAGAAAAAACGAGAGGCTGCTATTGAAAAAGCTTTTGCTTGCAATAAAATGTCAGAAACAACTTTCCTTCCATTGCTTGATTTATAAGTCTCCGTGCGGCTTTCCTCAGATGAAAGAACACTGAGATTAGCAGCAGCAGAGGCTGCAAATTCCCCATGCATGTAGTGATTTATGTATGCATGTGGTTTGAAAAAAGTTGCCACATAAGAGCAATTGTTTGTTGAATTTCGAACCCTTTCAATGCCTTGTTGATTCCCTTCCTTGCTTTGAGGAAACACAGAAGCTGGTAAACAAGTACCATTACCATTCTCAATACGACTGCCAACACTGATTGCTGATGTGCAAGTGGCAAGTTCTATTGCACTTGATCTGTAAACCAAGCTTTGCTGGGTTACATCAGATGGATCAGCTAACTGGTTAACTGATTCAGTAGACTCCAGTTTAATCTGCTCATGTGGCTTCATTCTCATAAGGAAATATCCTGTTCTTGATACATCACCATCGCTCACAATGCACTGAGGAACAAATTGAATTGTTGCATCAAGTGAGGTATCAAGACTTGGAATTGCTACAATATCTGTATTGCTTCCATTTACACTAACTGCATTCTGAGCCACACCATTGCCTGCAACGTTAAAGCTTTCCTCACAAGAAGGAAGAGATAGGGCAGAAGATTTTGTATCTTCTTCAGCAGATGCAATATTGAAACCTCTTCCTGTTGTTTCCAACAATGAGAATGCATTTTGCGGTATGTTCCAGTGTTGTGCAATTGCCTTGCAAATCTCTAAGTATAGTGATCTATGTTGCACGGATTCAGTAAGTGCTTGCAGGACCTTTTGGATGTCCATGTGATTGTAGTATCTGAAACATGGTTCTCCACTTGTAGATGCTTTCAGCCTGAAAAAAAACAAGAGGAAAGATATGAACAGGAATCAATGAAGTTAAGAAGCATTTTAAAAGACAGACACGCAGTGATAAAACAGAACCTAAGAACAATTTTGACTACTTAAATGACACTTGTTTTGCAAATAAAGTGAAGCTTCATGGTGCATTCCATGTAATTGGAAAAACAAAAAAAGAGGCAGCTAATACATACACAAGTAAGTGATCACAAGTACCCAAGAAGACTTGCTCATACAAATCAATTCCAAATACTTCTGCTCCTCTAAGTGATGTTCCCATTGTAATAGTAGGTCCCAACTTGTTGATGGTGCACTCTGGACAGTACCATGGGCCTTCAGGAATATACATTTTGACGATGCCTATACATCTTGAATGATATGATGAAGGACACCCGTCACAACAAAGTAAGGTTCCATCCAAGCCACAAAGGCGGCATTCATCCCCATTCCCATCTACATCAAACACATTTCCATCCCTTTCAGTACCTGTGGAGCCCAGGTACATTGAATTACTGAAAGACTTGCTGTCTTGGCTTTCAGCAATGATATTCATGGCCTCCCTGTCCTTGCAAGCTGAAGTCTTGGAATATCTGGGATGAACCCTTTTTGGTCCATTATCAGGAAGATTGGCTGTAACAGTATCTGGATCTATACCAAATTCTGACTCTTCACGTACATCAACTTCAGCTCTTATTTCTGTAGAGTCCAAAACATCATCACATAGGATTTGCAGAATCATCAGCTTCTGACCCACTGGCAAGGAATAATACTCCCTTTTCCAAATATGATCATAAAATCCTTTCCACTCAGATCCCTTCACATATCCCATTATTGTAAAATAATGCACCAAATAAACAGTCCAGGTAAGTGGATCAAGAAAGCACCAATCCACGCTCCTGCATACAAGTGAAACATAATTCTATACATTAGCATAAATTAGATAGAAAACCAAAGACGACATCACATACAAACACATGGATATATTACCTAGATCTAGGCACAGGAATATACAGCCCAGAATTAGTCATACACAGGACAGGGAATTAAGAATACATGACAGAATTGCCTATGAATACATGCAAGAGCAAAACCCCATCAAAACATCTTTTAATGATAGAAAGAAAGCAAACTCTCATCCACTGGAAGAATACCAAATTTATTATCTAGTCATTTAGTTGTCCGCCTGGGTGATTAAATTTTTTCAGCAAAATTGCGGAATCTAGTAAATATTACATGGTTGCCATTAAATTTCCATTCTTCTAAGAGCTCTACTATGCAAATGCAAATGCAAATTAAGTACCAAAATTTCTATACATACCTCAAGCATTTCGTTGCAAGCTCAGAACTCTCTAAAGAGAGTGCTTCAAGATGACGTCTCAATGCCCGCATCAAAGCAACATGAATGGCATCCAACAACGTGTTCTGAGCAGGGCAATTTACTGCCCCCACCAAATCATCCAGTGTGAATGGGCTCAAGAAAAGACGGATATTAAATGACCTCAGAAATGTGTACACTGAAAAAAGATGTGAGACATACTCGTCTGGCACGCCTATACTCCCTGATGATGAAGGCAACTGAGGTGGTGGAATAACTGGAGTCTCCATTTCCATTCCCAACTCCCCATCCCGCGCACACTCACATGAATCACTAGAGGAGTCCGCGACATCATCGACTTGTACCTCACCATTCTCAACCATCAACCCACCACTCGCCGATGGATCAACCTTTATCACCTCCTTTTTCAAATCCACCGCATCCTTCTCCACTTCCTTCTTCCTCTTCTCGCTCTTTTTCAACACATATTCATCTAGCTTGTCCCTCCTAAAAAGCAATTCATCATCAAAATCACCATCCCCTAGCAATATCTCACGCAATTCACCACTCTCCAAATCCTCAAAGTCCCCATCCTCATAATCCACCCTATACAACCCAGTATCATAACACACTATCTTCCCCAGAAAAATCCCACTGTCAAACTCTTTCAACACATACCTACCCACTAATGGTTTCCATCTAATATCCAAAGCTTGCTTTTTCAAAGCATTAGCTATTGATTTCTTCTCTTCACCTTCTTCCTCGTTTAGCTTCCGCTTTTTCGGTCTACCTCTTCCCCTTTTCTTTACCTCCATGGACTCCATTATAAAATCAAAGTCGGATCTAACCAAACCCTAAATCCACTTCAAAATCCCTAAATATTCAAAGTAAGTATCACTGGATCACAGATTTGAAAGGGAGGAAAAAAAACCTTCAAAATATGACTCGAACCTGTCTCCTCGCGGGTCTAAATTTCATCCAGATCCCTGCAAAAAAAAACGAAAAAAAAAGAACAGATATCGAAAATTAGAAGATAAACTTGATGCTCGCGTGTGTTTTTTGCATCTGTGGATAGAGTGAGATTACCCTTTTAGGTTTTAGTGGTCACCATTGAAGGCGATTTCGAGGAATTTTCGAGAGAGAGAGGTACCCTAATAAGAGAGAAGGATGGCATCTCCCTACTACGAAATAGTGACTAATAAAAAAGTACTTGTATCGGGTTACGTGTGTGACTCAGATCGGAGTATGACTCGTCTGAGTTGTTTGCACTCGGGTTTTTCTTTTATTTTGTTTACGTGTTAGGCGTGTTTTTTTTTCTTTTTGTAACTTGGAGAAATTGGGGGAACGGGATTGGTATGGTGTTATGAAGCCTTCTGGAAAAAGTGTACACCCTCACTCACTCTTGTTTTTCTGGTTACGTTTTTAAAATTTGACATTTTTTTTATAATGATACCTTGGTAATTTCTACAAGTTGGATAAATGATAATATTGAAGAAAACGTATGTGACATGTGATTAATTTAGTTTAAATTATTGGATGAATGATAATCAATGATCTAGTGTGTAAATTTAACAAGAAAAAATATAAAAAATAATTAGTGAGTTAGTATATGTGATTATAAAATAGAAAATCATGTAAAATTGTATGTGAGAATTTTAATGATTTTTTATTTATCTTTTTAAATATCACTGTTGAGCTTATATAAATAAATAATTTTATCATTTTATTATTAATCATCATAAAATATTTATTAAAACCATGATTTCTTATCTTTTGAATGTATTAGAAATTTAACTCTTTTGACAAGAATCCATAACAGTCACTTTATGGTTTTAAGAGAGCACTTGAACCCGGGTGTTAGGTGAGCGCCCCATCCTTTTTAGACTCATATGATGTGTTTAAAATTTGATATATAGTGTATTTGGTCCCTTTTTTAGAAGTATTCAAATGCATTCATCAAAATAATTCCCTTTAAATTGTAGAATAAAGTTAATTGAATGGTCATTTAATCAACCTACAATTCAACCACTACAAAACCTTATTCTACAAACATATTTCATTTTAAAACATCATTATTTGACGTTGTATATGGGAACCCTAGTAAAAAAAGCAATCATATTTCCTTCTACAACTTGTTATTGATATATCCAAATCACTTTATAGTAAATAATCACGACATAGATATATCTAGATTTAAACATGTAATAAATTATCAATTGATAAGGGTATTTCTACCCAATCATACTTCTAACAACTTATTAATCAAATACAACTCTTAACTCAAATATTATTAGTTATTAGGGGTAGAAATGAATCATGTTGTCTTAACAAGTTCTAACACTCTCGATAACATCAAAGGTCATAATACAACCATAAAAAGGTTGATCATAACGCCCATAAAAAATAATCATATTACTTTAAAAATCATAGACAAAATGATATTAGAAAAGGTGGCTTACCTCTATGTTCATCAAGTCCCATGAAAGGACAATTTTCATCCTCATCACATATCTAGACAAGGTGAGTATTTATAGTGAGTTACTTTTTATTGATATGTGATGGATAATATACATCAATATCGTCATATGCATAAGAATATTCAAGCTTTCTGAAACCAAGCATATAAAAGTTGAAGGAAGATAAACCTTTGATAGCTATAACGGTCTTACTAATTCAATTGAACATGTACAAAATATACATAATAACTTAAAATTGGTAAATCATGAGTGGTACTATGTGTAAGATAATCCCTACAACCTTTAAAAGATTTGCATATGTTTTGTATAACAACTTAGAACCAAGTTTTATTAAAGGATTAAAATATCTCTACATTAAATTGGTGGCATGTTTTATGTTTTTCTTGCATGGAAAAATGAAAAAAAAAATATATTTTTGTCAACATCTAACCATAAATGATATCATGGTAAAATTACTCTTAAACTCTTTCATTCAAGAAAAATAAAAGTGTAGAGACCATAGATACCCTTTAAACAGTCAAAGTAAGGGTTTAGGTTTTCTATATTTAAAATACATAAATTTAACACAAGGACAACCTTGCTTTTAATACTCAATGTTTTATAGCATATTTACTACTCTTTTCCTTTATAAGATAATAAAATTCACCATAAAAAATCCTCGAATCCTCAAAAAAGGACTTCCTGCATGTATGTAGAGACATTCATTAAGATAATTTTATTTACATTGAAGAAAAGAGTTATTTGAATGATCACTTGATCAATCTATAATTCAATTATATAAAAATATATTTTACAAGTATATTTAATTTTAACATATCATCACTTTCTAGTAAAATAAATAATAAATAAATAATCATATCAAGTATTTCTTATGAGCTTTTAAAGATATTCTAGATATTCATGCTATAATGTATTTTCATATCAAATTTCCTATATCATGATTACAGTCACACGAGCGGGCCCATTGGTTGAATCTTATTTCGATTCACGTCAAAAGTCAAAGCAGCCACACGAGAACTCTGTACGCGTACCTCTAGGCAATACTTTCCTGCCGGTTAAAATGCTCAAGCACTGTCCATCTAAATACTTGCTTCATTTATGTGAATTATAAATTCAAAACAAGCGACAAAATTAGATTCACTCGTGTAGACGAGTTGACTCGGAGCTTTGTCCGATTCAGTTACTTGGGAGATCAAATTAAGGTACAAGCGCTTGTGCTTTAATTCTCTGAGGCTCGCAGGAGACGTAAAAATTGCGTGGGTTGGCGGGAACCTCTCCACTTAATGACACTGCCGCCATGATTTTTAAATATGATTGGAAAAATTGGTGGGTATTGAGATGGGTGTGATACCCGTACAAGATAGCTTTAAAAGGTGTTCAGAGGTGCATTTACTAAATAATAATAATAATATTTTTTATTTAAAATTAATTATTTTAGTGTTTTTAAACTAATATAATGTTTTGAAACTAAAGATATTTTTTAAAAAATAATAAGAAAATATTGTTTTGATTTATTTTAAATAATAACATTTATCACACTATCAAATAGGTTCTCGATTCAAAACTGGGGTGATGAATCAAAACAGATAAACCGACAAATCAATGTATTAACTTAAACTATAATTTAAAAAAATAAATCAAATCAAATCAAGTTATAAATTTATGATTGATGAGTTAATCAGAAAAGAAGATTCAACATCTCACAAGGAAGTTGATTATCCTGAACATATTCATTTTTGACATCAAAACTAATACAACTGGTTTTTATCTACACTTTAAGAAGATAAAATAATATACTTGAAATTAGGCAAGATAACTATAGTTTTGATATGTGTCTCCAAGAAGATGAGGTTTTACTTTGAAGCTTGTTGACATCATGGTAAATTTTAAATTTTTCGCAAACCCGACATGTCAAAATACATAGCGTGGTGAAAATTTTAATTATAAGAGTTGGTGTTTGACAGTGTTTTAAGAGTATTTTTGAATAAAAAAATTGAAAATTTTATATTTTTATTTACTATTTTAAATTAAAAAAATTAGTGTTTTTAGATCATTTTCATGTGTTGATGTCAAAAATAATTTTTAAAAAATAAAAAAATAAATAATTTTAATGTATTTTTATAAACAAAAAATACTTTAAAAAATAATCTCAACTACATTATCAAACATGCAAGTATCATCTCGGATTAGATATAAGAAGAAAAAAAACTCTATCGAGCTTCATTTTCTAGTGCTCTTTTAATCATCTCTTACTTCCTGAATCCCAATTCACATCAAGTTTTGAAACATCACTTCTCATGTTATTATTAGGTTTTTTAGAATCAACCATGTCAATTTCTATATGGAAACTATAGGTGGATAACTCTCTTAATAGCACATTAGGCAGTAAAGTTGGGATGATGCTCATTCATTGACAAATAGAAGATCATGCCTACATGGTTCGTTTTGAATTCTGGATCATTGATAATATAGCAAGTATAAAGTTTTTTTTAATAAGATTAAGGTTTGCGTGGGCTTTCAGTTCATGATTTTAATAATGTTTATATAGAACTCTCGATTTTATTTTTGTTATAGTTACAATTTAAATTTAACTCGAGATATTAATTGATTGAAATTAAAAAAGTTGAATAATCAGGTAAAACCTCATGTTAATTTGATGAAACCTGATCAATTTAACCTTTTTTTATATATAAAACAACATGGTTTTAATGTATTTGTTTCCTTAAGAAACAAAAATAGGAGTTGACCTTCTCATCATCTTGTGAATTGAGCATTTTCCCGGATCTAACTAACGTGTTCCATCATCAATTTTTTTATTATCATGGATATCCAAGTTAGTTTGCATGTATCTCAGCTAATTTAATAGATTCTGAAATTAATGATCATGTAAATCTCTAATAACTATTATATTAACAACTATAAAACTCAAACCTGAAATAAAAAAAAAAACAATTTAACGTATATTAATTGATGATCCATGCTGTTAATGTATCATGCATTATTCATCGATCGTGACATGAACACTGTTCAAATGGATATGCTGTTATTTCAAGCGTCTTCCTCGTACTATGTGCTATGTTTTTTCGTATCGTTTCCAGACAGAGACGTGTGAGATGCTCGTACGCACACGAAGAAGGGAGGTCAGAGGTGGCATTGAGCTTCGTGTATTACGTGATATTTAACTTACCTGGACAAGCATTTTACTCAGCAAACATGATAGAGAACTGCTAGTTTACCATGTAAACAGTCTTTTTACGAGTAAATTTAGCTTTCCCGAGTCTCCCTTGGCCTCTCCGAGGCTTCACCTCTGCAAATATTATATTTTATTATATATCTCTATTCCTTACAGCAAGAGCATTTGTTCGTCATGTTATCGTCTAAGATGAATTTAAAATTTAAGAAACAAGAATATCAGGATGAGATATTAGTGGTTACTGTTATACAATTGTTATACAATAATATTTAACAGTTTAAGTTTTTAGGTCAAAAGACATGAATATCAAAAGGTATCTTGTTACCTATATATATAGTTATGATATTCAGATTACACGTTCTACTTTATTCTTATTTCGATATCCAATCATCAGAGAAAAATAAAATTACAGCAGAGAGAATCAAAGAACTCTAAGAAAAAAATATATTAATCTGAAAGATCATCCATATGACTTTAAAGAGCAACTTTCGGATATGAATTCAAGTACGTTGTATGTTTCTGTTTAATTATTTATGTATACTTAATAATTCAACATGAATAATTTCTATATGTTATGAAATAAATTCCTAACATTTTCCACCTTTCTCATTTCTCTCTTCTCCTCTTCGATCTCTTGCAATTACCTGTGAGATCATGCTAACGAGTCCTTTTTTCCCTTTGCTATGAACATGGTTATGAATTAAGCTCAAGCAAGGAACTTATATAACTTGTTTCATTCATATATTTGACTTTGCTAAACAGATCGTGCACTTTTTATTGGCCAACCAATTTAAATATTTGTTGATTGGGTTTGGTCGGAAATTCATCATGTCCTAAAGATATTTCTCTTGCTGGTCAGGTTGTTGAATTATAAGTGGTTCCTAAACCTAGGAGCAAGATTGTTGTTCATATATGGCCCGGACTGCACCGCTGACAACAAATAGCAGAATCCATATTTATTTTTTTTAAGAAAAAAATCTTTTTTCAGTGGAAGGAAATTTCTTCAATTTTATTTACGATTATTTTGTTTAGCGTGGTTTCTCTTTATCACTCATGATCAAAACTGAAGGCATTTATCTTGTGTTTTTTGATGTCTATTTATTGTCGGCAAGTATGCCTTGTGTTTCATCGTATTCATGTTTGTACGAGATTGTTTTTTAAATGTTTTTTATTTAAAAATATATTTTTTTAAAACTTGTTTTAATATCAACACATTAAAATAATTTTAAAATACTAAAATATTTTTTTTATTAAGTACTTTTAAAACACATTGTCAAATAAACAATTAAATAAATAAATTTGATTTATTATTGTTGATATCCAGATTTAGGAGTCAGGCTAGTTTGGTTTAAAGAGCCTAAGAGCATCTCAAAGGGAAAAATATATTTAAAGAAGTAAAATTAATAATATGGCTTGTTGAATAGTATAAATATAATATTCTTTTTATATTTGTACTCCAATGAAAAAAATAATTTAGAGAAGTCAAATCTATTTTAATATATATAATATTGATATAATTATTTACTAATAATAAATAACTAATATAAGTACAATCAAAATAATTTTTTTGCATATAAATATATTAAATAATTTTTGATTTTTTTTATCAGACATATAAGAATAACTCTTCAACTTAAAAATATTACTTTAGCTCTTCAATATAATTCTCCCCTTAGAGCTATGAAAATAAAGAATAAAAACTATTTTTTTTTATTTTTTTTCCATTTAACTTTTCTTTTAGCTCTCCCACTCTAATACAAAAGATTTGTTTATAAAACCTAAAAAAACCTTAGCCAATAAAAAAAATTGTTAAAACCCAAATTTAAAACATGCTTATTAAAAACCTACAACAAGCTTATTTAAAGTCAATGTGTTTTTTGTTTTTCAAAGGAAAAAAAAGAAGAAGCTGAACCAGTTGGTTTGAACTGGTTTATAATCTAATTTAAGTAAAATAATAGAAATTAAAAAAATTATTCTGGTTAGATTTTTTCTCTAAATTAAACCATGAACTCCCTAATTTCAACACACAGCAAGAGCCAAAACAATCGCATAGAAATGCATATGCGTGCCCGCAGACAGCATAATCTCGCCTCCGGGTTGCTTGGTGCCTTTGGCCAGCGCCGCCGTCAGATTCAAACAATTATTACATCATTTATAAATATTTTACTGTAAATCACAAATATATAAGAATTAAAATCCGCAAGGACAACGAGTTGACTCGGAGTTGAGCCCCTTTTCAGCTACATGCATACTATTCGCCACTTCAAAGTTTAAAGGGCTAAAATGGGACATAAAATTGGCGGGAGCAACTTCTGCGCAGTCAAATTACCCGCCGAGATTTTGAAATATAATTGGAAAAATAAGTGGACGTGCATGTAAAAGGGAAGGGATCGTATCTGACAGTGGCCGTTGTTGACATGATCCAACTAGAAAGTCCCTGGTTCGACACATCGTGAGTATTTTTGAAGCATAACAACTCCTTTTTAATCCCTTTAAAGCTTTCATGCAAATGATTTTCCTTCGATTTTTGTTTTGTTTATCGATCCAACTAGTATAAATGGTATTTAAATCATCGTATCAGCCAAGAAATTTTGTTTGTAATTATTATGTATTCAAGTCCCTCGTTAGATAATAATAAAAATAAATAATAAAAATCATCTAGCAGATGACCTAGTTATACAAAAATGGAATTAAGAGGTTTTCTTTTCTTGTGGTCTCAGGTTCGAGTTTTGTGGTTACTAATATGATGACTACTGGAGGTTTAAATGATTATTAACTTTAGGGTCCATGAAATTAGTCGAGATGCACGCAAGCTGACTGGAACACCCATGTTAATAAAATAAATAAATAAAATATAGCAATAAGAAATATATGATAAGAATTACCAATATGTTTTTTTTTGAAGTATGAACCCTTAAAAAATAAAACCTGCTTGACATTGTGTTTAAAAATATTTTTGAAAAAAAATAATAAAAAATATTTATATTTTTTACTTTATAATAATTTTTTTTTATGATTTTAGTTTTTTTTAATGTGATGATATCAAAATAATTTTTAAAAATAAATAAATTTATTTTTTTTGTCTTTCTAAATAGAAAAACTTTCAAAAAGTATCAAAACTACACTTCAAATCTGGCACTTAAACTCTAACTAGATTTATTGTTCGTGCTCCGTCACATACCAAACATTTATAATAAAGATGTAAATGTGTAAACAAGACTAATGAAAAAGTGCGTGAATATTTTTCTTTTTACAGCAACAACTTATTGCGATCCTAATTGTCAGTCATTGTTGTAAACATTAACCTTTTCCTTCCCTCCTAACAATATTTATAGTTTTAACCCAAAAAGTAGAAAAAAATTGAAATTTTACCCCCTAGAGTAATTTATCTAATTTGACCCCCCTTAATTTCACCCCCTGCTGATTTTAAGTCGTCCCTTTTGCAAGAAAAGATATTCAAGCGGAATTAACCATTGTATTGATCACGTTCATCATATATACAGGGTAACTTAGGGTTCTCCTACAAAAACCAGAAGACTAATAAAGAATGAAAGATATATAATTGAATATAAATTTATACAGTATATTCTGCAGAAAATAGCCAAGGCAAAAGGAAACGGAAAGAGACTTGCGTGATATGCTTTGAAGACACAAATGTAGATAAGAAATTCTCAGTTGATGGTTGTCTTCATACATATTTTTTAAATTTCATAGCATGTTGAAGTGAAGCTACTTAATTGGACGACGGCAAAATATCCTCACGAAAATTCCTGGACCCAAAATTAGCTGAGATCATGAGCCGGAGGAAAAAGAAAGCTTCTATTTCTGTCAAGGATAAAGTATTTTGTCCATATCCAAGCTGCTCAACATTGATGTGAAAAATAGAGGTGTTAGATCAGAGTTCAAATATTCCTAAATCCCCTTTTGGTGATCCTGCAACAATTTTCTGCTTCTTGTTAATTTATATTTGTCACAGGTTGATATAACCTGGAATAATAAGAATTCATGGCTGATGAGGTAAGAGATATTTATGTTTTTTTCCTACCTCGCTCTAACTTAACCCCTCACCTATTACTTGTTTTGCTTTGGCAGATGTGGATACGAGTTCTGCTTGTGGAGCTGAGTGGAAGAACAGGAAACCAACATGTAGCTTTCCGATCTGGGACGAGGAGGAAGATGATCTGAGTTGCCATAATATAACTAGATCTTAGACTATTTTTCTCTCCGTTTTTGTTCAGCTGCTTTGGAGATAGCCATCATTTTGTGTATGCTTCCATAGGTTGAAGTAGATTTCGAAACTCCCTAAGGATTTCCTGGTTTTGTGAGAGGATGCAAAATCATTTCAAACTTTTAAGTTGTGGAATTTGTGCTAATCAATACAGATTCTTGGTTTCTTCTACGGATTCGGGCGCGTCCACCCTAGATGACCACATTCGTACACCAATCCATCTCAAGTCCTCGTCTGATGGCTACCATTTCCACATGCTTGTTTCAAGCTTCGAGGCATTCAAACTATTGAAAGTTAACCCAGGAATCTTTGCTCGTCACATTCTTTCCTGTGACGCCCTTGCCTGCATTCAAGCTAAATATCCAGGACATGATCACCAGGACACAACGCATGACGATGATTGAGAAGTCAAGCAGCCCGTATCCAAATAAGCAGTGCTCCCAGCTACAACTTTGATGTTATGATTAGATAAATAAAAGGGGTTGTGATACATATATATATGCGAATACAAATTGTCTTGAAGATGTTTGTTGAAATGACTGGAAGAAAGAAGCAAACGTAACAGAAAAGGTTGATCGCGTGACTCGGAAATTTACTTGATAACTCTGTGGTCCGACCCTGATACTACCAGACCCAACCCAACATAGGCCTTAAGCCCGATCCTTCATCTAATCCAAGCATGGGCCTAACCAACAGGTTTTGCCTGTAAAGCATGTCGGCTTGAAATCTATTGAAAGATAGTGTTTGGGGATCTATTTTTTAGTTCAATAAGAGTTTTTCACTTTTTGTTTTTGTATTTGTAATTGTGTTGCGTGTATATTTTTAAAAATATATTTATTTATAAAAAATAAAAAAAATTGAAAAATACATAATGTAATGAGAAAACTAGTATCTCAAGAAGCCAGCGAGAGGTGGAAACTCTTTGGAAGAGAAAATTTTAGTTTCTAGTATTTCTTAGAAAAAATGAGTGATCAATTCACCTTTTCTTTTGTATGTTATGATGTGTGTAAAGGGTCCTTTATTTTTTTTAATATTTTTTGAAACACAAAAATAATGCTGATATATACAAGAAATCAAAATTATGAGTTTCTTGGTCAACGAAAAGAAGTGATGGAGTCGAGAAAACTTGGATTGAAGGAGGGTTAACATCAACCAAAAAACGAACATAATCCCAATTGGGATTGAACCAGCCTTTTATTTGTCAAAGGGACTTAATTGAGTATACAGTAGAAGTTAAGGGACGAATAGTGTCGTATACCCTGAAAGGGAAAAAGCACGCTCTTTTAAGTCTTACCCTTGAAGCAAACTAGTTCTTTATAAAAAAATAAAATAAAATAAGCGGAGCGGGAAACATGACGTGTAACGCCTCTTCCGTACGCCTCCTCTCCAATAATATTCCCGCCCCGCCCCCGCCCTTTCCACCTAGGCAATCCCTCCATTCTTTTCAAACTTCTCTAAACCTGCACCACAAGCACAATCTAGCGCCAGGACCCTCATTTCGCAGAATCCCTCCGTAAACTCTCAATTCTAAGAAAAACAATCAAATTAGGGTTAGGGTTAATATAATTAGAAGAAACAGAAGATGGGAACCCAGGCAACCGAAGAGCTAGTCTCCACTATCCGATCATTCGTAGGCTGTGATTTCTCCGACATGGACATAATTAGAGCTCTCCACCTGGCAAAAAACGACCCCGCCGCTGCAATCAACATCATCCTGGATACCCCGAATTTTATTTCCAAACAAAAAAACCTAACCCCCAAAACCCCAAACCCAAAATCTAAAGCGTTACCCTACAAGCCCCCATTGTTTGTCGTTAAAGATAACGGAAACCGTAACTCGAGACAGAATTTAGAATTCAATTGTGTTGAAAATGACGCGGGTGACAACACTGTTGATGATAATGAGAGTGTTTCGGGTTTGGTCGGGAGTGAATGGTGGTTTGTTGGTAGCGGTGAAGTGGCAGGGTTGTCGACGTGTAAGGGGAGGAGAGTGAAGGCTGGTGATGAAGTGGATTTCACATTTCCTCTGAAGAGCAAAAGCTCGATTTCGCCTTCGCCTTCGCCGGGTAAGGGTTTTGGGAGGAGAAGGCAGGCCGCGACAGCGTGCTCGGAGATCGTTAGGTTTTCTACGAAAGATAGTGGAGAGGTATGTTACATTACATCATTTGTTTTGATACAATTGGTTAATTATGGTCAATCCAAAAGTCATTACTTTTAGAATGAAAATTATGTGATACTTCACACTGTTTAATGCGTTGTATAGAAAAGCGAGTAATGCTGGGGGTAGTTTTAAGGTGATGCGTAAACGTGAGTTTTATGTGTCGTGTTGTGATTTTTTGGCAGCTTGGTCGAATACCAAATGAGTGGGCACGGTGTCTTATGCCGCTTGTTAGAGATGGAAAGGTTAGGATTATGGGATGTTGTAAATCTGCTCCCAACGTGCTTGGCATGATGGATGTAATTCAATTATCAATAAGGTGAGGTAAACCTGCAAATTCCAGGGGTTTAATTTATTTCGCGAGGCTGTGCCTCTTATTGTCTTCTTTTATCACTGGGTGTACAAGTTAAATTTAACAATGCATAGTCTGCTTCATCATATGTGTGAAATTACAAAATATCAATGATAGTTGGTTACTTTTTTTTTCTATGATACTTTGTTCACTTACAGTTTCTGATTAATCCGAACCTTGTCCCAGTGTGTACTTGAATAGTGTAATGTTCCACAAGCACCACCAGACCTCACTTAAAGCAACTGCCAATTCCACTGAAGAAACAGTTGGTCATCCTCTTTCAATTCTTTTCCACTTGCTTGGCCTGACCCCTTTTAAGAAGGTTGATAGTCTGTCACTTTACTCTGCTCTGTTATTGTTTTTATATAAAGCTGAATATGGAACTTGTGAATTTTGTTACAGGATGGTTTTTTCTTTTTACAAATAAGATACGGGTTTTGTCTCTCAAATATGATAGTGATTTTTTTTTTCATAATTAGGCAGAATTTACACCTGCTAATTTGAACACAAGGAAGCGACCTTTGAACTCAAAGGTAAGAAAGCTAGGACTTGTCCTTTCCAAACACTTTTCTCCTGTAATTGGATTTTTTTTGTCATCAGTTTTTAAATGAACAGGAGGGTTCTGGTCTTCCTGAGTCATTGTTAAATGCCAAAGTGTCTAAGAATCAGTATGGAAATGGGAAATGAAACTGAGAATGAGGAGTCCATTTCAGAAGCAGATCTTGAGAATATTGTTGGTGCTGGAGACAGCTCTGGGTTAGAGGTACTCGTGTGAGAATATCGAGTGTGTGGAGCTTCTGAATGCACATAACAGGTGACTTACTTGAAAATGGTTCTGATTTTAGGAAATGGATCCTCCCAGTACACTCCAATGTGAGCTTCGTCCCTACCAAAAGCAGGCCCTACACTGGATGATTCAGCTGGAGAAGGGAAAATGCATGGATGAGGCAGCAACAACACTTCATCCATGTTGGGAGGCTTATCATTTAGCAGACAAGTATGTCAGATTCTTGTAGCATTCAATATGTTACAGTCACTCTGAGATGGGTATTAATAAGGTATCTGTTTTAAACAGGAGGGAGCTTGTTGTCTATTTGAATGTTTTTTCAGGTGATGCTACAGTAGAATTTCCGAGCACACTTCAAATGGCCAGAGGAGGAGTATGTATCTGTACACCAGCTTCTATTGAAACTTGAATATATACCTATTTTTCTGTGTGCAGTGTCTTGACCAGATTATGCTTTTGAAGATTCTGGCAGATGCTATGGGACTTGGGAAGACCATCATGACCATATCCCTCCTACTCAGTCATTCAGACAAGGGTGGGTTATCGAATAGTCAATCTGGGAGTCAGCTTTGCACTGGAGGTATTTCAAGTGATAGCTCAGACCAAAATCCAAATCAATTGAACAAGGCAACAAAATTTTCAGGCTTTGATAAGTTGAAGCAAAAGAAGATGCTTGTAAATGGTGGCAATCTAATAATATGTCCAGTGACTCTTCTGGGCCAGTGGAAGGTATTTGTATTGCATTTTGGTACATAGCCTTTTCCTTTTCACTTGCATTGTAGCATTCTGGCACTCCTTTTCATGTGTCTGTGTTATCTTGTTTTGCACTCTTTTGTTTATGAAAATGATCATTTGAGTGCTTTGTCAGGCGGAGTTAGAAACTCATGCACAACCTGGTTCCTTGTCTGTTTATGTTCATTATGGACAAAGCAGAGTGGAGGGTGCAAATTTTCTTGCCCAGAGTAATGTTGTAATAACTACATATGGAGTGTTAGCCTCAGAATTTTCAGCAGAGGTAATTTTAAAGGCTCATTGTGTTAACAGGATTTTTTTTCTTTACATATTGTGTGGAAAAAGGATAACAAAATAAAGCACCCTTCTGCCTGTCTCCTTTACAGGATGCTGTAGGGAATGGGGGACTGTATTCAGTCCATTGGTTTAGAGTGGTTCTTGATGAGGCCCATACCATAAAATCCTCAAAAAGTAAAATTTCGAATGCTGCTGCTGCTTTGGGTGCTGATCGCCGTTGGTGTCTTACTGGGACTCCCATTCAGGTATGTTCTTATTTTATAAATCCCAGCCCTAATTTAATGGATCCCAAAATCCCCCCTCTTTCAAATAGTCAGCAGATTAAGGGTCATTGTCTCGTTTTATAACAAAAAAAAATAAAATGATAAAATGTTAGATCTTTTCTAATAGGAGTATCATTTTATATCATGGAGAAATTTGTTTGCTTGAGTTCATCCATAAGGTATTCTATGGGCTGAACCACTACCATGGACATCATGTTAATCAGCCAAAGTACACTAAACTTAATTCTGATTATTTTATGGGGATGTATCTGTAACTATGGGGGTCAAAATGCCTTTGTTACATTTTTTATTAGATGGTGCATATCTTTGTTATCTTCTCTTATCAGGAGTCTTTGAAGTTCTGAATTCTGGATTGGTGGCTGAGCTAAAATACTTGATGGTGTGCCATCTGCTAGATATTGCATATGTTCAATTTTTAATGTCTGAGCCACAAGGTTATGTTGTGAGTGTAGCTTTTTTACATTTGTCATGCATCATCTGTGAGCAATGTTTTCTCAATCTCTTTGTTTTAATTTGGAGTTACATGTGAACGCTCCTTTACAAATTGGTTAGATAGGTGATACCTTGAGCTGGTGGATGGAGCAGTTTTTGAACTCATGAGTGTCAATATAATGTCAATGCACTTTGAAAATTTGTGTAGTTTGAATTTTTAAGTTACCTGCCTATAGATGAAAATTTTTATCTCTATTCCATCCTTTTTTTTTGGGGTGGGTGGGTCTTTAACTTGTAATTTTTATGCATCCTGACATGTAATTTTGTCATCCCAGAACAACGTGGAGGACATTTACAGCCTTCTTCGGTTTTTGAAGGTGGAACCTTGGGAAAAATTGGGCATGGTAGGTCATTTATCTGTTTTTGGTTGCAAAAACTATAGAATTTATTTCAGTTAATTGGGTAATAGCATTGAATTCAAAGGTGACATTTTATCCAAATAGTCCCATGGACATGTACTGCTATGCTGTAAAACTTGAGGATAATCTCAACCAGATCTCTGGTTGAGGTTTAAATTTTAATTTCTTTTCCAGAAATACTTCTTTCATTTAGGAAATCACTTTTACAATTTTATAATATTCATGTAGACAACTGCTGAGTCATATGAAACAATATTTTTTTGTTGTTGCTTGAAGCATTCTTGCATAAAGAAAGGAAAATCATGTCTTATGAACTTGCTGTCTATGCATCTAATTTCTAGAAAATGTCAGTGTTTAATCTCATCATTGTTAAACCTGTGCATGGATTATGTTGCATGTCACAAACACTTCTCTTGGTAGGCTAACTATTTGTTAAAGTTCTGGGGATGTAGCGTTCTTACTAAATTATCTTCTAGAGTTTTGTGGCATGGCAATTATGCTCATTAAATTGTTCCCACATGTAATGTAGGTGGAATAAACTTGTCCAAAAACCATTTGAGGAGGGTGATGAGAGAGGTCTAAAGTTGGTCAAGTCCATCTTAAAACCTATTATGTTAAGGAGAACAAAGACCAGTCGAGATCGAGATGGCAGGTGCAGCTAATGGCATTTTACTTTGTCCCTTCTCTGCCTTCTAAAGTTCTTCTCTTAAACTTTTTGACTGTTGCAGGCCAATTTCTAGTTCTCCCTCCAGCTGATGTTCAGGTGATTTACTGCCAACTAACAGAAACTGAAAAGGATTTTTACGAGGCTTTGTTTAAAAAATCCAAGGTATGCGTGTTTTACTGAATTTCCATGATTGTGTGCATGTGATTTTTTTTGATTATAGCTTTTCTTTCATGTCTTTTGTATAACATACTGTTGGGCATCTTTCCAGGTGAAGTTTGATCAATTTGTTGAACAAGGGCGGGTTCTTCATAACTATGCTTCTATTTTGGAATTACTTTTACGTCTTCGTCAGTGCTGTGATCACCCGTTTCTTGTGATGAGGTGTGGACTTTACTGTCCTTAGCTTACTCCCTATTATCATCCCTGCATACTAATGGATTCATTTTGAATGATAGAATGGTGGTTCAACAGAATTCAAGGGTTCTGGTGTTTATATTGGCATATGCTTCAATCAATGTTCATTGAACATATTTGATAAAGGAAAAGAAACTTTTCCTCATTTTTTTTTAATTTGTTTTAAGATAAAAGGATCACAATTATACTGGTATTTTTGAATGAATATCTTATTGTTTATCACAAAAATGAACCAGTAATCAGTGAAACTTGATGATTTTCTTTCATAATCCTATCTCATTTCTCTTGATGTTTTTTTTTGCCGTTATCAATTTGATTTTTTTTCCTTTTGCAATCACTTTACTGCTATTATTACATTGTGGAAAGAACTCTCTGCCTAGGAGATTGGTGGTCTGTGGTTGAGGTATCATGCATGTTTGTAGATTATGTGTTATACATGTTTGTAGACTTGCCACAGCATAGTTGGAAACCAAATGCTGAAGCGTTTTTCTTTTCTGAATGTTTTGTACATTAGTTTTGACACTTTTTTTTTATGTGAGAATTTGCTAAATTCTCTGTAATGGATGTCTTTGTGTGTCCAGTCGAGGTGATACACAAGAATATTCTGATCTGAACAAGCTAGCTAAACGATTCCTTAAAGGTGGCCAGATTGCCCTTGAAGGAGAAGCTACAAATGTGCCTTCAAGGGCATATATTGAAGAGGTTGTGGAGGAGCTAAGTAAGGGAGAGAAGGGAGAGTGTCCAATCTGTCTGGAGGCATGTGAAGATGCAGTATTGACTCCCTGTGCTCATCGATTGTGTCGAGAATGTCTCCTGGCAAGTTGGCGAAATGCTAGTTCCGGTTTATGTCCTGTTTGTAGGTATTTTTCAATTTTTGTTTTGCAACTACAGTTGTTTTTTAAGTTTTAATTTACAGGTCTTGAAGTTCTATATTTTCCGGTCATAGAATTTGAGAACTCATTTTTCCTTTTATAGGAAAACCATCACAAGGCAAGAGCTTATTACAGTTCCGACTGACAGTAGATTCCAGATGGATATTGAGAAAAACTGGGTTGAATCTTCCAAAATTGTGGCTCTCTTGCAAGAACTTGAAAATCTTCGTTCGTCAGGATCTAAAAGCATTCTCTTCAGTCAGTGGACTGCATTTCTGGATCTTTTACAAATCCCTCTTTCCAGGTACCAATTCTGAGCTGATTGAAGAATTCACAGGATGTTTTTAGCCGTGAGCATTTCCAGTTTGTGTGTGTCAGTTGGTGTTTTCACTGGGGAAAGAGATTAACATGGAGTACATGGGATCCTGCAGGGACTGGCTTCACTATTTTAGAGGGACCTTCTTATCATTTTATTATGCTCAAGAAATTTTCAATGATTTTGTCCTGTTATGTGTATATATATTCCTTTATGAAATGGTGCCTTGAATGTATTTCATGCATTCAGTACTAATGGAGCTATCGTTGTAATTCTTGCCAGGAGTAACATTTCATTTGTTCGTCTTGATGGGACTCTAAACCAGCAGCAGCGTGAAAGAGTCATAAAACAGTTTTCAGAAGATGACAGCATCCTGGTTTGTGAAACTTTCTTTTGTTGTCTGCTCATTCCTTTTCCCTTTTGTGATGGAAGCCAGGTACTGTATTTGTTAGCTCTGAAGAGAGCTTGGGCTTGATTATTTTGCGTGTTTGCGCAATTAGGTGTTGCTGATGTCACTGAAGGCTGGAGGGGTAGGGATAAATTTAACAGCAGCATCCAATGCCTTCGTTATGGTATGCACAATGTTGAACTTGTTATTTAAATTGTGGCTTGATTTGTTGTGGCAAGATTTTTCCTTGAATTTGCATTTTCATATGCCTGTCTACAATCTTACTTGGAACTGAAAACCTTATCATTATGTCTTGGACTAGAGGTAAAATAAGCAACATATTGTTACATTAATGCTTTTATTTTGTTTAGGGGCTTGTAAAATGACTCTAGGTCGCTTGCGATATGAATTTTTTGTGTGCAATGTTTGTTTGATAAACATTTGCCCGACACTTCATGTTTTGATTATTCGCAGAGTGATCTTTTTCTGATTATTTACCTGAACATTTATATAACCACCTGTATTTTTTTTGTCAACCCTCTTCTCCCTTGATCCCTGGGGATTAGAACCTGCCATCCCACAATTCTATGCATCAGGGAGAAGTGACTTTATTAACAAAGCTAGCTAGCAGCAGTTGATATCTGCATTTACAAGGTGTATTCTGTTAGGTAGATTTCCTTATTAACTAAGCTAGCTAGCAGCAATGGATAACTGCATTTACAAGGTGTGTTCTGTTAGGTAGATTTCTTTCATTCACCAAAATTCCTTGTTCAGGTCCCAGACTACCTTTTTTCTTTTGGCTGTTTGTTTGTTTGGCTCAACCTACACCACCCATACTTCCCTCTGGCTGTTCCCCTTCCATCTTCACTACGCTTTTGTAACTGGGACTTTATGCAAGAAACATTAATGTTCAAGTTTTTTCATAGGACCCATGGTGGAATCCAGCTGTAGAGGAGCAAGCTGTCATGCGTATTCATCGCATTGGACAAACTAAAAGAGTGATGATCAGGCGGTTCATTGTGAAGGTACATTTTCTCTTATCAAATTTTTTGTCTGCTATGTTAGTGACTGGCAGTAAAGCTTTTTCAAGAACCTGATAGGCTCAACCACTTTATTTTTTTCCATTAAAGAAAATAAAGACACTAGCAGCTTGTTTTATACTTGCTCTAGGAATTTTGAGTTGGAAGGTCATTGACCAGCGCCATTGTTTTCGACTATTTGAGTCACCCGGGATGATTAATCTGTTTCTGACCTTTCACTAACTGCGTGCCCTCTTTTGAATATATCTGGATGGCAGGGAACAGTTGAGGAAAGAATGGAAGCAGTGAAAGCACGCAAGCAGCTAATGATTTCAGGTGCCTTGACTGATCAAGAAGTTCGCACTGCGCGTATCGAAGAGCTGAAGATGCTGTTTACGTAGATTAGTGATGTGAATGGAGCTCTTTTGCGTGTATGCTGGCACCATTATTCTCAGGTGATCATGAGCTTCCAATACCAAGATGATTAGATCCCAACAAAGTTATATTTCTTTTCATATAGCAATCAGGACTTTCAAGAAGGGCCGGGTATGCATTTCCTTCAGGCTACAAGATTTGATCTCTGAGGCAAAATTTCATATGGGTTGCAATCCTGTCTCACTTGAAGCTTGCTCAACTAGTAAAAAGGCAGTCCTTTTGAGGATGAAATGAAATACGGCTGCTGGACATGGAAGGGAGACAGGGCCAACATTTCTGATCATTTTTTCTTAAAAAATTATTTATCGAAGTCCCGAACTGAACTTGTGGATTTGGAATCCATTTACAATCAAGGGCAGATCTGTTGGGCAGATTCTGTAACACAGTCCGTTGTATATAGGAAGATGATTTTGGAGAGGTGGGATGTAGAGGGAAAAGATCACACCTCCAGATGTAACTTCTTGTTAGTTGATAGGCTTGCATCAGCAACTGCACTGTTATGTCTCCTTGAAAATGCAAAAAAAATTGGCATTGGCTTATATTTGTGCTCTGATGTTAGAAATGAGAATTGTGGTAAAACCTTTGGCATTTTGGTCTGAGTGGTAAGTGTGTTTGTTTTTCATGCCATCTCTCTTGTTAGATTTGATGGTGTTCATGAGTTTGCAAATCCCAAGATTATACTCTGGGCATTTAAATTTAAATATTATGAAAAAGACGCAAAGATCATAAAAGAAAATTGATTCCGACTCTTTTTAGTGCAATGGACGGAAAGGAATTAAGGGGAAGGTCCTCGATAAATAACCTCTTTTTTTTTTTTTATTAAAGTATAAATATTGTTAAACTTAATTTGAAACTTATATATATATATAAAAATTAAGTTTTTTTTAACACAACATGACTTAATATTGATACAAAACACATGTAAATATAAATAATATTTATCATTTTATTATTTAATATACATTATATACTTCATATATATATATATATATTAACTATTTTATTTTTTATTTATTACTAAATATTAATAGATAATAAATACTTTAAATACCCGAGACCCAATAAATAATTTATAAGTATTTAATTTTCTTACTCTATAAATAATAAAAAGGATATAAATATATAAAAAAACAATTTACCTATATGTCAAAATCGCGAGTTTACTCGCAAAATCAACTCATGAAAACTGGTTAACTCGGGAAGAAAAACTCGAAATTCGGTTAAACTCGGTCAAAGCTCGTGTAAAATCAGGGTCGACTCGTAAAAAGGGACCGGATCGGTCCGATTTTACGATTTTCTAATGTTCGGGCTTTGGGACAAAATCTTTCAATTCTTTCATTTGCAGCTCAAAATTCTCCTCTTCACAGCACAAAATCCCCCAAATTTGGAATATCTCAACCCCAAAATCTTCTCTTCTCTTCTCAGCACAAAATCCCCCAAATCGCAGTTCTCAGTTCGGCCGATCTACTCCCCAAGACCCCAGCTGTTCTTCTAATCCTTCTCTTCAGTCTTCCCCAAATCGTCCTCTCCTCTCATCGCTGGAATCGTCTTCTCCAGTAAGCTATCTTTGTTGCTGTTGCCGTCGTCGTCGTCGCCATTAAAGGTTAGTGCAAGCTTGATTTGTTGAGATGATGTTGCTTGATTTTTGTTTTGTTGCTCAATAATGTCAGAAATGGAAAGCATAACAGAGGAGGGTTTTAGGTTGAAGATGGTAATGGATGAGTTTAGGGTTTTCCCTGATGTTTTTACTTATTATAGTGCTTTGATTGATGGGTTGTGTAAGGAGTGTCGGTTGGATGATGCGAATCTTTTCTTTAGTGAAATGTGTGATTGAGGGTTGGTTCCTAATGGTGTTACTTTTATCACTTTGATTAATGGGCAGTGCAAGAGTGGGAGAGTTGATCTGGCCTCGGAAATTTATCAGCAAATGGTTACTAAAGCTTTGAAAGCTGATTTGGTTTTGTACAATACACTTGTCAATGGCTTTTGTAAGGGTGGATATTTTAGGGAATCAAGGAAGCTTGTAGGCGAGATGACTAAGAGAGGTTTGAGACCTGATAAATTTATGCTACACTACACTTCTAGATGGTAGTTGCAAGGAGGGAGATTTAGACTTGGGTTTGGAGATGAAGAACTTCTTTTTAATATAATAAAAATTATCGTGTGTAAATAAATAAGCTTGAACATTAGCCTACTTTATATATATATGCTTCGGCTAGTGCATGTGTGGTTAATTTTGGTATTTTCATGGGTAAATTTTGGTAAATTTATTAGTTTTTATCTTATGAAATTTTAGGGGACATGATTGTTTTGTAATGTATTTTGAAGTTATTTTAAATCATGCATGAACCTTAACTAATGCAGTTTTATGTCTATAATTATGATGTATTGTATTCAAAAATATTTTACTTATGATTTTATGATTTTTCTACTCGCACGATTTTAGCTGTGATTTTACGATTTTTGTACGGACAAATTCAGGTACGATCTTACGATCCGATTTTACGATCCGAGTTCCCAAAGCCCCTTCCGTGTTGTGTCAAAATCGTGATTTTGACAACCATGCCCCCGAGACCCAATAAATAATAAATGAAATAGGATATAAATATATAAAAAAACAATTTACGGATACCATTGTAATCACTACTTGGATATTTCCAGGCATCGCAAGAAAGCTAATTGGGCCTAATAGAGTGCTCATAAGTGAGCTTTTGTAATTGTTTGTTTTATATATATATATAAAGTATGGGTTTTTGATTCCAAATGTAAAATCAAACCCCACAGGATAATTAACGGCGCGGATTCTTGTTAACGAGCCTCTCTGCCCGAACAGAAAAAATTATCAGAAATTCAGAATCACACCCCCTGCCTGCCCCTAGCTAGTGTCCCCCTCTCCCCTCGAAATACAGGAGGGAAGCTGCGGACTTTGGGTGGCGGATCCATATATTTAGAGATGGCAACGGATCCAGAGCAAGAAAGCAGCCTCTTCCTTGTCCTCAAACAGCCACACGGCGCGTATCTTGCACTACCTGCTTCGACGCTCTCTGGTTCTGCTACTGTAAGTTCTCACTACAAAATCGCAGTACAGTTATTTCTTGAATAAATATTTGATTAAATAACGAAAATCATGGGAATTACTCATTATTAATTATTGATTTTGGGACAGCTCCAGTCCATCAAGTGCAGCAATATTACAGGCTTGGACTTTTTGATAACTGCTCTCAGAAATGGAGTGATTTGGTCGATTGTTTGACTCTCAAGACTAAAAGATCTTCTCAAGTCCAGGTCTCTCTCTCTCTCTCTTTCAATGACTGCAAAGCTTTGTTTTATTGCCATTTTAAAGCATATTTATACGCATAAAAGTAAGGGCTCTTTAGCAGTTATTCTTATCACTCTGTCAATTATTTCTTGTCCTGGTAGTATAATTATTGGGGTTTTTTTCCATGTGTTTCTTCTTTTATTACTTATAAAAGCTTAGAAATTTGATTGCAAGGATCAAAATTCTATGGTAGAAGTCATAACAAAGTTCCTGCTATAAATGTTAGGAAATATCCTTTGAGCATTCTTGATCCTTTGCTGCAAAAAATGGGTTCCAACAGCCAAATGTCAATGTTTGATTATGATTACTCATGCATGAAGGCGTTGATTTTTCATCACATTGTTTTCATGTTGGAAGCCCTAGTCATAATTCTGGATCATTCCCGTGATTATGTTCTCTGTCTTGACTGTAATTTTATGCATTTGTTGCGTGATGTTGATGTGAATGGGTCTGCATTTCATGTGCTGTCAAGTGTCAACTGATATAGCTTCATTTTTTTCCACTCTGTATTATGTTTGTCCAATATTTTTTTGTTTGCAGACATCTTTACTGTGCTCCCTGAGTTCTGGCTTTAGTTTATTCACTTAGCCCCATTGTCTGATTATTGTTGCCATTGTTCTCTCCCTTGGATGTGAATTGGGGGTCTTGTTTCTGTAGAATTTAGATCAGGGCAATGTGCAGAGCACAGTTACTTTCTTTGGTGGTTTATGTCTTAATTTGAAAGTTTCAAGCTTGTAGTTTCTGAATTTGTTCAACATTCTTTAACGTAAAACACCTTTTATGTTGTTTTAGGATTAAGGGTTGAAAATAATGATTCAGGGTTGGTATTAGTTATCGCAAAGTAAATGGTTCATTGGAGCAGAGAAGGACTTAAAACTTCATTGGAGCTTACATCTGAGTACTTGATACGTAGTGCTTAGGATAGTTAAGAGAGAGCTTCAATGGATCTTATATTTGCATATATAGTACATAGAGCTTAGATATTGTAACTGTAAATAGCGAGGAAGAAAGAATTACAATGGAGACTTTATAGGTTTTCTGCTGTTTGAGTCTCTTGCAAGATAGAGTTTTTGGAATCTGGATAAGCTTCGCATTTTAAATCTTCTGAAGGTTTGAGTGACTCAATGCAACAATGTTAGTCTCTTAACCAGTGAATGATGAAATAAAGTTCATGAGTTCGCAACATAGCTTTTGTTTCACAGGTGTCCTTCATGGAACCACAGATCACTCCTTTTCTTCCAACCAATGTGCTTAATTTATTTTCATTCTTCCCCAGAAAGTAAACTGCCAGAATGGGCTTTGAAATGCAGGAAATTCTAGAGGCTCGTGAGAAAGCCAAGCCCCACCTTTGGAAGTTGCGGACACCAGAAGAAGCATCGGTGCACTGGAGAAAGCTGTTTGGACACTTGGATGATGAAGTGGAATGAAAACCCTAAATCACAACTTTCTTTCTGAAGCAGATGGCTGTATTTTGTTTTTGCTTGGTTTGCACTGTCCTCTATGGTTACCAAAATAATAGAATAGAAATTATTGAGACAGAATATGCAGAACAAAACCATTGATTGATACAGATAGGTGAAACATGATTTTGTTTGAGCTTATGTCATGTTGTTTTATAGTTAATAGAAATGATTAATTAAACCATTGGAGTTAGCTAGGTCCTGGAAGTAATGGTAGGCTAATTGTCTTAAATCCAATCCGTTCGTGTCTTCTCCATAGGCTTGAACTTAATTTAATTGCTGGTGTTCATGATGAAACTCTAGTGACCAGCCTGCTGCTCTACCGGATATTCCCTTTCATGGCAGTTCAATTCAATAACCTCTGTAGAGTGCTCCCTGCAACCCATAATGTAAGATTGATCTCAGTTACTTGTGGTGTTGATGAATGCTCATTTCATGGAGAGAAAGCATTTGATCTTCCTATCAAAATCCTGTTTCTGTTTCTGTTTATTTTTGCATTTCAAAAATATTATTTTAAATTAAAATATTTTTGATATTTTTAAATCATTTTAATGTACTATATTAAAAATAAAACTTTAGAAATCATTGTCGGTCCAGAGATTTCACTGCACCACTTTTGCAAGCTTGCAGGCTCCAATTATTAGATACCAAGAATATTTTATGTTGATTCATTGTTGATGTTTTCTGTGTTGTTAGTTGCCTAGCAGTAGCATAGATTATTTATAGGACACGTCTAGTGTTTTTATCTCTTAGATGTATTTTCTCAGAATGTTTTTTCAAGGAAAAAGCTTCTGATATGAAAAAGATAAGGACGTAGATAAAGATTACGTTTACTGTACTTCAAATATTTTCCTCATCTTCCATGTTTGATTTATATATAAAAAAAGGAAAAAAAAATCGTTTAAAATAATGGAAAACAACTTACAATGAAAATGTTTTATGAAACTATTTTTATCAATTAATTTATAATTTCTCTTTTTACCCTTTTTTTATCCATATCAAACACCAAAGAGTTACTTTCATATAGTTTATATATATAATCAAATAAATCTAGAAAAATGAAAAATAGATATACGATTCATGAAGCACTGCTTGGACTGAAATAGTGCTATTTTTATTTAATTTTTATTATAGTCTCTTAACTTTTTTTTATTGTCATTTAGTTGAAAAAATTAGCATACAATTGCTTCAAATTTATTGGTTATGGACATAATTGAGATACAAGGACCAACTTAGAAAAGATACGGAAAATGGGTGGTTTAAAGTTGTTGTGAAAAATAAACTTTAATCCCTCAATATAAAAAATTACTTTTTTTCTGTCTTATGTTTTCCTAAATTTAATTTTGATACACAATTTTGTTTGTATTATTGTTAAATCCCTGATTTTTGAAAGATAGAGATTTTTGCCAAAATCTTACATTGAGAGAAGAAAATAATCGTTTTCACATATTTTGGTCACCAAACTGATTGATATTGGTGTTCATAATTTTAGACTCGTTAAGATTTAATTTATTTTATTATAAAAATCTATTGATTACAATGAAGTTTGAATGTTGTTTTCATTCCTTTAATAAAATAATTTCTAATTTAACATAAACAATCATGCATGTGTTTGCAGCAAACTCATCTCAGGCATTTTCCCTATATTTTTCATATATATTTAATTCACTAGTTGAAAAGGCCAGATTTATTGCATTTAGTATTTAATATCGTGCAATGAAGTGAACTATAAAGAATCTTGATCCAATAAAACAATTTGTTTAAAATTCAAAAAATCAAATTTAAAAAAATTATAATATAAAAGCGATAAATATTACAGATTTTTCCAGCTATTTTTGGAAATAAAATCTCTTGAATATAATAAGAAAAATTCAGTTTTAGTTATAAACAAAATGATTATTTTATTACTAAATAAATCAAAGATATTTATTTTTATATTATTAATTAAGGCAGATTCCCTTCCCCTTAAAAAGTTAAGAACCAGTAATTAATATTGTAACTGCAATATTTATCCTTTTCTTATAGAAAATATAAAGTACCTACTTATAATTAGGCATTTCATAAATATTTCAAAGGAATTAATTTTCTCTCACACAAAAGAAAAGGGAAGAAAAGGCCCTTCTCTCTCTTTTTTTCATCCCTTTATTATTGCATAACATTAATTTTATAAAAATATTTTTTTTAAAAAAAAATATTTTTTTTATTTTTTATTTTAAATTATTTTTTTTCGATATTTTTAGATATGCTAATATCAAAATTGATTTTTTTTTAAAAAAAATATATATTTTAAACAGTCTCATCAACAAACTTAAACGACACCCTTAGTATAGTTTGTTCTTTTTAAGTTGATATGGAGTGCATGGAAGAGAAGAACATCACAGTTTCTGGTCAGACTCCTACAGATCATGCCTCACCAGGGATCCAGGTGGAAACAGGTGGCAGTGATCATACCCTGGAGGCAAACAACCTCGGTGGCGGTGTAGAAGGCGGCTCCGGGGGGTCAGGGACTCAGAAGGTGTTGTTGAAAACACCGTGAAAAGAAAGAGGGGAAGGCCGAGGAAGTATGATGTGGATGCAAACCTAGTAACATCTCCGCCTCCGCCACCGGGCCTCTCTTCTTCTCTCTCGAGTTACGAGAAGCGGGGTAGAGGGAGGCCCCGTGGTTCTGGTAAACTGCAACTCCTGGCTTCCCTTGGTGAGTACTCAAAATTTGCAGCTTTTTATAAGTAGTGGTTAACATTTTCGGTTGATTATTTGCTTGTATTTTTTTCCTATTTATTATAGTAAAATATCTGTATTTTTATTAGTATCTGTTTCGTTTCTTTCTAGTAAATCTCGATTGATGTTAAGTATCAATGCATGGTAGAATTGAAATGGAAATTCTGATTTAGTGTCAAGTGGATTAAACAAGTAATATTTGGTTGGATGAACAAAAACATAATTCCAATTCCCATTTCGAAGAAAATTAATATTTTACTATTATTTTGAATTTGAACACAGGAAAAAAAATCCATGTTTTCCTGTTGAAAGAGGAAGCTTAAAACTCTTCTTTTTTTTTAAATAAAATAAAAGGGATATATATAGTTTGATTCAAATCAAGATGTGTGATATACTGTACATTACATTTTATTTTCCATCCCTCTTGACTTTTGTTGAAATTCTTCTGCCTGTAAAGGTGGTTTGGCAGCAGAAACAGCAGGAGGAAGCTTCACACCGCATGTAGCACCTGTGTATACCGGAGAGGTACTGTAAAATATGTGAGAATTAATTAAGGTTGCTTAATTGTTCTTTTTGTATTTTTGTAGTGCTTCACATTGATTATCCTGTCAAGATGTTCTAATTCTGTTCTATGACCTGCAGGATATTGTTAGCAGGATACTGGAATTATCTCAAAAGGGTGCTCGAGCAGTTTGCATTCTTTCTGCTACTGGTGTTGTCTCAAGTGTTATTATGCGTCAGCCTGGCCCTTCTGGTGGAATTTTGAGATACGATGTATGATAGATCATACCTGGAAAAAAAAAAAAAACTCTTTTATCCTGTTTCTTTTCCTTTTTTCTGATGTAGATTCTGGTTAACTTTCCATTTATTCCAGGGCCGTTTCGAAATTCTATCTTTATCCGGATCGTTCACTTTCTGCGAAACAGGAGGTTCAAATCACAAAAATGGCATTCTAAGTGTTTCACTGGCTAAACCTGACGGGCGAGTTTTTGGTGGCGGTGTTGCAGGCTCTTTAATAGCAGCTGGCCCTATTCAAGTATGTTCTGCTTACTCATTTTTCTAAGAAAACATTCACTATATGGTTGTGTCTCCTGTCAACAGTATGCTGGGTTCAGAAATTTATGAATTTTCTTTTCAATTAAACGAACTTATCAGCTTACTCGTTTGCAAATCTCACGCTATGCCTGTTTTGATTTACCAGCTTGTTATTGCCAGTTTCAAGCAGAATATCGGCAAGGAGATCAAAAGGAGGCAATCTGCTGACAATTCTGCTGCTCCCAGGCTGCCTGCCAATTCTGATGCAGTAAGGGTTCCTGTAAAAATCGCTGGAACCCTAGATGAGGAAGATAATTGCACCACACCAACATCTGCACTTTCAGAACCAAGAAAAGAAGAAGCAGATAACACCGTCATTTCAAACCAACAAGCAAATAATGATTCCCAAAACAGTAGCGGTCAAAATGTCCTGCAGTTCTAAAAGCCCGTTCCAGGCCGAAGAGTACCTCCAGATGCCAATGTTGGTGCCCCCCAGTTTTGAAAATCTCTAGATTTGTATCTGTGACAGCATTTCTTCATAAATAACATTAAAACCTGGTGTTATTTTGATATTTCAGCTTAAGACAGAAAATTCTATTACCTTTTTATATCAGCTTAAAACAGAAAATTCTCTTGCTGTCAGGTGTCACAGTTGTTTCTGATACTTCTAGGAACCGAGTATTTTATATACCAAATCTCTAAAAAAAAAAGTAAAATACATTTGGCTACTGATACTATGATCCAATTAGCCAATATGCCATTTGATCTAATCAAACAATAGCAAATAACATATATGTTTTGGCATCAAGAACTATCTGTTTGACTGCTTCTATAACCCTTATTGCTGAGAAGACCATTGCAGTAGTAACATTTAACCAGAAACACAATTCTCGTCTTCGATGGCTTGAACATTTATTCTTTTATATATATATATATATATATATATATATATATATATATAAAAGATAAGGGGCGGAATAAAAAAACAGTATCTGTGAAATTAAAAAGCATTTGTGAAAAAATAATCTTTCCATCAAAACTTAGTTCCTTGCTTTTTTTAAGGGCAAAACAGTAAATATACTATTATAGGTAACAGGACACAGGAGTCCTTTTTGACCTCCAGAAACTTTTCTCCGGTTGGTTAGTTTTTTTCTATTATAATTAACTTAGAGCCAACCTATTTTATGACTCCGTAGGCCCATCAAGAGGCCCAACAAGTAAACTCAATGCTCAGAAAATGAAAGACAAGAAGAACCCAGACTAGTATAATGGCCTGCTCCAACTCTGAGACACCAAGCCCGATTCCACTAATAAAAAATAGTACTCAAACAGAGGGGGAAAAACAGAACAAAAACGGAAACCTCATCGTCGTTTCAATGTTTATTACCAGAAAGAAACCCTTGTAAAAGAAACGCAGGGTTTCGATTCGACAGCACGAAAAGTATATAAAAAAACCAACAAATTCCCGAGGTAAAGTAATCATTTTTTTTTATCGAATGGCTGTAGAAGCTGTTGTTTTTTTCTACTTGTTTGCTGATTTGATTTCTGTTTTGCTGGCTTTTATTTTGAAAATATCTGCCTTCATGCCATTCAAGTTATGGAAAAGCGAGATAAACTAAGAGTTAAGAGAGCTAGAAATGAAGTGGAGTTTGATTAAAGATTAGTGACAATTTAAATGATTTTAGAGATTGGAATTTTGTTGGGTTTTTGTAGCTTTCAAAATCATAGTTAAATGTAGGTGAGGTTGACTGGTAAAGTTGTGATCTTTTTCAAGTTAGAAATTAGAATCACCTGAAAAGACCGGGAAAGTTTCAATCTTTGATCAAGAACCAAGGTTAACTTGCAGACAGAACGCAAGCTGACACCTTTGATCAGTGTGGTTTGGCAAATTTGTTTGGATAGGGATGACAGTTTAAACTTTGGATATCAATAACATGTTCTACGTCTGTTATCAGACTAGACAGTGGCACCCCTGGGAAGTTGATGCTGTAAATTTATGACCTAGCCTTTATAACATGCGCCAAATTCCGGGCCAGAGTCAGAAGCTTGCTGAATTCAGATTTATGATGAGTGCCAGACAGGGAACTTACTTTGGATGCCTCTGCATCACAATTAGTTTAGCTGAAGTGTAAAGAGAATGTGTACTAGGAAGTTGCTACTTCTTCTCTAGATTGAAAAATCTCTTTTATGTTGTCATTGACAATGGTGTAAAGCGTTGGTAGTCTAGCCATTTCATCCCCGGAACGAGCAGAGTTACAGTATAAGAGGGTGCACTAACTGGAGCGAGTAGAAAATATTACTTGAAGAAAAGGCTAGTTGTCCCTTAAGCTAGTACTTTCCTCAGGCACTAACAGGTGCGCGGTTCCTCTGCTGATGAAGGAAAGCTCACTGATCTTGACTAAGAAAGAGATTCGTTCATTTTAGGATAGGGAAAGAGATTAGTGTTCTTACCAACTAAGAAGTTATTACAGACCAGAGAAAATCCCAAACTATTATAGTTCACAAATCAAATCAGAAAGGGAACAACTAGTGTCAGGCTTAAAAGTCCAAGTATGAGCTAGTAGAAATTGCTAGTTCTTCGTTAGATTGAAAAATCTCTTGTTTAAAAGAAGTTCTTTATATGGCCATTGACAATGGTGTAAAGCATTGGTACCATTTTCGAATATGCATTGCACGAATGCCTTGCATGGCATGCTGCTTTTTAGGAAGTTCAATTCACTTAGTGTGATGATCTGTTAAATCATAGTTATGTTTCCAGGTGCCACGATATAAAAAATGACATAAATTCTCCAATTTTGTTGCCTATAGCTCTGTTGAATCATAGTATTAGTTATTTTTCATTATGCCATAATACAATAATGGCATAACATTCCACCGATTCAGCTTCATGTAGCCCAATTGGAATTTTTGCTATTCTAGAGAGCTTGTTTTTCCATGTCAGAACATTAGCAGCTTATAGATTTACATAAATAGTTGAGCTTTCAAAGATATTCAACTTGTGCTGTTCTCCATGGTATTTGCTTCCTTCTCTTACACACCTATCTGAATCTTTTCTGGTTTGAGCGGAAAGACAATTTTGTCAACCATTGCCTTTTCTGCTTTGAGAGCGGTTAGTCTATTGTATCAAACACTTAAAAAAAGAATCCTTTTAATGAAATGTTTCATAAATAAGAGAAGTTTTGAAAAGGAATAATAAGAAAGGTTCCACCCGAATTCCATACAAAAATGATTAGGAGGTGGTCGAACTTGACCAAGCTGTCTGAAAATCCATGATTAATCTTCACATGTTACTATATGGGAACACAAAAATGCCACTAGATTGGTAAGTTTCCAAGCAGTCGAAGTAAAATGCCAGATAGCTGGCCTTCTCATTTTTGGAGATTTTTGTTTGCTTTCTACATTCTAATACATACTGCAGTTCCAAGGACAAAATAAATTCTATTTAGATGTATCTAGCGGCGGGATATTGGGACTTCAATGGTACTTGTAGATGTCCTGCACGCAATGCTTTTCTTAATGGTGTTCTCTTATGTTTTATTTTAACAGATCAGTGTTCCATCACTTTGGTATTCAGCAGAAGGCTTGGAAGTATGCCATCAGAATCTGATAAGTGGGGATGGGAACATGTAAGTGTTTTTGGTGGATTTGACAGGGGAAGTGGTACAAAAAGGTGGAAATGTAACCATTGTAATCTACGATATAATGGGTCTTATTCACGTGTGAGGGCCCACCTTCTAGGGTTCTCAGGTGTTGGGGTCAAAAGCTGTCCTGCTATAGACAGGTCCTTACGAGAAGCATTTCATGTCCTAGAAGAGGAGCGTGTTTCACAGAAGAAGAAAAAGAATTCTGTCATTGGGAAGCCTGGTAAACGCATTTGGACTTCTCAGCCAACCCTTGCCTGGAAAACCATCACAAAAGAAGATATAGATGACATAGTAGCTAGATTTTTTTATGCTGATGGATTAAATATTGATATCGTCCACTCTCCCTACTTCCGTGAAATGGTGAAAGCAATTGGTGCTTTTGGGTCTGGGTATGAACTCCCATCAATAGATAAGCTGTCTGATTCTTTTTTAAGCAAAGAGAAAGCAAGGATTGAAAAATCAGTAGCTCTAGTTAGGGAGTCATGGCCACATACGGGATGCACAATACTGTGTACAGGTCGCTTAGATGGTGCATCAGGTATCGTACATGTCAATATATTTATCTCCAGCCCGAGGGGACTTGTATTTTTAAAGGCAGTTGATGTAAATGATACTGATGAGGGAGAGCATGTGTTTACTGGTGCTCTCGCTGATACTATTATGGAAGTTGGCCCCACAAATGTTCTTCAGATAGTTTCACATCTAGGCGATGCATGCAAATCATCTGAATCCTATGTATCGTCAAAGTTCCCTAATATCTTTTGGTCTCCTTGCACTTCACACGCTGTCTTCATGTTGATGGAAGAAATGGCCGAACTGGAATGGATAAAACCTGTTGTCTTGTGTGCCAAGGCAATTGAGCAATGCATGATCACATATCAGCATACTTCTCCGGACACTTTTAGTCAAGATTTGAAAGAGTTCTCTGATCCAATCTCTGCTAAATTTGCACCCTCGTATTGCTTTCTCCGTAGGGTCTTTGAGCTAAGGCAATCACTCCAGGATGTGGTTGTAAGTGAAGATTGGAAGCAATGGAAGAATAATATTGCGGAGGATGTTGTAAATGTTGAATCTGCCATTTTAGATGATGGTTTCTGGGGCAAGGCTGATTTATTGTTGCAATTATATGAGCCTTTTGTAAGTCTCCTCGCTACAATCGATATCGACAAATCTGTTATTGGTGCAGTTTATAACTGGCGGGTTCAGGCACTTGAAGCCTTGAGGAGTCAGGCAATTGATGATGACATATTGAATCAGTTAGAAGGACTGATTGAGAACAGGTGGGATGTTCTATTTTCCCCTCTTCATGCTGCAGGTTATTTACTGAATCCTAGATATATTGGAAAAGGTCAAACAAAGGATAAATCTGTAATGCGGGGATGGAAAGCAACGCTAGAAAGATACGAGAGTGAAAGCACAGCCAGATGTGTTCTCAGAGAGCAGCTCAGCTCATACTGGCGTCTGGAGGGATCCTTGGGAGAGGAAGATGCCGTGGATTGTAGGGATAAAATGGATCCAGTTGCTTGGTGGGAAAACTTCGGTTTTGAAACACCCAACTTACAAACATTAGCCATCAAGGTTCTGAGCCAGGTTTCAAGTGTTGCAGTGTGTGAAGAGATTTGGCAAGCCAGTGACTTCTCTTGTCGAGAATCAGCAAACCGGTTGGGAGTGCAGAGAATGGAAGATCTTTTTTTCGTTCGAAACAATCTCAGGCTTCATGGTCAAAGAAATGGGAATCCATGCTTCTCATCTGGCCAAAGAAATGCCTTTCCAAGCTCCTTTTCAGGAATCAAGACATGGGACAGTGCTCATCTTGACCAGTCTAATACAATGGTAGACGTCCATGAAAAATTATGAAAGAGCTTGATCCGCTTCTAAATGGGCTCTCTGGACACCTACCAAAGTTTATGCATCCAATAATCAGCAGGTTGCTTGTTACCTACCTGCATTCACTGGACTTTGCTGTGCACTAGTCGGGACAATCTTTTTGAGGTTAGTAAAATCTCTTTTGTATAATATAAATGTACCATTTGAAAAAACAATGCTGTATAAAAGTTCTTCGCTAAAGAATCATAATTTCGGTACTATCTAAGAACATTTTGAAGATTAGATGGAGCAGGCTAGCAATAATTAATGGCAGTGACTTTATGATTGCTTGCCGGAGGGAGCAAGATTAAGCATGTTGTCTTGAGTTAATTAGAACCAGCATACTTGGCCACAACATGACAACAGATGCATATATTCTGGCAGACATTGAAGCAGTTCTACTTCAGAAGCCAGCAATCACTACTTTGTTGTTCCAAAATCTTAATAACATAGGCCCCCTGTCATGATAAAAAAAAATTTCAATGTAGGGCATTCCATTGCTGGATTGATTATCCCTTTTTTTTTATATTTTTCTAATTCATCTCTAAAAGCTAATGGATTAGCTGTTAATCTATCTCTTTAATGCGATGTGGGAGCCCATGGATGATGCATCGTAGTAGAAAAATGAACAGTAATGAAATTGTGTCGGCATGAAATTATGCAGAAATGATGTCAAACAGGTACTAAGATACAGGCCATGATATAAACTTCAGTCCTGGGAAATACATCCCTACTTGAATCATCGGAAAAGCAAAAAGAAAAATGCCTTCAATTAAGAGCATCAAAGAAGCACAATTTCTAATCACACCAGGTTGAATCTCATTGACCATCCAAATAATTTAAAAATATTAAAAAAATTACTTTTTTTAATGAAATATTTTTAAAACATAGCACCAAACATACATAAACGCACATAGAGAGAGGGGGTCAATTTAACTTTGTATTTGTTGGCCACGAGAGCATTAAAACATATTCGGCTCTTGACCCTAATCCACATATGGCATAAATCACGGAACCTAAAATGTGTATAAATTTTGTTTTTTTGTGTGAATAGTGGAGAGTGGATAATAATTGATTGTTAATTGCAAATTAGAGGAAGATTGTCAAACATCCATTAAAGAAAAATCAAAGAAGATTTTTGAAAAAGTGGGCTTGCTATGAAACAAAAGAAGCACAAGATACGGGGATTTAATTAAGATGTAAATAGAGGATTTATAATTAAGAAATGATAAAGCAGTGTATCAAAACCTAACCTCGCATTACCCTCAAGCAAGTAAAGTAAAGTAAAGTAAAGTGATAGCATTATCAATAAAAAAAAAGAAAAAAAAAGTATACAACTACATGGGAGGAAATGGGGCAAAGAAATTTAAAGAAAAAGTATACAACTTTGATTTCCATAGAAAACTAGGAAATTGAAGGCACCTACATCCTCTAAAAAATAAATACGAGGGTTAAAATTAATTAATAGAGAAATATGTCTTCCTCTACTTCTCTTGTAATAACCTAAAAAATGATGTTATAATATAAACACTATAGGGTTAAAACACATCCAAAAAAAATTAATTTTTTTTTTAAAAAAATCAAAGGTATTTTTGAAAAAAATTGAATTTTGTTATTTTTATTTTTACTTTAAATTAAAAAAAATTATGTTTTTAGATTATCTTATATCAAAAATGATTTTTTAAAAATAAAAAATATTATTTTGATATAATTTAAAATAAAAAAATATTTTGTAAAAACAACTTAAACAACCCTCCCAATCAAAAATAAAAATAAACAATGATCGATTTAATTCGATTCCCTTTTCTTTTCAGTGTCGGTATCGTACTTCACAGTCTGCCTAACGATTCTTCTCTCTCGTGGCAAGAAATTGGGCACTCGAATCACATTAAAGCAACAACAAAAAATTAATAGAGGTGAGGTGGGGTCGAATTGGTTCTGAATAGCTCAAGAATAAATTTATTTTTAATATTATTTTTTATACCTCACCTTCAATCTCGAAGTCCATGACGATCTCTTATATTCTTTTTATTACAGCACCCTTGTGCTAAATTCAAAACAGTTGTTAGGTATTAATTTTAAGTATTCTAGGAGTAATTGTCATCACTTGCTCAACAAGAAAAGATAGATATAATAATAATTAAAAAAAAAGAATACTCTAAAGTTTAATATCAAAATAAACCTCTAAGTGTTGGTAATTGCTTCTATTAAAAAAAAGAAGCTAATGTTTGTGGGAAAAACAATATATATTATGTGTGATTCACTGTGTATTATAATAGTGGAATTATGTTCTTGCTCTTGAGAAAAAAAAAAACCATTATAATTGTTCTATAAGGGTAAATTAGTATTTTCATGGGGGTTATTTTGTCATTCTTCAATTGTTGAGGGGCATCTCTGTCCTTTCATAAACTTTTTGTAAAACAGATTTATTTTAGTACCCTTACAAGCAATTTTAACATAGTTATGGCTAGAGATGTTATTGGTGATTCACTTTTTTTTAAAGCTGATTTTAAATTTATTTTAGTACCCTTACACTGATTTTATCGGTGTCAATTTAATTTTCTTTACTCATTTTCATTTTTATTTTACATGCCATGATTTTCGAGCAGTCAATGAAAAAAACACAATAACCCTTGAACTTCTTTTCTGTAAAGATTCAGTCCTTGTTTTATTTTTTTATTTGGAAAAATCACTTCAAATTAGAACGTTTTTATCAATTTCTATAATCCTCAAGTTTTTCATCTCTTGAATTAGAACCCCTTCTATCTTTTAACTAGTTTTCATCAAACTTGATTACGAAAGACTTATTGGGTAAGGCATTTGACAAGTTTCCCAAGCTTTCCTGCACCAAGCCTACTGTAAACTTCTTCAAGGTTGATCGAGGGGTGAAAGAATTTGTCGTGTGTAAATTTGGTGGGAATGAGAAGTCAAAAGTCTTAGTGAAAGACATTGATAGCTCAAGTACAATTCTAGCTAGATTTTGTAGTTATAGCCTTGTACTTCACCTGCGGGCAGCAGTTCTTCAACAAAATACTTCCCAGCTGTGTGCCTGCTGCTCCTTGTGGTCATAATTAGGGACAATTATATTAGTCGAAGAAATTTTATTTTTTGAAAAATGTATTTTATTAATTTAGATGAGTAAATTATAAAATTATCTTAGATTTTTATAAAAAAAATATATATATTTTTGATTAAATTTGAGATTTATTGTGCAGATTCATTACGTGTGCATGAAACTACCTTGATCAACACCAAAAATGTTTGTCAACTTCATAGGACGTCTCGTTAAACTAAGTTTAATTTAGTTAATGGTTTGTCAATAGAATAAAATGAAAATGGCTATTCACCAATCTCCCTTTCTTGCGCTCAAAACTTTCCACTCGTCAATCAATGACAGGAGACTAAAAAAAAAGGTGTTATCTGAGTTCAATTGATATATAAAAAAAAAGGGCCATTAAATTTGACGACGCACCACACACTTTTACTTTTCCATTGAATAAAAATAAAAATTGAATTAATTAATCGCTCCATATTTATTTTTATGGAGATTTAATTTGTTACTTATTTTCAACTTAGCAAAAACCCTAGCAGGAAAAAAATGGAACCCGATCCGAGGGTTGAAAGATCACCGACAACAAACCTTACTAGGATTTTGGGATGTGATGCCCTGATCTGCTTAAGAAAAAGCGGGGTTTTGTAAAAAGAATAAAGAGGGAGTCAAAATTACTGTTTTTTCTCCTTTTCAATCCTTTCAATATCTATTTTTTTTTTTTTTTGGATTTGATCAAACTACACCCACTTTAGGTATTTTTTTGTGACTTGGATTAAATGAATAAAACTCTGATTATTTTAAATTTTTATAAAAATAGTAAATATTAACTCAAACACGAGATTTGTAAGGCAGATCTTAAGTCTTTTATCACTATACAACATTTCTTGAAAACAATAATTAGAATTTTGTTTATAAGAAACACATTTCTTATTCATAATTTTTAGTTTTTGCAAGCTTACTAGTTTGACTTGGAAAGTTTCTCATCAGAAATTGGATATGGAAAAATTATTTTCTGAGTGCAAGATTTTCTTCCTAGTTGCTATTAATTTAGTTTTACATCATTTTCCGATTAAAAAAAATACAACTTTACTTCGTCAAAAAGTGTAATTAGTGGATCTCAATAAATACACAAGTTGGTAAATAATACGCTTCTCATCAGAAAAAAATCAATTCTTCTTGTCTATGTATAATTAAGTAATAACATATGAGGAAATTGAGTCGAAAAAATTAAATTGTTTAACATCCTCGTAACGCGTATATTGAGGGGAAAATGAAAAGAATAAATGCAAGTAGACGATAAAAATTAAAGAAAGATAGGGAAGCTACAAGAGCCAAGCTCAACGTGGTAGGTCACCATGTCTAACTTTTGACACATTATTATCGTGAATGGCCATAGCATAAAGGCAAAATCTACGTTGCCTGCCAAAAAGATAAGGCATTGTCGGTTTGCTCTATAGCAACGCAGCAAAATTGTAACCGAAAACCCCGATCCAACCCCCGTTGATCCCTTCTATCAGTTCTATGTATGCCGATTATCGGTGAAATCTTAGGCTCAGGTCACTGGATCAAGGCGGCGGTGGTGATGGTTAAAAAATAATATAAATTATATTATAAAACCTCATCTAAAAACTTAAGATGGTTTCTTGATATGGTATCAGAGTTTTGTTGACCCAGTAATCACGAGTTTAAATCTCACTACTCTCATTGTATTTGATAAAAATCAAGCACGGGGTAGTATGAGTTTGTGTTCAAGTTTCAAAGTCAAATAGTTTTCATTTAAATGGGCATGTTAGAAAATAATATAAATTATATTCAATAATTTCACTTAAAAATTTAAATTTTTAGATAAAATGATATTTCATATAAACAAGAGTCTAGTAGAAAAACAAATTCATAGAAAGTAGGAGAAAAATGAAGATGGTTAGCCGACGTACGTGGGTGTGGCAAATATTGATCATCTCATCAAGTGTCTTGCTGAATTAATGACTAGATTAATGGCAGACTTTTGACCTATTATCTTAGATCGGTGGCATCCATGGTGGCTGTTGTGTCAGTGAAGATAAACAATTTGGAATAGTTTATATGCAAAATCAATCGGTACTTCCATTGCTAATTAATGCTTCGATGCATTGACCGTCGGCCGACTGTAATAATAATTCAATTCAGTCAGGGAAGGAAAACACGCCTAGTAAAGACCAAATTGCCATGGATGATTGCTCTGTTTTTGTCTTCTACTTTTTTTTTTGCAGATGGTGTTATTCCCGCATGACTCCTCTTATTGTTAAATCAAAAAATATATTTTAAGTACATTCCAAAAAAAAAAACATGTATTTAAGCGGCTATGATGCGATTAATTTAAAATATAATGAGAATTATTATATTCCATAGTTTTTTTTATTTGATATAGTATTTAATTAAGTTAATATTTTTTTATACGAGAAAATTTCATCTCCTAGAAAATATAGTTTTTGGGTCTAGATAAACTATTAAAACAATGATTATCCCAAATTTCTTACAGGTAAATGCACGTCATGACTTCAACTCGAGATATATTAAACAGATCGCATGCTCTCTATCATCACGTCATTTCCTTTGAAAACCTTAATTAAGTTAACATCATTAATTGACATTGACTATTCCAAAAACCTACATCTTTTTTTAGTGAAATTATTATATAATTTGTTTTTTGAGATTTTTTTATTCCTTTAAAGATACTCTATTGATATCAAAATAAGCATCAAAATCAGACGTGAGGTATGCATGCCCGAATTATTTAATCCTTTCTTTCACTTTAGTTATCAAAACAAGCATTAAAATTGCCAAATTGGACGATTAAAATAAATCCCAGAGATGCCCGTAGTGAGATCTCGTGCAAGTGGGAATTTTCTTTCAAAATTTATGTATTAAAAGAAAATTGAAAGAAGAAAAGGTCTCGGAGAGAGATGTGGAATCAGCTGATGATGGGAGAAAAAAGCACATTCCACTGGCCGTGGCTTGCGACCTGACGCAAAGGCTCTAGGCTTGAAACATTGCTATTTGAAAAAAGCAAGTGTTTAAATATATAGAATCCAAACATTTGTTAACATCTATTGTTTTAACAAGTAAATCAATAATATAACAAATAGAATCCAAACATTTGTTAACATCTATTGTTTTAACAAGTAAATCAATAATATAACAAATGATAATAAACTTGAGAATAAATAGTTTGTTTCTCCCGTGGTCTCAGATTTGAGTATTGTAATTATTAATATGATAATTACTTGAGATTTACATGGTCGTTAATTTTAAAATTCACGGGATCAGTTGAGATATACACAAATCGATCCAGTCATGTACATTAATAAAAAAATAAAAATAAAATCAATAGGATCGCAGATAATCCTGAAAACATCTGTCGGTGCTTGCATTTATAGAAGGGTTTTGGAGCTGTGGTGGGAATATTCTGAGGAGGCAGACAAGGTCACATAGGTCCCTAATAACATCATTAAATGACAAAGGCGTCCCTACCTTAAAAACTTTGCACAGTTGCACTAGCAACCGACGATTTGTACCAGGTAAGAAAAGGCTGCCCCCATATCCCAAGGCTGCCCCCATATCCCATACACCCACTGTTTAACTGATAAACTTACAGTATGCTCCCTGAATCTTTCAACTTTATAAAAGAATTTAGTCCTACCAGCCCCCTACACTTCCAGCTCTTGATTTTTCGGTCCCTTCTTTAATTGGCCACTCATTTGATAGCTACTCATGGTGCTCGAACAGCTACAGTTTAGGACGCATCGCAAAACAAAATAAGTTCAAGGACTAAAGTGAAAATACAATATTCATCTCTATTTTGAAAAGAAAAGAACTAAAAGCAAAAATAAGGGGTTAAATCCGTAAATTCAGAGACTTTAGGGTGTCAACCATCCCCCCTTAAGCAACATCTAGTTCTGTCCAGTCTGCCACGTGTTTATTTGATTGTATGCATAGAAGGTATTTTCCACGTTGTTATCTATATAGTCGGCAATTGTATTCGAGTAAATGAGTGGATTATGGGAGAAGGAGAATACGACAATATCACTAATTACATAAATGCTAGCAAACATTTGTTTATTTTTGAAACCAATTATCTTATGTAAATAAATTTAACTATATTATTGTATTTTTATATTCAATTAATAAATAAATTCATTTTATTTTATATATTCTTTTTATTAACTTCATTTTACTTATTCAAAGATATTTTTAAAAAAAGCTAGATAGATTTTTAAAAACTAGTTTTAATGTTAAATTTCTTCTATTTATTATTGTAAATCAGGGTTAGTCTCTAATTCTTTTTTATAGATTAAATCTTATTTGAAATTCAATTATTAACCCTTAATAGGTTACAAGTAAGAGATTCTATTAAAACATATTAATTGAATTTAATACGATTACTAATATATTACAAGGAGAGAGAAAATCTCCTGTACTCGAATTCACACACAAAAAAGGGAGGGAAGCCCGTCAATTTCACTCTTATCTTGCATATTAATGTCTTATTTAAAATAATTTTTATCCAATTTTCATGTAAAATATTCTCCGGGCATGACTGTCTTACTAATTTCAGTGCATGAGCTAGCCTATCATCACGTAAAAGGTGGGAAAAAAAAAGAAGAAAAATTCAGAGGGAAGATGACCTCTCAACTACCAAGCAAGGCAGTTGCCGCCTGTGGTCAAATTTAGACGACGTCTGCCACACTACAAATATTGCTTATGGAGTGGCATCATGTGCGGAGTGATTAATGTTAATGTCTTTGCTAAAAAACACAAAAACATGCTAACTGATATCCCCTTTTCAGCTCCGTTGATTATGAGAAATTAAAACTTGCGCATCACTTTAATGTCCGAAATTAATAATTCTTCTATCTCTTTCCGTATATATATATATATATATCTTCCATGTCATTATCTATCTATCTATAAACTCAGAGGTAATCTCGATAATTAAAGATGTTTTAGGGCACCTCTCATCGTACCAAAAATATTAAAAAAAAATTGTAGAAAATAGTACGATGCTAACAAATAAATCAGACAAGATCTTCGTACTATCATGTGATCATTTTGGGGCAAGTTTGCATTAATTGTGTCTTAATTTTGTAGTCCTGTATTTTGGACTTTCTCTTTGCTTTTTGGCTGTGCATTGACTGCCTTGTTTTTTCACCTCGGAGATTTATTTATGCTCCTTAGGCCCTTCACTCGTTTTTTGTTTTGTCTGCGTGTTGGGTTTTGTTGCGGCTGTATTTCTCTCAAACGGGTTTGTCTCCCTTCACGTTGCGTTTCTAATGATTTTTAAAAAATAAATCTAAAAAATAACTAAAGTATTATTATATTATTTTGTCATAGCAAGACATGAATATCATATGATCTAAAATGTTTTAAGATTGAGATCAAGAGTTTGTTGGATAACATGATATATCTAAAATGATTTTTTTTAAAATGAAATAGTATTATTTTTACAAAATAAAATAAAAACTACTTGAGGTTAACCAACGCGAGCTAACCTCTAAACTAATTCAAAATAAAATCCAATTTAGACAGAGATGACAAGTTATTAAGGGTGTATTTGGTACTGAATTTCAAAAATATTTTTGAAAAAAAAAAGATTTAATTTTTTTACTTTCAATTATTTGATGTTTTTATAATATTTTAATATGCTTATATCAAAAATATTCTTTTAAAAAAATAAAACATAATTTTTGAGATTGCCTTTTTTTTCACGGGTAAGTTGTTGTAATTAAAAACAATATAAAATGAAATTAACTCATCATTGGCTCGAGTTTTTGAGACTTGACGCTGCTAACGTGTGTGCTTTTATGCTTTCCACGTACAAGCAGTTGATTGCATAACCATGATGTGGAAGTGAAAGTTCCTTAACTCTTACTTTTTAGTTTTTACTTCTATGTTTTAAATTCGTGATACGTTGTACAGAAGTCAACCACAATTTTTATTTATTTTTGTCATTTTACTATTTTTTAAGGAAAATAATAAATAGCTAAGACGTTTTTTAAAATACTTTTTATATAAAAATAATATTTTTTATTTTAAAAAAATTATTTTTGATATAAACATACAAAAATAATCTAAAAATACTAAAAACATTTAATTTAAAATAAAAAAATCTTTTTTTTTATAATATTCTTAAAACTCATTACCAAACAAGACCCTGATGACTTTCAGTTCAGTTAGATGTTTCTTTGACATAAAAAAATTATAAAAAATCGAGTATAGTTCACATATACCTTTCATAATTATATAAAACATTGTTAGAGTATAGTTCGGATTCTTGACTTTTGTTGCAATCAGCAGTCATATGGAGCTAATTGTGTATTTATTTATGATTCATGTGATATGAACATTGAAAAAAAGTATGAATTTTAATTTAATACAGGTCTAAATTCTAACATCGGATGAAAACACGACCATATTATGAAAAACAAATTGTGGTCTTTTCAGCAAAAATCTCTTAAATTTTGAGAAAATAAGTTTAGATACCCTAAACATCCGTAAATAACAAATAAGTAACTAATAAATTTTTTTTATCAAGCACAGTATGAAACTTCGAAGGCAATTTTGTGTGTCTTTAGAGTGAAAGTTTAAAGTTATTATTGGTTTGTCATTAAAAATAAAAATAAAAATACCTCCCAAAAGCATTTTCAATGTGCAATTTTTTTTATTATGCTCGGTGAGACCCAATTGACACATTGCCTTTGTTTTTTTTTTTATTGTTCGGCGGCTTTAATAGAAACAATAAAATTAAATCTAAGCCTAGATGAGATATTTTTCTTGCATTATTAAGTCATTTTAATGAGTAATTAAATGAGGTATTTAGTTTGTTTTCAATGTGATCAATCAACCTAGTATGTGCCTGATTGAGAGTGTGGTTGAGATTATTTTCTAAAGTGATATTGTTTAGAAATGTATCAAAATAATTTATTTTTAAAAAAATATTTTTGACATCAACACATAAAAATGATCTAAAAATATATAAAAAAATAATTTAAATAAAAAATAATTTTTTTCTTTCAAAAATACTTATAAAAAACAGGGCCTCTAAATGAGATCGGCATATTGTTTCTTGTTCCCATGTGATGGTGCTGTATGATCCAGTATTTTACTATATAGTCGGTGATTAAGAGCTTTGATTTTTGGCCATTCAAAGCCTATAGCATATATCTTCTCTAGTTTTTTTTTTATTTATTTATTTATTCTGAGATTTCTCTTTTGGAACCTAATGATAAGAATTGAATTTATAAAGCCTGAAACGACAACGTAGAGATGTGTTTACTTTGGATGAAATTTTTCATGTGTTTTAGTGTTAGAAAAAAAATAATTGGTGCATATTCGTTGGATTATAAGGGTTTTGATCCTTTTTTTTATGATTTAGTAAAATAGTTATTGGTGAATTTGGATATATTGAAATATGTTATTTGCTAAATGGTCTTGCAAATTAAGTATAATGCTTTTGCTTCTTTTTTTTCTTTCTAATATTGCTTTGCATTTTCATCTTCATCCATATGTTGAATGTGGCAGTAGTAGTTCATGGTATGGTAGCCTTGAAATGTTAGCTTTAACGTTGTAAAAAGAATAATGTGAAACGTTAAACAATATAGAAAGACTTTTAATCCAATAAAAAATAAAAATAAAAGCATCAGAACTAATATATACTGATGTTTATAATAATAATGATGTCCTTACTCGTGATAGTAAAAAATATTTTATAATTTTTATTGATGACTTTATAATAATTATATGTGTGTGTGTAATTATGTTTATTTAACTAACTCTAAAAGTGAATTGTTTGAGGAATTTAGAATATTTGAAGCAAAAATGAAAAATTAATAGGAAAAAAAATAATGAGTATACTTCTAATGAAATAAATGAATTTTTAGAATTGTACGAAATTATATACCAAGTGACACCTTTCTATTCATTAAATTTTAATGGGATAGCAAGAAGAAACTCAGCTTTAATAGACATGGTTATGTAATGCTAACTAGTTATGGTTTGCCTAGTTACTTATGGGATGACGTTTTGTATTCTACTTGCTACTTTTTCAATAGAATTTCTTATAAAAATTTGGCTAAAATACCCTAAAAGTCTTCTTTACCAAAAAATAAAGATAAGAAAATAATGATAAATAAATCAAGCGGAAAATGATAAAATTGTGTTGCTAATACATGATTTCCTTAGTTTCTGAATAAGAGTTTTTTTTTCTAAAAAAAATAGTATAAAAAATATAATTACAAAAAAATAAAGATAAGAGCAAAAAAATAATATAAATAGGCCAAATATAGAGTTATAAATATTTGAAATGTAAGAAAATAAAAATATATTTTTAAACAAAAAGTGTAGAAAATAAAGATAAAAAATGATGACACTTTTTTTTCAAATAAAAATTACAATTTTATGATCGTTACGGTATCACATCAGTAAGAAAAATAATTACGATTTCTATACAAACACACATTCCTCTGTTAGTAGATGTATAATTTGACTATAAAATGAATATGTATCTCTCTCTATACGTGGTGCTCTCCCTCATAAAAGCACGAAAGCCTTTCTCGTTCTCTCTCCCCCAATCTACCGCTGCTCTGCCCCTGCTTCATTTTGATCAAAAGCAACAGAAGCATTGGCAGGCACAGGTTTATGAGAGAGGAGAAGGATTGACAGGGTGAAAAGTGTAGGCTTGTTGTTCATTCCTTTTAAAGCGAAAAGTGGAGAAGAAGCAGATACATAATCATAGCTTTCATCCAATCATATACACCTTCATTCTTACCACATTGCTAAAATTTCCAAAAAAAAACCCATAAAAGATAAAGATTTACTGTTTCTTTTCTGTTCTCATCTTGTCTGTTCTTTCTGTCAAATTAGCCTATCCCCTGTTTGTCCTCTGTTTTTCTCTCCTCTTCTGGGATAGCCCGAGACAGAGAGATGGGTGAAGTTTCGCAGAAAATCATGATACCTGAATCATTTCAATTTCATGTCCCAAGCTATGACATTGCAGGTCAACTCACACTCATGTGGGATCTAATCAAAACACCATTGTTAGTTCCTTTGTTGACACTTGGAGTTTACATTTCCCTAGCCATGTCACTCATGCTCCTCACGGAAAGAGTTTACATGGGTATTGTCATCGTCCTCGTGAAGCTCTTCTGGAAGAAACCAGAGAAGCGTTACAAATGGGAGGCAATGCAAGATGATATAGAATCTGGCAATCTTAACTTCCCTGTTGTTCTAGTTCAAATCCCAATGTTTAACGAAAGAGAGGTCTCCAGCAGCTCCTTCTCTGTTTTTTTATTTTAATTTCAGCCAGTTTGTGTTGTTCTTGGTGCTTTATTCCTGGGATGTAGAGCAAAGTCTTCAAAATTTAGTGTTTTTCTTGCTATTGGTCATATAGTTATCGTGTGTTTTGGACAGGTTTACAAGTTATCCATTGGCGCAGCCTCTAATCTTTCCTGGCCAGCAGATCGTCTTGTGATCCAAGTCCTAGATGATTCCACTGACCCTGCCATCAAGGTACTCGAAAAAAACAAAAGCAATCACTTTAACTTGTCCCCAGAATTCTAACTCTTTTATAATTCCCAGACACCCCTTTGCTTCTTGATTAGTTTTAGTCACGCTCGTGTCTTTTTTGTACCTGGCCACTCTTTACTGGTATGTGTCTGTTTTATCACATTTCTATCATGCTAAGCGAACTGGTGCAGACTCCAAAATGGTTAATTTTAGTCCAAATTTATCAAACCTGCAAAGAAAACTAAAATTTCTGATCTGGGTTTACCAAACCTGCAAAGAAAACTAAAATTTCTGATCTGGGTTTTCCTCATCCACCCAAATGAAACCCGCCATTTTTGTCCACTGACCCATCTGGTGTTATCAACGCAGCAAATGGTCGAGCAAGAGTGTCAAAGATGGGCAAGCAAGGGCATAAACATAAGGTACCAAATCAGGGAGAACAGGACAGGCTACAAAGCTGGCGCTTTAAAAGAAGGTCTAAAGAGAAGCTATGTTAAGCACTGCGAGCATGTGTGCATCTTCGATGCTGATTTCCAGCCCGAGCCTGATTTCCTCAGGCGCGCCATTCCATTCCTGGTCAACAACCCTGACATTGCCCTGGTTCAGGCTCGGTGGAGATTCGGTAAGCTCTCTAAATCGAAACCCACTGAAACCCTAACCAAGTCAATCGATTGCAGTCATTAGATTGTGCTGATTGTTTATTTTCCAAGTGTCGGTGGTCTGTAATGTGATATTAGTTTGGTCTTTGTCAATTCTTTTTTACTGATAGAGACCGCCCTCGCTGTCCTTGCATGAGGGTGGGCCACCCACCAATCACGGGATGGGAACCACTTCCCTCGGTCACTCGGTCACTCGGTCACCTTGATACACACCTGGTGATCTATTGACCGTCCATCACGCAGCTGTGTAACCCATCCCAGATGCACATAAGAAAAAAATTCACAATACTGAAACTTATCATATAATTATGTATTTCCATGTTATTTCCTTCCTTAGTTTTTCCAATTTAATGTTATAAAGTTATTAATTTACTAAAAAACCAATCCTTCATCCCGTAAATAAATGTTCCCAATATAAATTTATAAAAAATCCTGGGCCTTCCTTTTCTATTTCAAGTTGCTCAAATTGAGAAAAAAAAATAGATAAGATTTCTCCCGTGGCATTCTAGTCATTTAGTCAACTTGAATAAATAAATAAAAAATCCTTCGCTGTGGTGGCAGATTTGTCACTTGGGTTTTCTCTTTAATAAATAAACAGTAGTCCTTCTATACTCTAGGAGCAGCCACTCCATCCTCTGGTCACGTGCGTTTTGCCATTTTTGAAGTGAGTTCATAGCTGTGTGGGACCCTTCTTGAATTGCCGACACTTCTATTTTTTGTATTTTTATGGTAAAAGAAATAATAATAAAATATTTTTTTCAAAGTAACAGTTACAAAAATAAGGCCCGTTACATTGGATGATGAATCGCATTTCATCATGTGAAGACGAAGATGTAAACGGCTAGCCTTGATCATAAATTTAATAAAGTAATGGTAAATTTACAAAAAAAAAATGTATTTTAATTACGTGCTTAATGATGATATTAATGATTGTTAATTATTGTGGGTGGTGAAATTTTTGCAGTGAACGCAAACGAGTGCTTGTTGACAAGGATGCAAGAAATGTCATTGGATTACCATTTCACTGTGGAGCAAGAAGTTGGGTCAGCTACTCATGCATTCTTTGGCTTCAATGGTAAATAAATAAATAAAAATAATCTGCCCCTTTTCCATTTTGATGACAGGGGACAGGAAGTAGTTGGACAGCTACCTTAGATGGTATAGGATAGTGAGGGTAACTGGTAATGATTGAAAATGATTACTGAATTTAGAGATTTGACTGAGACTTGTTGGTCATAATTAATTACCATAATTTCTTAGAAATTGAAGTCATTTACTGTGTGTTATTGAGTAATATGTTCATATGTAATAATGATGGAAACCAGAGGATTTGAATGTGAAGATGAATTTCATTACAGGGACTGCTGGGGTATGGAGAATTGCTGCCATTAATGATGCTGGCGGGTGGAAGGACAGAACGACAGTGGAAGACATGGATCTTGCTGTTCGAGCAAGTCTGAGGGGCTGGAAATTTGTTTACCTTGGGGACCTCCAAGTATGATACTTACTATATTGTTGTTAGAACAATTCATCTTGGTTTTTTTTTGTTTTGTTTTCAATTAATGGCTACTTTTTCCTTAACTGGTAGGTGAAAAGTGAACTTCCTAGTACTTTCAAAGCTTTCCGGTTCCAGCAGCACAGGTGGTCCTGCGGTCCTGCCAATCTGTTCAGGAAAATGGTGATGGAGATTGTTAGAAATAAGGTTTGGATCCTTTTCAAACCATGGTTAGGTAGTTTCGAATTACTGTCTGGTGTTTGCCATTCTAATTCAAGTTCATTTTGCATATTTCAGACAGTGAAGTTCTGGAAAAAAGTCTACGTCATCTATAGCTTTTTCTTCGTTAGAAAGATCATAGCTCACATGGTGACCTTCTGCTTCTACTGTGTTGTTCTTCCACTGACCATTCTGGTTCCTGAAGTGAAGGTTCCGATCTGGGGAGCTGTTTACATCCCTTCTGTCATCACCGTTCTGAACTCAGTAGGAACTCCAAGGTCCGGCCATCTTTATAACGTATTCCGTCAACTTGCAAGAATCCGAACAGAATTAATAACACATCCTTGAATTTACAGGTCAATTCACTTGCTGTTTTACTGGATCCTTTTCGAGAACGTCATGTCTCTGCACCGGACGAAGGCGGCTCTGATCGGTCTGCTAGAAACTGGAAGAGTCAATGAGTGGGTTGTCACAGAAAAACTAGGAAACACTCTTCAGAAAGCAGCAGATGCAAAGAAATCAAACACCAAAGCACCCAGAAAATCTCGATTCAGATTCACCGACAGGTGATGATTCCTAGTAGCAGAAACATTTTACCTGTCACACACTATAATTAGCGTACATGCATAAATTGCAAGCCTTTCCTAGTTCTGATGGATTCAGCTAAATCAGACAAGGGGGCCTACATTATCTACTCCATATGATTCAATAATTCTGCAGCAAACCAGGAGGGAAAAGATATTAATCTATTTATTTTGGTATATGTAGCCTATGTTTTTACTCCTTTGACAGGAATTCTGTGTTTGCTTTGACCTATAACAGGCTCAACACATTGGAGCTGGGATTTGCAGCATTCCTTTTCTTGTGTGGATGCTTTGACTTTGTCAACGGAAAGAACAACTATTTCATATACCTTTGGCTCCAAACAGTCACCTTCTTCATCACTGGAATTGGATATGTCGGAACTATTATTCCCAGCTCTTAGTTTCAGCAACAGCAGCAGAATCCCACTTCGTGTTTGTCAAGCTGCCACTTGTGTTCTTGTTTTTTTACTCCTCTACAACGCAATGTATAATTAATTGGGGGATCTGTGAGCAATATTCGATTGCAATTCCTACCATTTCATTCCATTAAAAGAAAAAAAAAAGGGTCATTCGACATGATTGACAGAAAGGTTATAGCTAATGCCTTACGAAAATCTAGTGTGAACCACTCTAGTGAAAGTAGAGATGCTGTTATTGTGGAATCGCATCATACAGGATCAAGAACAGAGAAGAAGAAGAAGCAGAGACAGCATTAGGCAACAGGATTGTTATTTCAATTAAATAGATTTCTTGTAATTGTGAGTTTTTTTTCTTTTTGTTTCTCCATAGTTAGCTTTCCTTAGTTTAAGAGAATAAGTTGATGTAATGAAATGAAATGGTGTCTTTGTAGTCAATGTTAATTTATATTTTTCCATCCTTCACATGCTTCCTGTCTTCTTACATTTTTACACAACACTTTGTTAATTATACGACGACAGTCTAGTTAATTATTTTTTTGTGTTTTTAAATCATTTTTATATGTTGATGTTTAAAAAATAAAAAAAATATCATTTTGATGCATTGCTAAATAAAAAATACTTTAAAAAACAACATCAACCATACTCTCAGACAAGCACTAAATCCACAAGGTTGAGAGCTGGAGTGATCTTGCAATGATGGACTTGCGTTTACTTTTGTGATGAGGTGGAGTGTAGTTTATGTTTTATTGTAATTATAGATTCGAAAGTATTTGGTTAATTAATACTTAATAAAGCTTTGCTTTTATTAAAACTTTGGTTAAGAAAAAATCTATAAGTTATTGCTTTTCTAAAACTTTTTCTTAATTATAAAAACCACCAGAAAGTCAAACATTGGCTAAGCTCATTTGCAGGTGTCCTCCAAATCCAAGCGTCGAGAAAATGTTCATTTACAATCATCTCTCTCGAGAAAATGTTCATTATTAATCTGAATGTTCAGATCAATTAGCGTATATCTATTCTATAGATTCTGAAATTAACGACAATAAAAATCCTCAATTATTATTATATTAGCAATTACAGATCTCAAATCTAAGATCACAAAAAAATCAAACTTCTTAATCTCAAGTTTTTACCGTAATATCACCACCTTAAATGATGAATTACTATTAATTCATTATTTTTCTTCAGGATGTAGACATTTTGTTTTCTTAACATCAGAAGGGAGACAAGCTCTGTGGATACTTTCCATGCCTGGTGCCAATCATTTGTTGCTTGTGCCAAAAATTATTTCTCACAATCCATCCAATCCAGAGCCATGTTTTCCACTACTTGCTTTATCCGCAATTGTTCTAAGGGCTACCCTTTTGTCATTTGCAAGGTTAATTTTGCTTCAAGGAACCACCCTTTCAAATGATTAGACTTGGAAGATGCTTCATGTCGGTTCCTTTCTTCTGCTAGAAGTGTCGATTTTTTATGGTGGCACTTGAACCAATGAAAGCATCGGGAGCACAGTAAAGGTTCTGCAGACTCGATAGAACAATTATAATATTTAATATTTAATATTTAATTGCTTTCTGATCAGAAACTAGAGGTTCTCAGTGATTTACATCCAGACCACAAACAATATAAAAGTGAGATTTGTGAGCCATGATGACAGTCATGGATTATGGAAACTTCCAAAGCAAGTTGTTCTGAGAGCTTTTTTGTGAGAAAACTATGTGCTCAGATCATTACTCGCTTTGCCCATCATCCTTTTTTCTTAATGCTCTTTTACGATTCTGGGGGTGAAACTATTTAAATATACTGCAGAAATCATTTTTTTTATAAAAAAAACTCATTTTTTAAGCCCTTTTTCAAGTACATGATGCCTCATCACTGCCCATTTATTTGGCCTCGTATGGAATGGAGCATACCCATTTTTTTTTAATAACTAGTTTCAGGTCAGATTACATGCATCACAATTAATTTTTAGATTTATTGGACACTCTACAAGTCTAATAAATAGATAAAGAGGGTGTTTGGAAGTATGGTTGTGGTTGTTTTTTAAAGTGTTTTTCGTTTAGAAATACATCAAAATGATATTTTTTATTTTTTTAAAAAAATATTTTTGACATCAGCACATCAAAATGATCTAAAAACACAAAAAAAAATTCATTTAAAATGAAAAAAAAAATCAAAATTTAGTCAAACAACGGTTCAACCGCGTAGCCAAACAGGCACAAAGTACCGCAGAATAACAGATATGCACAGAGAAATTCAAACCCGGAAATTAAAGAAGAGAACAAGTTTCTGCCCCCACTAGGCCAAAACCTCAAGTGCAGTATACCCAATCTTGTCCGTTGAGGAAGGGTCATCAGCTACATTTTCACAATAATTTGACACACAGATATTTATTTTCGCTAAAAAAACAATCATTTGACAGTAGTAAGGAGATATTATTAGTGAATGGTCATGGTATGGCAAAGACTAACCATTGCCAACCACTGAATTGAGTAAGGGTTCCATTAAAACTGCTTATATCCTCACAGTGCAGAGCTTGTCCCTACCAGCATCAAAGGGATAAAAATGGCAGAAACACAGCACAAGGTGGATTGGAAGTATAAATGTGAAACCAACCTTCTTTTCTTGGCTGATAACTAACAGCCCAAACTTATTGGGTCATCTTCCTTTCCAATTATTGTGTCAAAAATCCTATATTTGATTGGCACAAGTGGTGGCTAATGAAGTGCTTTTTTCAAGTGGTATACTAACAGAGAAAAGTTCAGAAAGCAATAATATAAAACCATAATTCTTTGCATGATAGCTGTCCACCCAAGAAAAAGCAAGCCTTGAAGACTAGGGTTTTTGAATGCTTGCCCAGGAAGGTAGCAGGAATATAGTTAGCTGTCTCGTAAATTGCTAGAAAATTACATAAACTAGGGTGACCTCGTCAAAGTTTATTCTATGTTAACATGCAGGATTCGTTTGAAAATATCCGGTTAATCAAAACACAAAACAGTTTTGCTCCAAACTTTTTCTTAAGATTTTAGCAGAGAAAAAACAGTAATTTATAAATTTTCTCAGATCTATCTTTTTCAAACCATCACAGCACATGGTGGTGCCAAAAAGATTGCTCGATTATGCTTAGCTTGCTGAAGTAAGTAACATGGTTTCTTAAAGATCGAAAGAATATGTATAATCTGATGTTTTCCAAAAGGAATCGAAGCGTGCTAGATCTGCATGAACACCACTTCCAACAAGTTATTATAAATCGTTAATCAATCTATTTGTCGAAATCCTATGATTATTCTTCAATCATGTTATACTAACGTTGTTGAGGATCCAGAAACAACTTTCACACGTCCTCCTATTATCAATCACACAGACATCCATAAGATTTAAGAGATTATAAATCAGTTAGTTGAAATGTCATCTCACTTGCTTGTCTCTTCCCGCCATGGCCATCTGGAACTAGCACCGGCTTAGTCTGACCATTGCTTCGAACAATAATGGGACGTGTCAATTCTAGCATTGATGAACATGGTTTAGTTCTTTTTAGGCCAGAATATTCTCAGGCATCTTGTTCATATTCTATACTCACTGTGTTGTTTCTTCTTCTTTTATCCAATTTGCGCCAGCATTTTCGAGTCCAATTGTCGGTTGAAGTAAATGGTCGTCGGCGCTGAGAGTTTTTATTTTTTAGACGACAGAAGAGGTCTCCCCCCATCAAAGGCCCTTAACCACAGTACAGTACTGCAGTGTACAGGCCCATTTTTCGTTTCGAAGTGCAGGAGGACTAAACTTGCTGGAAAACCTGATAGATTGTGCGAGCAGCCCAACTAGTCTAAATTTAACTTGTTTTTTGTGTTATTTTTTATTAAGTTCTTATAAACTTTATTGTTCAATATTGGATAAGGATAATTGAAGATTAAATTTTATAATTTATTTTAGTTTTATTTATATGAGGTTATCTCAATCATAAAATACATGGATTTGAAAAATTAAATCAATTCTTTCTTCTTTACATGAAGTTTATCATCACTTAATGATCTAGGAAAGAGTTTAGCAGAACAACGTGAGTAATGTTTTATATTATCTTTTAACCTCATCTTTTTATATCGAGTTAGTTGGGGATTAACACTCATAATTTATTTTAATTTATTTTTCATCATATTATCTCGGTCATGACCCTTGGTAACAAGTTTAACATGTTAATTAGATCATCTTTTTAGTTCATTTATTAAAATTCTTTTTAATTTCATCCTTTAATATTAGATTGATAAAAAAAATTAGACTTCATAATTTATTTTAATTTTCTCTCCATGAGCTTATCATAGTCTCATACCCGAGTTGTGAACATGACATTTTAACTCGGCTTAATTTAAGTCAATCAAATATGTTATTATCTAAATTTTTTAAAAATATATCATTTTAAAATTTTATTTTTTTATAATTAAACTATATTTTTAATAGTTTTGTATAAGTTACTTTTGAATTCACAAAGTCACAATTTTAAAAACAATCCAATTAGAAAAAAATATCAATAATATCTAAAAAAAAATAACTCCAAGAAAATTGTTGACCGCACATGCGGAACATCACAAGTTAATAATACAGTGTTTGCTAAATTACCTCACCTAACTAGGGTTGGATCCCCGAGACCGAGTCTACAAATGTACAAAAATGTATCGTCATCATCATCATTTCAACTAGCGTTTGTAGTCCAACGGTTAGGATAATTGCCTTCCAAGCAATAGACCCGGGTTCGACTCCCGGCAGACGCAGTGTTTTACGTATCGTGTTTTGCTTCTTGAAAATCCCGGAAAAAATAAAGAGAAAAAATCACCAAAATGCTGGCTGTGGGGTTCGAACCCACGCGTGCTTATGCACAGAAGATCTTAAGTCTTCCCCCTTAACCTCTCGGGCAAACCAGCCAATTGCAATACCATTTCAGCGTAAAGGTTATTTGTATTTATAAAATAGTGTGATATCCCAGAAACATCTAGAATATTCAAAGACTCAAAATCCCTAACGCCACGCAGCTGCATTTCTCCCCTGAAAGATAAATAAGAAGACGCGAGCAAGATAACCATAACTGAATTCATTGAGAAAGAGGGAATTTCCGGGGAATCAATGGCGGAGCATTTAGCGTCTATATTCGGAACAGAGAAAGACAGGGTGAACTGTCCGTTTTACTTCAAGATAGGGGCTTGTAGACACGGTGACCGATGCTCACGTCTCCACACCAAACCAAGCGTCAGCCCTACGCTTCTTTTATCAAACATGTACCAGCGCCCTGATATGATCACTCCTGGTGTTGACGCCCAGGGCAACCCTATCGATCCTCGCAGGATCCAGCAACACTTCGAGGTAATTACGACTCCTTTAATTTATTGATCTATTTGTTTTCTACGTGAGTTTCGAGGGATTAAATATCTGAAAGAAAATCAGGAGTTTGAAAAGTTTAAATCTTGATCAATTGCAGGAATTTTATGAGGATTTATTTGAGGAGCTAAGAAAATACGGGGAAATTGAGAGCCTGAATGTCTGTGACAATCTTGCTGACCACATGGTATGTTTTCATGAACTGGAAATTACAATTTCGTATTTCTGCTTGGATATTTCAGGAATTATTTTTATGTGTTTCCATAGGTGGGTAATGTTTATGTTCAGTTTAGAGAGGAAGAGCACGCTTCGAATGCGCTTAAGAATTTGACGGGGAGGTTCTATGCTGGTCAGATTCTGCTTCTCTTTTCTGCAATTGTTATGCTCATTTTTCACTCTTACAAATAATTTTTTTTGTCTTCCCAATTTAATTGGGTGCAATTACATTTTATTTATGTGATTTTCAATGGTTGCAGGTCGTCCTATTATTGTGGATTTCTCGCCTGTGACTGACTTCCGTGAAGCCACTTGTAGGCAATATGAGGAGAATGCATGTAACCGTGGCGGGTACTGCAATTTTATGCACCTTAAAAGAATTGGCAGGTAATGATTGATGTTTAATTTCTTGTTTTGTTTGAGGTGTCTCTGAAGGTATATGTGATTGTATTTATTTAACTGTCTTATTTTATTTGATGTTAGGGAGTTGAGGCATCAATTATTTGGGAGTTACCGACGAAGGCGTAGCCACAGCCGAAGCAGGAGCAGGAGCAGGAGCCCCTACAGGCATCGGAGCCATGAAGAGTATTCACATAGTGGGCGTGGTTCTAGTCGAAGATATGATGACCGGGAGCGCTACTATGAAAGTCAGAGCAGGAGGCATAGGAGTACAAGCACTGGAAATCAGAAGGGACGAAGTAGAAGCCCCGGGGGGAGGCGTAAACGAAGCCCGGTCAGGGAAGGCAGTGAGGAGAGGCGTGCTAAAATTGCACAATGGAATAGGGAAAGGGAGCGGCAGGAAGAAACGGCCAATAATAATGTCAATGCTGACAGCAGCAACAATGACATTGGGCAAATGCAAAATAGCAGCGGTCAAGAATATCAGCAGCACATACCACCATCACCGCAGCAAGGAGAATATGCATACTGATCTACTTTAGGTGCCTACCTTGTTTTCTCTCTACTCAAATCATTTTCATATTCCACCTGCTCAATTAGGATGTTCCTTTCCAGCAAAGGACTGAATATTGAATAAATGTAGCTTACAGCCCATTTTCCACTGTGCAGGAGGGGGTGTGCAGGTTCTCAATTCTCATATGGATTTTATTTTTCTTTATCTCCTAACTGCATCCATTCTGATTGACTGTTTACTTCATTGCGTGATGGGCTTGAATGTTTTTGACTCTCAATTCCAACTGGATTCTTAAATCAACATTGAAAATTTTTCAAAATAACAGAATTTTCCATTCCAAGTTTCCCTTTGTGCCAAGTGTCTATAGTGATGAAATGTTTTGCTAGTTTTGTTGTCTACTTTGAATACTCGAATAATCCACCAAATCTCTTGTTAACACTTAACTAGCAAAGCTCTGTACTGTAGGCTAATGTCATGGCTGGTATGTTTTTCTTATCAAAATTAAATTCTGAAACTTCGAACTGTTTGCTGCATTTGAAGTTTGTGTTCTCATTGTGTCCGCAATACAGTCCAGGACTTTGACTACAGCACATTCAGGCTAGTGCACCATCAAATTTCACGGTTCTATGTTTGGTTTTGCTTCTTGAACTCTCCTTTCTCATTTTTATTTTAGCAAAAATAAAGTGATCTCAACATCTTTATGAGTTTTGCAGGTTCAGGTATCCCTGCTTTTTGGAGACAAGCCACTATTTTAACTGCCGCTTACCATGAAATTTCTGTACAGGTTGTTGGGTGCAATATCAGAGGAATGGTTTTACAGGATTTTTCACGCTGCTGCTCAAAAGCATCCAGGAGCAAATTGATTGTCTAACGGTTCATTATGTCATTTAGCACTGTTAGTGACACGTCTGCCATGTTGGGACAGTCCTTGCTTATTTGCCGGTCGTACCATGTTAGACAATATGATATTTTCAAATCAATGGCTTGCGCAATGTTTGGATAAGTTAATCACTCTGTTTTCCATGGAGTTACGTTTTCACATTAACGTAGCTGGTTATGTTTTCATATTTTAGGTAGCTGTCGATTACCCCGAAATTGCCACTTTCTTAGTGTCTGATTGATTATTATGGTTGAAATTATTTTTTAAAATGTTTTTTTGTTCAAAAAATGATCTAAAATTATCAAAAAAAAATTAATTTAAAGTAAAATTTAAAAATAAAATTATTTTTTTTAAAAAAAAAAGGGTTTTTGAAAATTATGAAAAATATCTTTGGCTTGTTTGGATTGGTTGTTTATATTTTGTTTTTGCAATGGATTATGTAATTTGTACACTAAATCTTTTTAGATCCTTTTGGATACCAGAAAAAACCGCCAAGTGTTTTTGCAAAATATTTTTGAACTGGAAAAATTAACGGGTTTTAATTTACAAGTAGAATGATTTGCCAGTTCAATTGAAGTTTTCCAGTACCAGTAAACGAGTGGCTCAACTTTTTTGGATGATTTTATATGCTACTGTAAGAGTTTATTCGTACCTTAAGAAGTTTGTTTTTTAAAAACATATTTTTTTACTGTCATAGATTGTTTTAATATGTAGATAAATTTGAAAAATAAAAAAATATATAATATTTTTGCAATTTCATTAAAAAATTAAAAAATAATTACCGCTACAATGGGAATGAGCCACCTTTTTTTTTAACCAAATAGTTCGACCTAGCGCGGACAAAACACAAATTTAAAAGATGAGGTATCAAAATTGTGGACACTTGCTCGCTTGACGAGGAGCTTCAGATTAAGTAACGTTCAAGTTTCAGCCTGATAAGCCACGCATATCAGACTCTTTTGCCTTCTGCAATACTGCTCCATCAAGAACCCATCATTAAAAAGATCTTTGCTGATTGCTTAAATTTCTAAATTGATTTTCCGAGCTAAAAAGGAACAGTGATCTGAACAGAATCAAGTGGTGGTAAAACATAGAAACGGTTTCCATAAACTCGAAATGGAATGCATCCGGAATATTTTTTCAAATGTAGATCTCTAGCAAAATTACAAACGAGTTACTAATATGAACCAAACTCTCTTTACTCCAGAGTCGAATACCAAAACCCTATGGCAGTTCTTTCAGGGAATTCACTTGCTACCATGCTTGGCTTGTGAATGAGACTTCAGAGCACCATCAGAGCCAAATGACCTGAGGAAGAAATATAGGCAGTCAATCCTTCTATCAAGCCGCCGATGGGATTTCTTTACCTGGAATGTTGCAGCGGCACCTACCTTTCGCAGGATTTGCAGGAGAAACTGCCTCCAGATTTTGGGGTCTTGGGATTGTTGCCATTTGCCGCAGCTTTTCCCTTGGAAGGGTGAGGAGTTACTTGTCCAGCCTTCCCCCCATCTTTGTGGTCAAGAAAATGAAATTCATGTCACGGTGAAGAAAATCAAACGTCACTCAGAAGAGTTGATAGAACAAGAAAATTAAAAAATACCTGTCTTCTGAGGAGTAGCATTTTTTGCCTTCTTTGAGGGCACTGGTGTCTTTATTGCAGAGTCACTGGTCCTCTTCTTGCTTTTCTCAGCCTTCAAAACATATATAAAAAAACACGGTAAGAAAACTGGGTATCACATGTCATTTAAATAGCAAATCAAAAGAGGCACTGATACCTTCTTAGGGGTCTCTTCATCTTCACTATCAGATTCATCATCTGAACCTCCTTCAAGAGACATACCCTGCAACACAAAAACTTGATCAATGTACTTTCAGCCCATATAAATCTCGATGGCAGAACAGCTTCATGAATTGCACCACCAGACCCAGCTTTGATTAATTAACCTCATCTCCTCATAATTCAGCTGTCAAACCTGAATGTTGATCACTGCTGTCTCTCCGTTTCACGATTTGGTTTTATATGAGGTGTTAATAATATTTTTTCTGTATATTCGATCATTTGTTTAATTTTATTTCTTGGTGGAGTAAATTGGAATTTGTGATTTGGAACCCTAAAAAATGAGATCTTGAAAAGGAAAATGGATAGATTATACAGCACAGAGAAATGGTAGTTTCCTGTTTTATAAGGAGATACCTCGACATCAGATCCATTGTCTGTATCATCCTCATCAGAATCATCATCATCATCATCAGAATCATCCTCATCAGAATCATCATCTTTGCTTGACGCTGCAGGAGTGGCCTTTGGTTTTTCAGGCTTGGCTGCTTTATCTGTACCAGGAGCAAGCCTCACATTCTCCACTTTCTCAAATGGAATTTCCTCTCCATCATCAGAAAAATCTGTATGCATCAGTAAACTCAGCAAATTTCGCAAAATAAAATTTAGAACAGGCATATTGCAACTAACATATACCAGGACTCACCAGAATCATTTTCAGGAATAGCAGCTTGGTAGCCACAGAAGAAAACACTCCCATTTTTCCAGTTGTGAGAGAGCTCAAACTCTCTCTCAAAAACTAAATCAAAGGACAATTGAGGGATGTTTTCAGGAGACAGGGTTCCCAACACTAGCTTCTTTTCATCAAACTTAAGAAAAAGAGGAACTGATTCATTTCCCTTCTTTGAAGACTCGCCAAGGGCTGCCTGAGGGACAAAAAGGCCATATAAACATTTAGTCAGACTAAAAACACAACATCAGAATAAGATCAGCTTCAATTAAGATAATTCTAACCTGAGACAGATGTATCATATAGAAATCTTTAGGTTCCACTTTAAGAGGCTCACCAGCCTTGACTTCAACACCTAATAAGATAAAGAAAAATGTCAAGCATCAGTACACAGAAATAAAACCAACGCTAGCCCCCAATTACATGACATCTAATAAACAAGACATCCTATTGATATCCGGGCTTGCATCAAACATGCCAAAGCACATTTTAAAAAATAAAACCCACTTGCATAAGATCATATTACTTACCTAGTAATTATCGTGATTCATCATTGCACACAATTAAGACAATCAGAGAAAATCGAGCAAAAAGTTGAATAAACTTACTGGCAAACTATCTTAACATAAATAAGGCAATCAGAGACAATATCCAACAAAACAAAATCGAATAATCTTAGAAGCAATCTAACTCCACTTATTCTAGAGCTTACAAAACAAAATCCTAGTACGAAAATAATGAAATCAGTAAGAGCTAAACCATAGTTATCAGCTACAAAAACACTAATAGCATTATTCTTATCTTTCCTCTTAATTTTTAAACTCCTCCACACCAGGGCTTCAGTAGTTTCCATCAATTACATTACCACACAAACACATTCTGAAATATATCATTTTACGAAAAGAAAATAACACTCCGAGCTACAAAACAGAAAAAAACAAAAACAAAACCGAGCATAAAATACACGTCCAAGATAACCTAACCTCATACAGGACAGTCCACAAGAAAACTTAAAAAAGCTCTGAGCAACAACATAAAGGAACAAAGAAGGAAAAGTAATAAACAATCGCTGACATGATACATAAAAAAGGGGATGGGAATATTAATTATAATAAAAGGAAAGGGGAATATTAATTAAAACAAAAACGATCAAAGAGAGTGAAAACTGCACAAAAAAAAATACTATATGCTAATTATTATAACAAGAAGAGTAAGAAGCTGATTACCCCAGAACTCCATGGACGACATGGTTAATGAGAAGAGACTGCTTAGAGGGTTTACGGCCTTAAAATTAAGAGAGGCTCTCTGTAGGAGCTATGAGAGTGAAAGAGGCGGAGACAACGAGTGGGTTTAAAGGGTTTTTATAAGCAGCTTGCCGCGGAAGGAGTTAGGGTTTTTCATGAGAGAAGTGAGGGGGGAAAAAGAGAGAGAGAAAACGCGATTTAGGAGCCACTATTAGGTTTGTCTATTGTAGGCCGAGATCATAGGCTTTACGCAGGCCCATTACTCTCTAATCTACAGTCAGCCCATTTTAATATTCAGGCCCATTATTCACTTAACACGACGTCGTAGATAGTTGATTAACACAGCCAGGACATTTTTATAGGCTTTCCACAGGCTCAATGCACATAATCACTTTTCTAATCTACATTCGGTCCATATAATCTCGATAGCCGAAAGGACTTCGTGGACTGTATAATCGCACCGAGGCCCAACTTTGATTAATTAATCTCGTCTCCTCCTCCCTCCACCTCCAACTCATTTCTCTGACTCAGCCGTCAAACCCGAACGCGGATTGCTGCTGTCTCTCCGTTTCGCGATTTAGTTTCTTCGGAGGTATTAATAATATTTTTTCCATATATCCGGTTACTTGTTTAATTTTAATTTATTGGCGGAGTAAATTGGAATGTTGTGATTTGGAAACCCTAAAAAGTGAGCAGATCTTGAAAAAGGAAAAGGGATGGATTACACAGCACGAAGAAATGGTGGGGGCGTGTTCGAAGGTCTCTACAGGTTGATTATGCGCCGTAACTCCATCTACGTTACCTTCGTCATCGCCGGCGCTTTTGCCGGTGAGCGGGTAAGATTAATCATTTTTCGTTTTCTTTATGTTTGGTTTCTTATAAATTATGTGAAGAATTTCGTATAATTATTCTTAGACTTAATCAACAGACATATGCCTTAGCTTATTCGAGCATTTCGATTCAAATAAGTTCTTTCTAATTGTTGGAGGAATATAGAAATAGCAATCGGTGAATAATGTTATTAGAATTCTCTTTCTCAGAAGCAATGACTCAAAAATTGAATTTTTGTTGAAGTTGGAAACTTTTTTGTTTCTTTTTCTAGTAGAATTCGCTCGTTGCATTTTTAAAATTTTTCGGAGTAGCCAGCCAATCTGTAGAGAATGCAAACGAGTTTCTATTTGCTCAAGAGCTTATTGACTGGTTCGATCTGGAAATGAAATGAAGGAAAGATGAGTGGTGATGGGTGACTTGCTCTCACTGAAATATTAGGAAGGGGCTAGTCTACTTGAGTTGCACTTATTGATGCATTCAAAAATTTCTTTGTTGATTACTGGGCTAAAGCAACAAAATATAATTTCCAACATAATCAATTTTAGTGGTGTGTACCTGTAAAGTGAATACTTATGCTTGTTCAATTTCTTCAAATAGCTGGCTTATATTTTGTGATTGTTTTGACTTGAATGTGGTTTTTTTATCCTGGTTAATCTTGTGGATATGTGCAGGCTGTGGATTATGGAGTTCGTAAACTATGGGAGTCCAACAATGTTGGGGTATTATATCTGCTATGATATGCTCTTATATTTCTTTAGTTTGTGTTCATACACAAATGCAGTTATTACTTTACCCTTCTAGTGAACAGCATAAACTGCTCCTATCTATGCTGTTATTTAATATAGTCAAATGCAAAGTCAATAGATATTGACATATATGTAGAATTTAGTGCTTCTTTCTTTTTTAGCCAGGTCTCTTGCAGTCAATAGTTAAGAAGGGGTGCATGTGATCTTAGTCTGGTCAATCTACCTGTTAGAACTGTGTCACATTCACTTCCTTCCTTGTGATTTAGTTGGGAATGTTTTGGAACAATGCCTCTGATAAGTCTTGATGCAATAGATTTTTGGAGTAATGACAAGAGCCAGCTGCCAAGGCATTTCCTTTGAAATATAAGATTATGTGGTTATAATATTGACCCTTTGTTTCATCCAAAACAAATCTCCTCGCTATACTAAAAAGATTTTTGGCTGTCCTGTTACGCCATCTTCTGCTAAGTAGTATCAGTTGTTTCTGCCCCAGTCTCAGAATCTCAGAGTACATACTGTAACTTCTCTTAGTTAATGAATTGGTTGCTCTCCATTTGAACCCATGAAAAGCCGAACTCAAATGTTACTGCTCAGTTTAAGTTTGTCATAAACTTTACTTTCATGTATCTTTTGGGTTTGTTCCTTGAATCCCATTGACATGTTTCAATTTACTGCAGAAACGTTATGAGGACATTCCACTTTTGGGTCAAAGGCCATCCGAATGAGTTTCTCAGTTCTTCTAGCCATTTTGAAGTTCCATATTGAGGGATTCAGAGCAAGCATTTACGCCGCAGCAAGCAATTTTAATTGTTCCAATAAAACTAATATGTTTGGATGCACCATTCTTGTATTCAACAGTGTTTTCCTTTGATTCACTCAGGGATTGTTGACTGGCTACAAATTGTAGATGGCTACAATGATTTGACTGCAAACATGTTTTTTTGAGTTTGATGGAATTTGCGTTCCGCGTTTTGCTATATACAATGTTTTTGTTGTGAATCGCAAGCCTGGAAGCTTAAAAAGCTTGAGGATAGGCAACTAATGCTAAGAAAAAGATGAGGAAGTAAGTACTAGACAGTCACAGAGCTGCCATTAAGTAATTAGGATGCTCAATAATTGTTTAACAAAGTTCCCACGAATAAAAGTAATCACGGGTGTGAATCAATAGAAATGATATTTTTAGATGTTAAGTTTTTGATGTTTCTGTTGTTATAATAGGATGTGTTAATACGTTTTATTATTTTCTCTTTTGTTGAGATAATATTTTTTTTGTAAATTTTAGTTTGTGTTTATGATCATTTGAAAATTGATATTTTTTTTAAAAAAAATTCTTTGTTCTTTCTTTTGGTTGTTTTTATTAGTTTTTTTTATTTATTTATTTTCATGGCAAATGATTTTTTTAGCTAATAATTTTTTATTTTTTTGTTTGTTCTTTTGTTAAAGTTTTTGGCTTTTTTATTCTTTTATTGAATTTATTTACCCATTATTCGCGCAATTATAATAATAAACTCAAAGAAAACCATGAAACCAGACTGGACCCGGTTTAAACCGATCAATTTCAGATCGGTTTGTTTTTTTAACTAAAAAACTGAAAAATGGTTTTGGTTTTTTACGTTGAAATGATTTTTAATTTTTTTTTAGCATTAACAAATCAAAACAATAAAAAAAATAACTTAAAAAAACAGTAAAACAATAATTTAACTATAACATCAAACAAGTTTTTTGACGCAAAAATATGGTTAAAAAAACTAATTAGTGGGTATTTTTTATTAATCCTGAAACAGTTACCCATTGTGCGTTCTGCTATCAAACCTTCAGCTTTTTCCATCAATCATTTACTGTTACAGTGAGCAACTAAAAATTCTTGCGTGGCATGGACTGGCTGCCTGGGAAATCTTCAGTCTGCATGGAATTTATCTTCTGCTGTACAGAACTTCATGCAATTAAATGAAGAAATCAAAGAAGATTATTGCAGAATAAAAGGAGCAATAAAAAAGAAAAAAGAGATTGCAGCATTATCTCTGTCTGCAAGGATAAATTAAGAAAGCCATCAACAAGGTCCTCCTAGCCTAGCGCCAAAGCTAATGCCAGTCCATGTCCACGCAGCTTCCCTTTTCAATTCGTGGGACAAGCCTGTTGGAGGTTGGGGTTTTCAATTATGGACTCGTCAGAATACTGGTGTGTGTCCGTGTAGATACATGAACTGTTGTTCAAAACTTATCATCCCTTCATTTCTATTGTCGACGTCCCTTTCTCTGATAATTGGATAGCTCCCAAGAAAATTTACGTGGATAGAAAATAATTGCAGCCTGATTGGGATTGGAGCTGCCTTTTGTTCTAACTGTGGGACATCATTGTGCGAGCTATTTGCCTGTCGTCGCATGGATTGTGAATAGGGACGGAGCTAGGATTGAATGATTGCAGGGCAAACACTAAAGAGCTTCTAAAAAATTATATAGAATTAAAATGATTTTTTAAAAAAATCCAAAAACTTATTTGATTTTGATTAAAATCAGTTTTTTTATCATTTTCAATGGATTAATATAAAAAATAATATTTTAAAAATAAAAAATAATATTTTAAAAATAAAAAATAATATTTTAAAATTAAAAAATATATTTTTTAAAGAACAACTCTTTAATTTATCTAGGCAAGTCACCACGTTTTTTTTTATTACGAATTAAGCAATAATAAAACAGCCCAAACAATTCTAGCTGAGGTGGAAAGATAATTGTCATCTCATTATCTATCAACATGACATTTGAGGTTTACACCCGAAAATAAATACATACATCTGAAAGATAGGTGTTAAGAATTTTTTTCATGAGACAAAATTTTATCTTTAAAAAATATATTTTATAATTTAGTTGAATGAATAAAATTTTAATTATTTTAAAATTTTATAAAAAATATATATTTTAACTCGAAAAATTTACTATACAGATTTTAAAACTCTCACAACTTTTAAAGAAAGGTGTGATGGATTTTCATGAAACGTATATTTCACATTTTGAATGTCAAATACGTGCTTGTTGTTAAGGCAGTACAAGGATTTCATTGATTCCCATTGAAAACTTTTCTCATCTTCTTCATTTTTCTAGTTATGTGCATGGAGATGGTTAGCATTTTCATAATCAATGTTAATTTAGATTTAAATATTTTTCAATATTTTTGACGATTTAATTTTAAAATTATATATATAGAAAAACACTAATTTAAATAGTTTTCTTTTTAAGACAAATTCTTAAACTAAGAAAGAAATTGCAATTATTGTGAAATCATCGTACCAAAATATGAAACACATAAATCCATTTAAGGAGTGTTTGACATTATTTAAAAAAAAATATTGAAAAAAATTTTAAAAAAAAACAAGTTAGTTTTAATTTTTATTTTAAATTATATTTTTTGTTTTTAAATTATTTTCACTTATTGATATTAAAAATAATTTTAAAAAAAATATTATGTATTTATAAACGAAAAAACCCATTCTCTCAAGGTAGTTGGTAACTTGTCCAGAAGCGTGAACACAAGAAAATATTGAAGTAATTTACAGATTCCATTAATTCAAAACAACAAAGATAGATGGAGAAAAGCATAGACAGGCAAGACAATCTACCACTCCAGGTCCATACCTATTTTACATGCACAGGTTGCATTGAAAAGGGATTAACTAATTAATTAACCAGCATCATCAGCCAGTTAATTATTCACAGCAAGAAATCCATGAATTTTAGCCAAGGATGAATCCCTCCGCCATGACTTTTAGCGACCTCCTTTTCCACTTCTTTTGAGCACGACGGAGACGACGTCGTTGTCAATCCTCCACTGACCCTGACACTACTCGCACCGTCCATCGCCGGGTTTTTTTGGCACAGAAAAAAGTTTCTTGAGCCCAAAGCCATCACTTTCTCCTCCCTATCCAAACCTGCCAAAAAATAAAAGCATCCCATCAATCTCCACTGTCCACGTGTCCACCTCTCAAAACTATCAAAAATTAAGGCGTGATTAATTAGGGGATCATTACTTTCCAAGCTAAACTGCGAGTAATGGAGGTCGAGTCTGGAGGGGTCGTTTGGGATAACCGGGCGGCGGCCTTCCTTCGTGTACTGCTGGATAGCGGCGGCGATGAGTTGTCCGACGGTGGATTCAGGAGACATCAAAACTTGTACTGCACCAACGCTGCCTTGAACCGTCACGTTTACTAAAACCTTCGTTAACTTCGGCCTCACCTCCGGTACTGTTGCCGGCGGGTGATTCCTTACGGCGAGCAAGTCTGGGAGTGTCTTCGGCCGTCGAATCCTCGCCTCCGGTATATCCGCCGGTAATTTCCCGTGAAACGACGATGCTTTCGCTGTCAACCTATTTTTCCTGTTTCTATCCATTTCCGGTCGTCCCCTCCGGTTACCCTTCGTTGGCGTTGTAGGCATAATTGTAAACAACAGTAAAAAAATATAGCACGAGATATTAAATTAAATCCTTTCCTCCCGGTTACTCTCGATCACCGGTTACCTCAAGCGACGGTAGCGGAAGAAACGGATGCGAGGGAAACCGAGAGCTGAAGAGGAGCGTTGGCTCTCAGGTTCCCGGTGACTGTTTTCTAACATAACCTGCGGGGTACACCGTAAATAGGAGAAAACCGAGGGCCAATTGAGAAACAAATTAAGCAGATATGGAAGTTATGGACCAACAAGTTTAGCCAGCGGTTGCCTTCTTATATGGAGAGGACGGTCGGGAAGTAGCGCGATTTTTCTTTTAAATTACTGGCTATAGCCGGTTAGAGGGAGAAATTCGGTTAGTTCGTTTTAACTTTACTGGTCAACAGAGAGGATTCTTAATGACTTGTAGTTGCCGGTGACCAACAGAGAGAGGATGTGTTCGCGTATGTGGGATTTTTTGGAGTTATTACTTATAACTTATAACTGCCCGTGGGGGCTGAGTGAGTATAAGTTGTTGGTTATTGTGGCTTTTAATATATATTTATTATTGCTTATAATAAAAGTTAAACAGAAATATTTTTTCATAGCAAATTTATATTCAATAAACATGTTTTTTATATATATTTTATAAAAAAATATTTTTAAAAAATAGAGATGCGAAACTTTAAAGAAACTACTTTAAATATTTCTATTCACAGTTTAAAATTATAAATCGAAGTACGTAGTCGCCGAAAATAATAAATCTGCTAGGAAGGAAATACCGCGAAGTAAAGAATCTGTTATGAAACAAACACGTGTCCATCACTAAATGGCACCATTATTGGTCCGCAACCACGAGGTGGGCCTGGACTACAGAGATCACCGGTACACGTGTAAATCAATTACTGCCGGTTGGGCCAACGCTGACTTCATGAAGCATGTTCTACTGTCATCAAAGTTAGCCGACAAGTTCCTGTTCTAGTGGTAAGAGAGGGAGTTTGTCTTTCTTTTATCTTAGATTTAAATTTTGTCAGGTATGTTTGTCACTCTAGTGATGTTTTATTTGTTTATTGGACTTGCAAGATCTTCAGTGGACTTGGAGATTTAGTTATGGTGCGCGCAAGCTGACCCGGACACCCCAGTTATAAAAAAAAAGTTACTGTTTGGAACGATGCATTTTATTATTGCATCAATTGAAGGCCAGGTTAATTTCATTGAATTAAATAAGGATTCCTGTTAATGGCTTATCTTGTTAAAAGCAATTTAAAACCTAAGGTTGCGATTTAAAATTTTTTAAATTATTTTTTACTTTGAGAAAATATTAAAATCAGAGCAAGATCATGAAGAACTTGGAAGAAGACAAGGATAGTGTAAGAGATAAGATAGCTACGAGAGCTGCAAATTGCAACCAGTTTTACACAGTTTGATGCCCTCAGTCGGTGCCTAGCTGAATAAACCACTGGTACTATCACAGTGGTTGGCTCTTGATTGAATTGAAGTTACGAGGTTTGTTACGATCCATATATGTAATATATTTATGCTGTTGTCATGTAGCTAATCGGACTTGGGCAAGGGGCATAGTATTAAAAAAAATAAAAAATAAACTTAGCTTGAGCATAATATAAAATAAAACTTAGTTTAATGTATCTCAAAGCACAATTTACTATTCAATATAATATAATAGTGTATTTATTATATTGATCAATCGCCATTAAATCTTTTTAATTTAGTATATGGAAGCAACATTCGATCGTTTTCTTATTGCTATTTTTTTGGTTTTGTCTTATTTGTTAAATTAATTCAATCGTTTTCTTAGTTTAATGTATTGTTTTGCAACATTCAACGCTTTTTTTACATAAATTTTTTTAGCTTGGCCCACGAAAAAAAGAGGCAACATACATACATATGTATGTATGTATGTATGTATGTATGTATGTATTGCCAAGGGATTTGAAACGTGTATTAGTGGGTGATTAAAGTAGTCAACCCAAACAAGATTGGTTCGCTTAATTGACGCACGAGGCACAAAAAGTTTGTAATTGAAAGTTAGAATTTGTGAATAATTTTGAGGAATCAAATCAAATCAGGTTCGGTCATCTTTATCAAATTAGGTTCGTTCATCTTATCAAATCAAATCAAATCAGGTTCGGTCATCTTATCCTCTTTTAATTTTCCAGCATATGAATAGTTGTGTCATTGTTTTACATCGTGCAACAATTGTAAATGACATGAACATGAAGCTAACTCATTAGCAATTAACAAATGATAAAGGCATTTTAAAAAATTAATTATATTTTTTAGTTTTTTTGAATTATTTCGATAAATTAATGTGAAAATAAATTTTAAGAATCAATAACTACCGCAATAGAAAAATTTAAAGTATAAATATTGAGAATAAAACCAAATAGATAACCTTGTGGCAAAAAAAATAAAAAAATCGTCAATTATTTGGGCATGGAAGAGCATCTCGCAAAAGGTTTCTTCTTACACTAAACTTCCCCAACACGTGTAATGTGGCTGTTGTATTAATATCATCCAGGGGAGGTAATATCTCCATCAATTCGTAAGATAACAGAGGACAAAGGAGATGGCTTTACTGGTGGAGGTAGGCCTAGAAAGCCTTGCACAGAGGAGGAAATGGTCAAAGGTCACCGTCCCTCCTCGTAGTGGAGTCCATATCGGACTGCTTTTTGTGTCATCTTTTTGTCACTATTCTGGTTAAAATTGTTTTTTAAAAATATTTTTTATTATTAAACAGTATGTTTAAAAAACAAAATGATTTTTTTATTTAAAAATAAATTAAAATGATATTTTTTTATTTTTAAAAAATTATTTTTGATATCAAAATATCAAAATAATTTAAAAATATCAAATTTTTTAATTTAAAATAAAAAATAAAACTATTTTTTTTTGGAATTGCAAATATTGATCGCAAAATGTCAACATGTGAGACCCTATATGTAAGTTAGTTGCGATGCCCATCTTTACACCTATAAACCTAGGAAAATTGCCGATCAACAAACTAATGTTTGACAATACAACAACAATCATAAAGTTTCGAATTATGTTTCATGTCAAACATAAAATTATGTTACAAGTTGCTTTCTCACCATATTTGTATTTAAGTGGGTTCAAAAATAATTTCAGTGTGTATATGGTATTGTGCTATTTTTTACAGCTATATTTAAAATAAATAAAAAATTTCATAGGTGTAAATTGTAATTTTCTTAAACTCGAGTTCTTACCATAATTTGAGATGAAAAGTAGGTTTAAACAACAAAAATCAAGTTACAATTTTGAAGTTATGATCAACTTAGAGGCATCTCATACGACACCGTACTATAATACCAAACAAAGCCTTATTTTTAGATAATAACTTTTAAAAAATCACTACATGGGTTACCTGTGCTACTCCACAGATCAACTCAAGTTTTTCATAGTATAAAAAACAGATTTTCCAAGCGATGCAATTTGAGCAATCCCTAGTTGATTCTACTAACACACTACCTCGACTTAATAATTGAATGTTAAAGTATATATTTGTTTTTTTCAAAAAATATAACGTTGAAAAAAATAAATTTTGAGTTAACTTGACTAACCCGCAACTCATAATATAAAATTATGATAAAAAAAAACTAAGCTAATATGGGTTAGCTTTATTAACTTGAATCTAACAATAAACTAAATTTGAAGAACCAATAATTTAATATCAAATGATAAAATTAATTAAAAATCAAAATCATAAAAAAGTTGGGGCGAAAAATGAGTCAAATTAGATTAACTTGACACTGACTAAATAATTGAAATTATATAAAAATAGACATTGAAAAAGAAAACCTTAGCTAATTTAGGTCAACTTAACTAATTCACAATCGATATAACCTAACATAAAAAAATTCACAAAGTTCAAGGACCAATAATTTAATATAAAATGATGAAATTAAAAAAAAAAACTTCAATGCTATAAAAAAAATTAAAAAAATTGAGTCAACTAAAATTAATTCAACTAACTCGACACTCATGACATGAGACAAAGATAAAAAAAAAAATAGACTCTAAAAAAGGACTCAACAAAAAAAAATATTGAAAAAAAAAACTTCATTAACCTCAGTTAATTTGATTAACCCATATATGAGATAACCTAACATAAACAAAAATAAAATAAAAAACCTAAAAACTTAAGGGATAATAATTTAATATCAAATAATAAAATTAAAAAAAAATAATTTTATAAATAATTTCAAGGATAATCATGCATTGGCACATGCAATATTTCTTAAATAATATTTAATCATTTCACCATCAACAAACAGCCATCTGCCTATAAGAATGTGAGACCATGGCATTTCTCGAACAATTAAGACGAGCAAGTTACATCTAATCAAAAATCAAATTCGTGTCCCAATCACAATAATTTCTTCCTCTTATTTTTTTTATTAGAATATCCGGGCCAACTTATATATATCTTAACTAATCTCATAAATATTAAAATTAATGATCATATAAATTTTCAAAAACATTAAAATTTATAAAACTTGAACTCATGATCTCTAGAAAATAAACATGGGATCTGACCGATAAAGCTAAACCTCCATGGACATTAAAGTTAATAAAATTTGAACCAACAATCTCTAAAAAATAAACATAAACACAAGATCTGACCGATAAAGCTAAACCTCCAAAGACATTAAAGTTTATAAAACTTGAACTCGTGATCTCTAGAAAATAAACACAAGATCTGACCGATAAAGCTACACCCCTGAAGTTTCAATCACAGTAATTTGGAATCAAATATATCGCCCGTGCAATATCACAGTTGCATTGCTATCAGATGCATTGAATTATTATGTTTTGCCCCCCCTCAATTTGCCCACTTGGTAGGGTAGGGCATGTAATTATGCTACCAGAGATGACAGCCAGCAGTACCACACAATTAAAATCCTATTTACATGAGGGTGTACAAGTATCTCAAATGCGGAGAATAATGCTGTTTTATATATATATATATATATATATATATATATATATATATATATATATATATATATATATATATATGTTTAGTTACTGTCTTAAAATCTAATAGAGATAATTGAGACAAAGATTTTTTTTTTTATGTTTTGTCTTGAAAATATAAAAATTATCTCTAAATTTTATTCTTTAACAAAAACATGTTTCCATCTTTATTATTTTCGTTTTTTTAGTATTTTCAATATCTATGTCAACATCATTTAATCCATGGTCTACCCACTATTCTTATCCTTGTAGAAGAACTCAACTCTGCACCTGGACACATGAAATATCTTCTGTCACCATTTTTTTTTCTTCCTGCGGATGGAGTCAGCTTTAGCAGCTAGGAAGAGTAAAGAGATTAGACATTCATAACCTTCAATGGCCTTGGCCCGACTAGGGATTTTGGGGTTGTTTGTTTGTGTATCAAAAATATTTTATACAGATGAATGGTTTAGGAGAGAGGAGCCACGATACCGTGATTCAACAGGTCGGTTGGACTTATCCAGCAAATAATTGAATTAAGTTAAATGTGGATAGGTACAGTAAAGGAAATTCAAGTATGGCAAGAACTGGAGTAGTAATTTGGGATAATATGGGCTCTTGAAAAGTAGGTTTTGCGAGGAATAATGGGATATGTTCTTCGGTTACAGCTGAATCATGAGCTGTTTATGCTGGTTTATAACTTACTTGGGATAAGGGATATAGAAAGGTGATTTTAGAGTCTGATTCTTGTGTTGTAATTGAGCATATTAAAAGGGATACAGTGAGTATGAACATAAATTACACTTTAGCCATGCAGATTAAGGGTGTGTTGGGTAGAGATTGAGAGGTTAAAATCTTTCATGATTATAGAGATGTCAACTGTGTAACTGATTGGTTAACTAATTATGGGTTAACTAGAGATTTGTTAGATAGAGAGTCTGACGTGTTAACAGATCCACCGTCAGGAGTTTATACTTTGTTGTATTATGACCTGATTGTGTCTACTATTTCCCGATTAATTTAGTAGGGCTTATCCGCCCCGATTATTACCAAATATATATATATATATATATATATATATATATATATATATATATATATATATATATATATTATTTTTTATTTTAAATTAAATTTTTTTTATGTGTTTGAATTATTTATATATGATGATATTAAAAATAACTTTTAAAAATTAAAAATTATTTTAATATATTTATAAAGAAAAAGAATACTTTAACAAACAATCTAAATCACTCTAAAATAATCACTTCCTCAACATCAATTATCACGCGAGAGAGGGGGCCCACTTGATGACACCCAACTTTTCTAATGGGTAATTAACAAGTAAGCTAAAACAGGTCGGGTATGCCACTGTAGCGCTAGACTTCGGATCGATCGTGAATTTGGACATTTGGCGTTTGTGCCTGCGGTACGTTGGTTTGCCTCGTTAATGAGCGATTGCTTTCGAGACGATTTCAGCCCCCATAATAAGACAAAAACGCGGTCGGTCTGCGCGTAAAAAGCGTCGAGTCTCAGGGTCATTCCTGTCATTGCACGCGAGCGGGACCGGTCCGGTCCGGTCCGCCGCAGTTTTTTCTTTTTTTAATATATTTTAAATGGCTAATTACGGTTATGGGCCCGAATAAGACAAAAACATTGATTTCGAACAAGGGCTGTCCGGTAATTGACCAACTTTTTTTTATTTTTTTTCCCCGTTAATTGTCGGGCGTGTATCACCGCAGCTAGCCGATTTCACGCCCACGCCCTGTTTAGGTGGCGCGTCGCGGCGTCATCTGATTGGGACGAGCGAGATTCAGACGGACGAGGCGGTTCGCTGGGATTCTTCTTCCTCCAGAGGTGGCGTTTACAATTACAATTCCGGTGGGCCAGCGTGGAACCGGTTAAAAGCGCCGACCCACATTTCTCTCTCTCTCACCGCGTCAAAGTGCGGGAGAGTCCCCTAATTTGTGAACCTTTTACTTGGTCCCTTGACTTTTGATTTTGTTTTTTGTCCCGATTTTTGGTTGCATAAGTTTTGATTTAGTTCGATTGGGTCCTCCGATTGCAATTGATTGGATGTCAATATTTCAGTTCGGTCCTCCTTCTTTTAATTTTTCGGGATTCGGTTTAAATTATTCAATAAATACGATACATAAGTTTCGATTTCTTCAATTGGATCCTTTGATTGAAATTGATAATATATTGAATTTTCATTTTGGCCCTTATAGTTTTAATTTTTTTATTTTCATCCCTTGATAAATTGATATTTGTGTTTTATTTTCCATTATTGACATAATAATAATAATAATAATAATAATAATAATAATAATAATAATAATAATAATAATAATACTAAGAATAATAATAATAATAATAATAATAATAATAATAATAATAATAATAATCATTATAATCATAATAATAATAATAATAATAATAATAATAATAATAATCATAATAATAATAATAATCATAATAATAATAATAATCATAATAATAATAATAATAATAATAATAATAATAATAATAATCATTATAATCATAATAATAATAATAATAATAATAATAATAATAATAATAATAATAATAATAATAATCATAAAAATAATAATAATAATAATAATAATAATAATAATAATAATAATAATAATAATAATAATAATAATAATAATAATAATAATATATTCTTTTTCTTGCTTACTCTTTTGTTAATGTTTATGAGTGTTTTTTTTTCCCGGGATAATTTGATAATTTTAATTAGTTTTTGCAATAATAACAATAATCATTTTATATCTAATATTACTGGGGATAAAAGACAACTCAAAAACAAAAAAATAAATAAATTTACCTAGGTTATCTACAATTAAAAAAAAGCGATACAAGTCACTTTTTGTCTCGATTACATCTGTTCCTTTTAAGCGACAAACAAGTCATTATTATATGTTTTAATATTTATTGCATATTATCACCTAAAAAATATAAAAGAGATAAAAAAAATGACCTCGGATTTTTTGGGATTAACAAAATTAATATCAACATTCTGAAATAAATTTCATATAATAATATGATGAATAAATCTTATAGAATAAAAAAAATATTGGCTTTGAATTTTAATGTTGTGCTATTTTGTTAAAGTTTATTTCTTAAAAAAAAACAAAAAAATTGGATTTTTTAATATTTAACATCTAATATTACCCAAGAAAAAAATACAACTCAATAAAACAAAAGGTAAACAAATTTGCCTAGATTATCTACAATTAAAAAAAATATATAAGGCACTTTCCGTTTCAACTACTACTTGTTCTTTTTTTTTACTGGCAAATAAGTAATTATAGCACTAAAAAAAAATTATATTTCTTTTTTGAAAATTAACATAATAATAATAATAATGATAATGATAATAATAATAATATATTCTTTTTTCTTGCTTACTCTTTTGTTAATATTTATGAGTGTTTTTTTCTTTTCGGGATAATTTGATAATTTTAATTGTTTTTTGCAATAATAACAATAATCATTTTATATCTAATATTACTAGGGATAAAAATACAACTCAAAAAACAAAAAAATAAACAAATTTACCTAGGTTATCTACAATTAAAAAAAGCGATACAAGTCACTTTTGTCTCGATTACATCTGTTCCTTTTAAAGCGGCAAACAAGTCATTATTATATGTTTTAATATTTATTGCATACTATCAGCCTAAAAAGTATATAAAAAAGATAAAAAAAAATGACCTCAGATTTTTTTTGCATGAAAAAAAATTTAATATCAACATTCTTAAATAAATTTAATATAATAATTTGATGAATAAATCTTATAAAATAAAAAAAAACTTGGCTTTGAATTTTAATTTTGTGCTCTTTTGTTCAAGTTTATTTCTTAAAAAAAAATAGATTTTTTTAATATTTAAGATCTAATATTACCCGGGAAAAAAATACAGCTCAAAAAAAACAAAATGTAAACAAATTTGCCTATATTATCTACAATTAAAAAAATATACAAGGCACTTTCCGTTTCAACTACATTGTTCTTTTTTTTAACGGTAAATAAGTAATTATAGCACGTAAAAAAAACTTATATTTATTTTTTTTGAAAAAATAAATTCAATATTTTTTATTTATAATGTGTAAGATCTAATATTATTAGGGAAAAAAAAGGCAATTAATCTTTTTTTTTACAAATTTACTTAGCTTTTCTACAATTAAAAAAATATATAAATCACTTCCCATTTCGATCACACTACATAGTATGTGAGACTAAGTATATGTGTTTAATATTTATTTAATATTATCAGCCTAAAAAATATAGAGAGAGAAAAAAAAATAACATCACGATTTCTTGAAAAAAAAATTTTAATATCGGTATTCTTAAATATATTTAATATAATAATATGATCAATAAATCTTATAAAAAAAAACTTTATCTTTGAAGTTAAATTTATATTTTAGATTTTTTTTTCCTTTTCGAAAGCTGTGACCTTTTTTTCCACATGTATTTTTTTTATTTTTTTAGTGTCCAAGTCAGGTTGTTCTTTTTTTTTACGGGTTTCTTTTTTTTGTTTTTTTTTACCTGAGTATCCAGTGACAACAAATTTCTTATAGATCATTTAACCTTCTTAGCAAATTTTTCTAACAAATTTTATCAAAAGTTTTTTTAGCAATACCAATATTCAATCGCATTTTGGTTGAAAAAAAAACATTTTTTAACAGACTTTATCAATTACAATTATACTAATTAAATATTCAAATAACAAAATACAACATTTATAGAATCAATCAATTTTCTACATAAATAAAAAAACCCCGGCGAAGCGGGCAATCCAACTCGTTATTGAACTACAAAAGGATAGAAACGGTAATCAACTAAGGTCAGCATGCGGATTGAATTGAATTTTAATTTAAGTTGATTTCATTAAACTTGATCGAATCAAAAACGATATTTTTTTAATAGAAAAAAAATATGAAATTAACTCATTGACTTGCAAATTGACATGATAGTCTATTTACTCAAGTACTTTACAAAGTCAAACCCCCTGACAACCATGGACAGAAGCAGCTTTTGGATTTAACTGTTTTAATAATTCAATTATTTGATATTTGTAATTACATTTAAAAAGCATTTTAAAAGATATTAAAAATAAAAAATAAAAAATTTAGATCATTTTCAAATATTAATAATATTTTAAAAAATATTATTATTTTAATATATTTCTAAATAAAAATAACTTTAAAAAACAATGTTAACCACGTTTACAAACAGTAACTTAATTGATTTTGATTTTCTGAACTCCAAGAATTATACGTCTGTCTGGTTCCATCGGCTCGGATGCATGGATGACTACGGCTAGTACAAAATCAAAGAACGGACCAATGGCAACCTGGCAAGAGGGATCAGTGCACGTGGAGCAAGGACAGAATAGATGCGGTGATGAAAGGCGCCGCTAATAAACCAGCAATAAATAGGCCCACATACCACTTACCCAACTCCAAGCCCATATATTCCGGAAAGCCCAGATGGAGTGTTCAAGATAAGCAATCCATTTATGACTGTTTTACGAAGGATAGTGAGAAAATCATGATTTTGATAATTAGAGGATAATGCGATGCCTCAGGAAAATTCTAGTCAAGTAACTTCAAGTAAAATATTGGAAATTAAATATAAATAATTAAAATCATACTCTGATAAAGATTTATAATAAATTTATAATATTTATTTGCTAGATGTCCCAATTCACTGAAAGGAAAGATTTAAAGGTTGATAAATATATAACATCTCTCTTGAAATTCTTGAACGAATTTCCATCGGTTAATGTTTCAGAATTAAAAGGACAAAAGCATATTATTTTTGTCTTAATTTTCTTTTTCTTTTTCTTTTTCTTTTTTGTTTTCAAACAATAACTAATATTACATGGGAAAAAGAAAAATCAACATATAAATTTACAGCACATGTGAAACCTGCACAGCTGCGAATCTAATTTCCTAAGTCATGATTTACGCTGCCATTTCCCTACAAATTATATATTAGAATGATTTACAGCACATGAATGACTAGTCGAATAATACAAGAATCAGATTTTGCTGCTGTTTTCATGATTTCGATCTCCCGCACGTGATCTTGAATGGCATGTAAAGAAGCGGAAGAAAACTCTAGCAAGTGAGAGATAAGAAAGGATTTTGTAATTGTGTTTTAAAAGTTTTTTTGAAAAAAAAAATATTTTTTTATTTTAAATTTAAAAAATTTAGTATTTTTATATGTTAATATTAAAAATAATTTTTAAAAAATAAAAAATAATAATTTTGATATATATTCTTAAATAAGAGATACTTTAAAAAAAAACACAATCACTCCCTCCCAAACAGTCACCAAGTAAACAACAAACTTAGGGTTTTGCTTGCTTTCAGTCTCTTCAATGGCTTCGTGTCAAATCTGGAACCGTCTCAATCAACTACCTAGCTTGATGTCGGCTCTTTAAATACCCGGGCCAAATCATGGGACACGTGGGCTAGTCCAGTTTTTAAACTGCATGCAAGAAACTCATGGTGGTTTTAATACCCAGCCCGAGTCACGGGACAGATGGGCTGTTACTGGGCTTCAGATTGCATGGAAGAAACTCATGATGGTTTTGATACCCAGCCCGAGTCATGGGACAGGAAAGTGATATTCTGTGGGGAAAATGATTTTTTATTGGGATGAACAAACACGATAATATTTGAAATCCTTATTTGTTGACTCTTTTTTTTTTTTTTTCCGATTTCGTGTGAAGCAATCACCACCTTATAATTACTCTACTTCTCTTCGAGTTTTTTCAGACCATATTCTTAAAAAAAACTAATATTCTGAAATTTTATTTTTATCAAATTTCGAAAAACAAAACTATAAACTCTTTTGAATTTGGAAAACAGGGTGGGAGATTCATCCGGGTGCTACGTATGATATAAATCAAATAATACACACACACACACATTAGAATCATAAAAAAATAATCTAAAATGAGTAATTTAATATTTTAAAATAAAAACAATTTAAAAAGCATATCAAACCTTAAAAACAAACCCTCTTACATAATGTCAAACCGCACATGATAGTTGAAAATTTGAGAGCATGCCCTCTTGAATTTTCTTCACAGCTAAATCCTCAATTTTTGTTGGTTTTGATATATACTATGTTTATTATTATGATATCACCTTCAAATTTTGCATCGAGTCTACCAACCCTTATATATATAGTTTAAGCTACTGTTTTAAAATTCTGATCAACTTGATTGATTACTAAATTGGAGACTTTGCTAACCTAAAATCTAAACCTGTTCCAGTTGGGGGGGGGACTTGACTAATCCAATTAAAAATTTAGGTTTTCCATGTATCTTGATCCGGTTAAAAACAAGACTATTAACTTGTTGACTATTTATTTTGTTTTATAAAAAAGTACTTTTTCATTTCTTAAAAAATAAAAAATAGAATCAATTCCTCCACCCTTTGACCCGCGCCTTGCCTTAACAGGGTTTGAAAACTTTTGGTTTCAAATCATGACTTGTGGCTTGACTCTTTTATTGAGATTTGGTGTGTGGTATTAAAATAATTTTATTTTTATTTTACATTATTTTTATATATTAATATTAATTTTTTTAAAAAAATATATAAAAATACTATTTTAATACATTATATATTTCTGAATTAAAACTATTTTTAAAAACTTAATCAGACTCCTAAATAATCACTTAATCAAAAGTCCACGAGCTTCTATTGCTTTAAGGAATCAGTTTTTAGAGTTATTTTCACGCATTAAGTCTTTGACGACGAAAGGGGTGAGAATGACATTGTAATATGAAAGTTATTGCCACGCTACTCAATCAAACTCGACCACATCGTCCTGTGTCTGCAATTCACAACGAATTGATAAAGTAACTCTTCTTCCATCTCCCTTCACCTTCTTTGACTGCCTCGTTTAATTTGTTGACTTATATCTTGTGCTTCTGTCTGTCCAATTCTTGTCGTTGATCCCACCAGCGTGAGGTGCGCATAGAGGTGGAAATGAAACCTGTAGTTAGTGATGATTTTTTTTTGTTTGGTTTTTATCTAAAAAACAACAAGATAAAAATTGGTTTAAATTGACTGATTTTGATTTGGTTTTTTAACTAAAAAACCAAAAAATAATTATTTTTTTATTTTAACCAAGTTTTTTCCTTCTCCCATTACACCAAAAAGAAATCAATCAAAAATTTGAAATGAAATGAAAGAATTCTAATCGGTTTACCGGTTTTAGCTTAAAAAAAAAAAATGGACCAGACTGAGAGTTTTTTTAAAAATTCTAATCGGTTTATTCGAGATTTTTAGTAATTCAATTTTTTCTCAATATTTTTTCTCGGTTTTTCGGGTTTTTTCTCACCGGTAGGTGTGTATTTAAGGCCTGAAACCTTATAGAATTGATTGGGTTTTAAACCACTTTTTTTCAAAAATAAAATAAATAAATACTGCTTTAGTTTGAAAAATTATATTAACTAGCTGGAGATTTTTTTTCGAGGGAACAACTCTACATTGTCCTGCTGTTTCCAGTTTGCGTCCTCCGGTGCAATACAGAAGATGGGGTCACGAGTCTTTATCCAATAAACTATTTTCATGTTTTAAAAGGCAGCCAGCAATTATAGTTATAGGATTCATGGCACCAATCAACCAAACTATTTTAATGTATAAAATTTTGGGAGAACTCTTGGATGGGAGGAACACGTTAATGGTAATTGGGCTACAACTTGTCCTTAGAAATCTTATTCGAATAATCAACAGAGTTCCAAATCACAAAGTAGTATAATTCTTTATTTTTTGCAAGAATATTTCAATCAGTAATTGGATTTTGATTCAACAGCACGTTTTTTTCTGCAGAAGACTTGGATTTTAGCCTTTTGCTTTCTAGTCATTAATTAGGAAAACTGCAGCACAAAAAGTTGGTCAAAAAAATTGAAGAAAAAAGCAGGAACCGACTCGTCGCCCTTTCTTTCAGCAGCTTCTACTCCACAGCTCCAGAAAACATACTTCGATGGACACGACTTCCTCTGTAGTTTAAACTACATGAAAACATCTGCAGCTTACTTCGATGTTCAAGAATTGGTATAATGTCCACAACGAGATGATCAATTCAATTACTGAATTTAAATAAAACAATAAATCTATAATCACAATAACCATCACATCGTGCCGATATCCAAACATGTAAATCACAGCAGCCATACCACTACTCGGAAACTAAACCAGACGTTAAAGAGCTACAAAAAAAAATAAAAATTGAAAACCATCACTGTCCCACATTGGAGCAGCGATCTCGTTATCATAAATGCGTTCTTCTCTTGCCCTGCAATTTCGCAGAAACCTCGCATTCCCATGGCAGAACAATAATTACCAGGCCCGTAAAAGCATTTTGCACATTTACTTTCACATGTTGTTGTAATAATAGTCTTTCCTTTTGTCTTTTTTACCTTTAATTACTTCCGTTTCTTTGAAACCACCGTGGCCGCCGTTGTTTCTGCCTTTGTTGGCCGTGGCGGCCGTTTCCACGGCTCTAGAAGAAACGAGCTGTCTCTGTACCTGTAAGGAAGCACCTGGCTTCTCCCTCTCTTGGATCTTACAACGGGTGGTGATGTGCTATCCTCGTACAAATCCACCACCCAACTACACTTGCGACTCGTTTTTGACCCACTTGACGTTTCTTCTCGCTTCTCCGAATCGGATTCTTTGTCCTCTAAATTACCCGAAAACATCTCTGCTGCCTCGATAAGAAGAGTCAAAGAATCTTTATTGGATTCGGTCTTTTCTTCGTGGCATGGCTCTAGTTTGACTAATTCTTTCTTGGTGTCTTCCTCTTCGAGCTTAGTGGTCTCTTGATCATCATTGACTGTTATGATTTTAGTGCTGATTTCATGACTGGCTTGGTTTTTGGGGTTTGTGGTCTTTGAAATTTCTAAAGTTATCTCTTCGACCCCTTGAGTTTCTTCTCCAGTTGCTTGAACTGTTGGAGAATCACTGCCGAACTGGTCCCCGACAACCTTAACACAACATTCTCCTACTGACGAGCTCCCGTCAACCCCAAAAACCTCCATGGAAGAATCATTCTTTAAACCCTTTTCAACAAAACTATAAGCACTCAATAAAGACGACTCCTCTGATGATTGATTTTCTTGATCATCAGCTTCTGACCAAGCAGGACTCAAACCCATGTTCAAATCAATGCCAACACCTTTATTCTCCTTAAATTCAAGAACTTCGCGATTCAAGGATGTTTCTTTCGAGACTTCTTGAGGTGGACATGATGTAATAATGTGTAAAATCTTTTGGAGGCACATTTGAGACTTCGAAAATCCATGGCGGCTAGAACTATCGATAAAGCGAGAAGAATCGCGTACCTGATTGAGACGGTAAGAAGCCATTGAAGAGACTGAAAGCAAGCAAAACCCTAAGTTTTAATCCCTTTGATTTTTATCTCTCACTTGCTTGAGTTTTCTTCCGCTTCCTTACATGCCATTCAAGATCACGTACGGGAGATCGAGGAAGGGAGAGAAACACAATAGAAGTCCTGTAGAAGGAAAGAGAGAGGAACGACAAGGCAAAGCAAACTTCGGCCTAAAGACTTTTCCCCCCTGATTTTTATATGATTCATGTCTCTTGCCTTTTCCTTGGAATTGCTGAATTGAATGTTGATTGGTCAGATAGTGACGTGGCATCACATTGCCATCCCATCATCTACGTGGTGTGATCTTATACGGCATTGATTCATCAACGTAACTAAAGCAACCACCAGATTTTCTTGTTATTATATTTTTTGGATGACTGTGTCCTTTTTCTTGCAGATTGTTTCGCGTCATTCTTTTCTGATACTCTGCTGCTGCAAGTTAATTTTATTTATTGTTGATTTTAAAAATGTTTTTTATTTTTTTAGAATTCTTTTTGATATAAATATATTAAAATAATTTAAAAATATTAAAATTTTTAATTTAGAATAAAAAATAAATACTTTTTAATTTTTTTTGAAACGCATCGATAACCAAATCCTAAATAGATATGCTATGGCTTAGCACAACAGCTCTAAGACTTGACTCCAAGTCTAATTCAACCGCTTAAAGATTCGAGTTGATATTAAGTGAATCTGCAATGTTAAATGATATTATTTTATAAAAAAATGATTTATAAAGATTTTACCATGGTAATTGGAATGAAGATTGATATTTTCATTTGAAATTGACCATGTTAAATTAAGAAAACAAAAACTAGTCTAGAACATAATTTAAAATTTAAAATCATTCTCAATTAAGTGTTTTATTGGAGTGTTTAAAGATTATTTTTTACTATATATTTTATTTTAAAATACATTACTATAATTTTTTTTAAAAAATTTAGTCAGTTTAAATACTTTTTAAACTCAACCAATTAATAACTATAATTGTTTTTGGGTACGAGAAAATCTCATCTTTCTGTAAGTATATTTTATAGATCTTAGATAAATAAATAAAACTTCAGTTGTTCTAGACTCTTACGGGATGTCATGACTCAAATTCAAAATCTATAAGACATACCTCATTTTTTTTACCACCACGTCATATATATATAACTTAATAACTATGTTAGCTTATATTCGTTCTTAAAATTCGATTCTCGTACTTCAAAAAGAAAAAAAGATTACTATCCGTACTTAAACAAAGATTATTTCTGGGTTTTTTCAGCCATCATAACTAAAATCCCATGATCTAGGACTAGTTGCACTAGATCAGCTTTATCCCTTGGATCAACACGGTCTACTTTATATATTTTAAGAAAAGGTCCCCTGTTTATGGTCTATAAAATTAGAGACTGGAATGGTATCCAAGTGTATAGCTTCAAAATTTATTTTATTTTTGCAATTATGTTTTGTTGATTGTTGTGGGTGTCATTGATAGGGTTGTCAATACCATTCCGTTTCGTGCCATTAAGAAAATTGAGATAAAACAACGTCGTTTTCATCTCGGTTTTTATTCCGACCCGTTCCGGAAATACCGGTCAAATTCTGGCCAGAACGTCTCAATACTGTTCCGGCCTTAAAATCCTCCTTATTTTGATTAACTTGTGATTGTGTTTCTAATTTTGAGATTATATTTGTTTGACTTTGTGTTTATATTGTATAATTTAAAATTAATTTATCTTGAATTTTAATTATGCTTGTTAAATTAATATTTTAATTATATATAAACAGTATAACCCCGAAACAGCAAGCCGAATTGCTCCGATACCGAAACGTTCCGTACCAATAGAAAAACCGGAACGACGACAGGAACGGTATTTACAACCTTGATTGTTGAAGCTTTTATACTCTAATATCTTCTCCCAGACTTCCTAGATATATAAATTGATTAATCAGATGGTTTTATTTTAAAAGCATCCTTGATTTGGCAATGGATTTGGAATAAATGTACTTGATTGATATTTGTTTTAAATCACAGGGACTTAAGCAGAAAAAGGGTAAAATTACAGGACTAGAATATAATTTTTAATAATGGAAGCACCCACGTTGTGACCATCCAGTTCGTTGTCTGTGTTTGTCTCGGCTTGTCCGCCGTGGAGGAATACTGCATACTACCTGCACAATTTCTTTGTTTTTTTTTAAGGGAAATTTCCTGGGATTTTATTATTTTTTTCTACCCCAAAGAGAGGTGCATGATGTCCCTATTGCAAGATAACAAAAACTCTGCTATGATCACTTGGAGTCACCGAAGGAGAAATCCAGATCTTTCTTATGTGCACTCAAGTAATGTTTGTATTGTTGTTTTTTTAAATATTTTTTAAATTTTAAATTTAATATCAATATATATAATTTCTTTTTTAATTTTGATTAACACTATAGTGAAGATGAAAAAATAACCATTTATCTCTCGCTTTAGTTAAACATCTTATAATTCTTATTTGACTGTTGGCTGGATTTTATTTATCAAAAAAAACACACATTTACGTGTTTTTTTTTATCATTTTATTAGAAAAAATGGTTAGCGAGCTAGTAAGTGAACATTGCCCGCCCCTCTAGGGTGGCGCACGTGGCACTAAAATAGATCTTAAGCTATCATTTAAAATGATATTCAACATGTTTTATCAAATTCATCATGATAATAAGACACGTGCATTCACAAGAACACTAATTGAGAGCTAGTAACATGTTTTTTCTCCCATTTTTCTCTCTGTAAGAACATGTTAGCCTTTGAAAAAAAAACAAATAAATATGGTTATTTGTTTATTAAGTTAGATTAAGTTCTTGTTATTTTATTTGCAACGTATTTAGTCCTGGATTATTTGGGCTTTTGATGAGCTCTGCAGCGTGCATTTGTCATTTCTGCAGGAATAGATTAGAGACGGCTCGTGAACATTAGACAAAAAGGTAGTGACAGGGTCACACCCATTTTGGATAGAGATGCCGTAATAATACCCAAAATTAATAATGTTTCGTGTTTATATTAATTAACGTGGGACTATAATTTAAATAAACATACTATATATATAAAGGATAAGTGGTTGAAAATGTGTTCCTGTTTTTTCAAATTAGTATTTATAAAATATGTTTTGTTTTTCACGTTATTCATTTGGGCTCGAGTCTAAATGAAAAATATAATATTTTTTTCTTAGAGATTTTTTTCATATTATAAATTACCTGTTCATGATGATATTTAATTTCGGTGTTTTCTACCCCTTAAAATCCGGAACCAGAAAGGAGAGAGAAAGAAAAGCTTTGAATGTAAACAGACGTGGACTTGGGCTAAAAGCCCATATTATTGCCTTCTTTTAATCTGTGGGCCTTTTCAACCATTCAATACTTTCAACATCTTACAGGGGCCCATATCCCTCTCCAATATTCCAAGCATTCCCAGATCAATACGCGTACAGTCCCGCGGCTATAGTTATTAGTTAGATTCCACCGTCAGGCAAGGTGATTTCGTTTTTATTGAGGTTGAAGGTTTTTTCTTTATAAATATATTAAAATAATATTTATTTTTTTTTATTTTTTTTAACATCATCACATCAAAATAATATAATTTTTTTTTAAAAAAATTATATTAAAATAATTCATTTAAAAAAAATACTTATGAAACACAGTAACAAACACGGGCCTGAATTTTAAATTGGAAATAATTGTCAATTTGAGCTTCAAATACTCTCTCCTTATCCGCAATTTTTATCTGAATTTGCCTAGATTTACGAATAATTACATGATTGTGGGTGATGATCATGTATTTTAAAATCTGCTAACACGGATTTAAATTTTCCGAGACAAGAAGGAAAGATGCCTGCAGTTTTACTAGTTGATGGTTCACGACAGCTCTCATCATCGATGACGATTCATTGCAAGATAATAATTTCACCGCAATGAATCGGCAGTCGCATTTCAAAAGCAGTGGCGCTGACTCTCGTTATCATTTTACTCGGACTCTTACTATCCGGCTAATAGCTTTGAAGCCCAACCAATAGGATAAATAGAAATCTTTTATGCTGGATAATGAATTAATCTCTTTTTTAGCAATTTGATCCATTTTTTCCAGTTAAGTTGATTGCTAAGCCAAGATGACCGGAGACTAGTACCTGTAAAAACTAAAAAGTCCCTTTTGGTAAATTTAGAGATTTTTAAATGTTCACGCAAGTATGTTTTTTTTTAAAAGTACAATGGTATTTTAGAGAGAAATGTTCTCAAAATATATATGTGCTAGAGAATAGAGATTATAAACCTAGAGTTTGAAGTATTCATAGGGTGATTATAACATATAAATTTTATATTTTTATAGAGAATATACACTAGAGTGTACGTTTTTCCTTGGTAATATCGATGAAAGATGAGCATTCCTTATAAAAAGTATCGGTAAGAGAAAATATATGTGACATATACATTAGTAAAAAAATAATATTTTTTATATAAATATTAATATGATGAAAATATGGTCTATATACTTTACCGAACATTAATGCTGATGAAAATATAGTAGGCTTGTAGAGAGCTTTTATATATTATCTCTTATATAATATTAATATTGATAGTAATATAATATTATAAAACTTTTATACACCTAAAATTATAAAAAACTAAAATCCAAAATATAATTGAGCTAATGGGAGGTACGGTTTCTTGTAGGCTGAGCCCATGAATGTAAAATTATTTTGATTTTTATTTTAAATTAAAAAAATCTGGTGTTTTTAAATTATTTTCATGTGCTAATATAAAAATAAATAAAAAATATTATTTTGCTATATTTCTGAAGAAAAAAAATGATGATTTAACGGATTCATATCGATTATTCATATAATAATTGGAATTGCAAACTTTTCTGCCGATACAGTTTCAGCATCAAATTATAAAATAAAGTTGGCACACCATCATGGAACTGGACCCTTCATCCAATCAATCCTCGCACAATGGGTGATTTGTCATCTATCACTAAACTAGAAAAGAAAACTATATATAATCACAATGCTTTTAAATACCATTAATAATTCTCACAGAAAAGGGATGAATAAAGTAGACATATAATGCATGACAACAAGCTGCATGGCGAGGAAAGATGCTCTCTTTCTAAATTCATCATTCCCAAGTGGTGGTCCTTTGTTTAAATCAATGAAGTTGGAACAAATAGAATACGGATTGTGGTATTGTACAGCTCATATGGGATTGCGATGGCTGCCCTAGAAACTCGAGCATCCACTTTCGTTTTCTTTGACTAGTTTAACTGCAAGTACAGGTCCCATACGCGTTTGGCAGATCAAAACCCTACAGGAGGAGCTCATTTGAATGGAATAAGACTTCGAATCACAACTTGTTTCTCCGTGTTATGTAGTTCTCCAAACCCATTTTGTTTCTCGTTCTTGTTTCTAGACATCACGTGGATATGAAATGATCTTTCTTTTATCGTCTGGATTGCATTTGAAAGAGAAAGTTCATCGTGTAAGAGATCGATGAATCATAGATATAACTCGACCAAAAGTAGAACAACCAAGGGAAACAGGAAAACATGTGGTCTTTACAGAGGTAAAGCTCATGGCTTGCATACAGGAATGATATTATGAAAGTTTTTATCATCATCTTTTGAACGACTATTTTGTTTGACTCAGGTGAGCGAATAAAACCTCGGCTGTCTGGTCTGCTAATTTGATCAGCATTCTGGCCTCAAATTGAATGCCCCTTCCGTCGTTCATCACTCTTTCTCTCCATCTCTCCGGTGAAACTTGCGGGCCTTGGTCTAGAAATACTAAGAAATCGTAGACTCGCCTCTGAAAAACTCATCATCATCGTCACATATAGAATTACACAGAAATAAGCTTTAATTGCACTTAGTTGTACAGTAACATTATTAAATACACAGAGAAATCTCTGATCAGAAAAAAAAGACTAGTGGTTTACAATTTCCTTAACTGAAATTGCATTTTTTTTACTGTCTCTTTCTCTGGTGAACACTTTGGTCAATGCTACAGCAGTACTAAGAAAACATATAGACTGAACATAGGTAGACTTATCATTACAGAGACAGATATACGTTGGATTGGACATCGCTGCACTTAATGCTGTTGTCATTTTGAGGAGAAGAATACAGCGTGTGTATATATATATGTATATAAAATATGTAGGGGGTTTAGACCTAAGCTGGGCAGGGAAAACCATGGCACTAATCGATTTATAAAGTTGAAGTGTCAGGGCTTGCGATGCTGGGTGTAGATATAGTCCAAGTGAGCCTCTGCAATTATCCTTCTCTTGAAACATTCATCGTCTCCACTCTGACACAGCTCTAACCCCATTAGCTGCTGAAAACATGTAACAAAAACAAGAAAAAAACTTATATAAGCTGGAGTTCATTTATGACGAAATCGTGACAGTACAGAAAAGGGTCGAAGCTCACATTCGTTATTAATTCACTGTCATCCGTTTGCGCAGGAGTCCCTTCACTGGTGATTTCTTTCAGGTTCAAATCATCTCTCCCTGCAAAACATGCAAAACTTCAGTCTCTGCAAACAGTAGACTCTTTTCATCAACAAAGTATGTAAAGGGAGGAAGATTAATTACCTTGTTTGGCTAGTAGGAATCGCGCAGATAATTTTGAGGAATGAACAAGGACAAGAAGGAAGAGGAGGAGAGCTTTGTAATGAAGGTTTTGCTTCATGGTTTTAGCCCTTCTAGATTCTGCTACAGACCCGCAGAGATTTTAAACTTCAAAGAGATGGGGGTTGGGGTGGTGGAAGAAGAAGAAGATGGCAGGTGTTTATAAATACATGCAGAGAACAAACCAAGGTTCTCAAAGAAGGCCGTTGCATTACCTCACCTTGTGGGGCCGACTTCCCTTTATAAACTGCACTCCATGCTGTGTGCTGACACCATTATTTGGATCAAAAAGAGAAAAGCTTCGGCCACTGTCTGCCATGGTGGTCCTGGCAAAGTCGAGAGACTACAAAAACCAATGTGATAGTGGTTGACAGTGTCAACAAGTCAACCTTTGGACATGAACACAGCTGTTGCCCATCATCAACATGTTTTACCTCTCTCAGGCCGCTGACACGTGGCTTTGTTTACAATTCCTGGTCTTACACTATGAGTAAATATATCGTATAAAAGCAAAAGCATTGATTCCATGAAATTGCCCCCACATGTAAAACAACTAGAATTGTACTGGCAACAGCACCTATGGCTTCAGTGGCAGAGTCCTCCTTTTCTACTGCCATCGACGCGTGTGGGTTTATACCAAACTCCTATTAAATTTTGAGATTTTCTATGCACTCCCTCTCCATTGCAAGCTAGGCGTGCAGGATATTGAAAATTTTCTCCTTTTTTCCCCCCTTAATAAGGGCAGCTTAGTCCTCTGTAAGTGATCCATTGGTTATCACATAGGGTGGAATGCCACTGAATTTTTAGAGTTTTCCAAGCTTGATCTTATCCCTTGTCAACAAGATAATAGAGTATTTTAAAATGTATTGAAGATATGCTTCTCTTTTAGAAGATTTGAATCTTTCATTTGTGGCTGATATAGTATAATATTACAGCAGAAAGCAATTTGCTGGGCTTGGATTGTGTGAAGGCTTATATTTATCGATTCATCTAATTCTATAGTGAATTTAGCTGGAATATCATTGAAGGTTCATGTCTGCTAGTTTCAGACAAATCTGAATAGAAAATCTTGATGTTCCATGAGAAGCCTTTAGATTATACCCATGTTACAGTGGTGGTAGTAGAATATCTGTGTGACACTAGCATCGGACGGTGCATGTTCAATTTATTTAGATCTGCGCTTTGCTTTTTTTTAAAAAAAAATATAATAAAAATAAAAGTCTGAGAGAAAAATGATAATACTTGGGCAAGTCTTCCTGAATGTGGCAGCGAGGATAAACGCCTTTCCTGTATCATTGGTCGCATCTGCAATATCATTTGGTCCAATTAATTACTAGATCGACAAAGTTAATTTCGAGTTGATGTTTTGTTTTCTAAAATTTAATCCAGAGGCTGAGTTGACTCGCTAAGCCAAACTGATAACTACTATGCTGTAACATGCAGGTTGATCATTTGGTTGTGATTTTTTTTTTATAACCGGGGTGTCCGGACCAGCTTACGCGCACCACAACTAATCCCCGGACTTACTGAACATCCTGCAAACCCAGTGAGCATGTAAGGCACCGCGGGGGTGACAGGCGTGCATGGTGGGACTTGAACTCTGGTGCAGAGGAAAGAAACAAGTCCCTTCAACCGCTAGGCTAAAACCCCACTTTCATTTGGTTGTGAATTTCGTAGGGATAGAGAGGGATGCTTGGAGCTTTTTATCTTTTTTCATGGCAATAAACTTTTTTCCTGATTGGCATTTTAAAAAGGAAATTAGATTTAGGCCTTGTTTGTTTCAAGGAAAGTGAATTCCCGGAATTCACTTTCCTTGCTTTCCAGTGTTTACCAAACACCGGAAACAACTTTCCAGGAAAGTTGTTTCCAGCCAAGGAAAACCTAAGACTTGACAAAAGGAAAGTGTATTCCTCTTTTAAGTTCCGGAGTACACTTTCCGCGAGCTAGCTAGTAAAGTTTGGTTTTTGGTTTTTGTATGGTTGACTTAATACATTGTTGGACCGGTAATAATTATTGTTTTTTTTTTAAAAAAAATAGAAACATGTTAAAGTATTATTTTTTATTAAAAAAAAAAAATAATTCTGATATTAACAATTAAAAAACACAAAAACTAATAATTTAAATCTTAAAAATTCTATTTTTTTTAATCACCCTAAATTAAAATTTTGCATTGAGATTTTGATTTAAAATTAAAAAAAACTTATTTTAAGTTTTTAAAATTGGAAAAAATATATATCAATAATAAGTTTTACTTAAAAAATATTTCACAAGCTTATTTCTCTATAATATGATATGACATATATTGTTATATTTTATAAAATAAGCTATGTATGAATATAGGATATAATAAAAAAATTCATCATTATACTTTTTAGATTTCATTTTTTTATTTTAAGTGATTAAATATTTTATATTAAATATTTTATATATATTAGATAATCTTGAAAAAAAATTAATTTATTAATAAATTATTTTCCAATTCCTTTTCCATAACACAAACAAACATTGGAAAGTGTTTTCCAGTTCATTTTCCATAACACTACCAAACATCGGAATTCACTTTTCAGGAATTCACTTTCCAGGAAACCACCTTCCAGGAATTCACTTTTCAGGAAACCACTTTCCAGGAATTCACTTTACAGGATTCACTTTCCAGGAAACCACTTTCTAGCAAACAAACGGGCCTTAAGCTCTCTCTGGGTTCCAATCAAACAGCCAAATCCCTTGCAGAAAAGGGGAATCTATGGACCTTTTTTTTTCCTGTTTTGTTCTGCAATTTTTCAATTTTTGACCTGCCAGTTCGAGGGTCTCTCAAAAAAACTCCAGGCACAGAATCAATAAAGTGGCTCCTCGATTTCTCCGTAAAAAGCCATCAAAGATTCTGTTGTCGATGTGGTTTATACTTGATGGAGAACTGGGATTGACCCGAAAGAGAATTATCTTGACGGGGCGATGGTCCATTCTGATTTGATTGATGATTCTACTGTAGATCTCATGGGCCGGCATTCTTTCATTGTTTCTCTGATTCAAATTTTTAATTCAAAAGATAACTTTCTTTGTGAGAGATTTTTTATTTTATTGGAATTTGAAAATTTAACCGTTCAATTTTAAAAAACACTAGCTAATTGCCCCGCGCGCTGCCGCGGGCATTCTTGTGTATATAATTTAAAATAATTAAATGTACAACGATAAATTTAGATGGTATAAGTAAATAAAAGTTATAGATTAGGAGCTAAAATATATAAAATTTTAAGTTGAGTTTGTTACGCAAGCATAGATTACATCTTTTAGAGTATAGATATTGCTTCATAAAAGATTACAAAAGAGCGCGAACTAACATTAAAAAAAAGAGCAAAATAATTTAAGAAGAAAAAAAATTTAATCACAAAACTCATTATTGTGCGGATAGTAAAATTTTAAAAATCATTTAATACAAAGAGCAAATAAAAATAATAATTAACAAAAACATAAAAGGGAAAAGGAAGCAATATTAATTTAAAATATTATAATAATAGCAATATCGGAGTCTTAACATTTAAAATTATTATTGCCGTTAGCATCAAAACAATAAAAATTATCAAATTATACCAAGGAAAAAAAAAGCATGAACAAAATAGCACGTAAGAAAAACAATTAAAATCTTATTATTATTATTATTATTATCATTTTTTTTTTTGTAATTGCGAAGCCAGATTTTTTTTTTATGTTATCTGATTTATTCATTATATTATTATATTAAATGTATTTAAGAATACTGATATTAATTTTTTTATTCAAAAAATTCGAGGTCATGTTTTCTTCTCTTTATATATATTCCTAAACGATAATATTCAATAAATATCAGAAAATATAATTAGTTTAATATATTTTATTTTGACTTAAATATATAAATATATAATTAATTTGACATACTTTAAATAATATATTTAATTTCAAGAATAAAACGTAAGCAAATGAAAACATTGAAATTAAATAATTTAAAACAAAACCTGGAATTAAAAGATTTTGGACGAAATGAAACTGAAATATATAACTAACTTGCATAGAAGGATTAAATTGAAAGAAATCAAACTTTGATACTGAAAATATTAAGGATTTATAATAAATTTGCATGGAAGGATGAAATTGAAATCAATGAAAACTTTGATACCAAACAAAATCTGAATTCCAGCCCAATCAACTAAATTAAAAGAATGAGGACCTAATTGGAACTCCAATATATAATCAATTTCAATTGAAGGACTAAATTGAAACAAATTAAAACTTATATAATAGCATTAAGGGCATTAAAAACAAATTAAAACGTTCAGGGACTGAAATGAACTTTGAAAAAAAACAGGTTAGCTGACGTCATATGGCGCAGGCAGGAGAGAGAAAATGGGGGGGGGAATTCGAACGACCATTGACACGTCGCCGGACACTATGGTGTCACACGCGCCACCCCAGGGGGAAGATAACATGCCTGAAAATCATTCTAGACGCCGGTTGGGCATTTTCCGACGCCGTATGACGCCGCACGCGCCGTCCGAAAAACGCGTCAGCGTTGAAACGGACGGCGCGTCCGGCGACGCGCCACACAGTTGTCAGCGAAAAAACAATAAAAAAAATTGGCTAATGACCCTAACGCCCCTGACCCTCAGGCCCGTTTTTTGTCTTTATCGGGGGAACAAAATCGTTAATACACTGTTCCATCTAATATTAAAAAAATAGAAAAACCGGCCGGACGAACCGGACCGGACCGGATCGGAATGGTCAATGACCTCCCAGCCCTTGAAAATGGCGGCGTTTTTTGTCTTTTTCGGGGGCTAATTTCGTTAATACACTGTTCAAAATCGGAAAAAAAAAGAAGAGGATGTACACCCGCGAAGCACCGGGTTAAATTGCACATGAATAGTGACAATGAGTCATGGTGCACAGTGAATTACTGTGCAAAACCTCGACTCCCTTTAATTTTTTTTTTTAATTTGACATTGCATTTGGAAATTTATTTTTTTATTATCTACAAGTATAGTTTATAATGTAAATTTACACTCTGATAGCTAAAAGAATAATTGTTGATTTTTTTGACACTTTGGCCAAATTCCAACAGATAATCATAAATCGGTTATGATATCTAATTTTCATTTTAAAACATGGAAAATATGATATATTTTTTTTCCAAAAAATATGTTTCAAAAAACCTTGGAATTTAGTCGTATGCACGAAAACAACGTTTTTTTTATTTTTTGTGTGGGTTGATTACCCAACCCAGATGGGCGAAAAGGCCTATCATTTGGGGGGTGGACTGTCATCTTGGATGGGTCGAACGACACCCCTTTTAACGGGTTGGGCTTCCAACCTGGGTGGGCCAGCATGCCCACTATTTTGGATTGGCCTTTCAGCCCAGTCAACCCCACCAATTCTCGACTAGGCTTTAAGCCCAGTCCATATGGGTGTAGAGGCCCATAATTTGGGTGGACGGTCATCCCTTTGGTGGGCTGACAACCCACACTCCTACCATGCTGGCTTCCATCCTAGGTGGGCCAACAACCCCATATATTTTTCGGATGAACTTCCTGTCCAGTCAGGCCGTTCGGCCCACCCATTTTAGGTGGTCGAGCTGGACACGAAGTGCAGCTAGACATCCCGTTGTTCACATGCAGAACAATGGGACAGGGGGGTGATTTAATTTACGCCCCATATTGTTCACCAACTGGTAAAGAGTAAATAGAAGTTGGATGAGGGAAATCACTGGTGTACCCGTAATTACCATTGTGTAGAGGATGACGAGGTGGTTCTTCTAGTGGTGACAACATCATAATTAGTGGTCTATAATGGTCGAGAGAAACATTGAAAACTTGTTGGTTTGTGTTAGAGGGGCTCTCGGCTGGAGGTCACAGTGGAGCTGTTGTTAAGGAGGAGAGGCTGCCAATGTTGAGAAAGAGATGCAAGGTAGACGGTCGACTACTGTTGGAGATGAGAAAAAGAGGGTTGCTTCCTGATTGTAGGAGAGAGAGAGGGTGCTACTGGCTGACTATAAAATACAGAGAGAGAGCTGCCTGCGTGGTTCTATCGGTGCCGAGAAAAAGGAAGAGTGGTTGTTTGTTGTTTTCATGTGATTGTCTATAAATTCAATCGTCCCCCCTCGTCTCTTTGTCCCTATGTGTGCTATTTATAGATGAAGGAGATAACCATTGCGTGCAGCAATGAGTTACCTCCTCCAGCAGCATGCGTGTAACGACAGTGTGCCTGCATGTTTTTAGGAGAAGGTGCAAATGCATTCTGGGCTCTTATTTGTAATTGTTTTAATTGCACCCTCAAAAGTTTAAACTTTTAAATATGTGCAATTGTATCCCTGCAAAAACTTCAATAATAACATTAACTTTGCGTGCTTTTTTGTTTTGGTCCTCAATTAATTTATGCAATTTGATCCTCAATTGACCATTAAACTCTTTAATTTTACCTCTGACTTCACACAATTGGCTTAGCAAAAAAATTAAATTTGGTCTCTGAAAATTCCAATATTCTTAATTGAACCCGAATTAAGCTCAAGAACTTGATTTTTCATCGATGAAGCCCTTAATAAAATTAATTTGACTAATTTAAATTATAATTAAGTCATATTGTCCCATAATTAAATAAATTGGCATGTAAAAAATATATAAGCATATCTTTCGACTTAATGTTTACCTAGATTTATCCGATAATAAATTATTTTAGCCTTGAATTTGTATTTTTTATTTATTTCTGGGCACAAAAAAGGTACGATGAGGTTCATGAAAATATTTAAAATTTTCACCTTGATTTTTCTACTAACATCAATGCTCTTTATTTTATATTTATCATTATTTTTTAAAAATAAAATTTCAAGAAATAACCCAGAAATATATAATATTTTATTTTATAACCATTATTGTCCAAAAAGCTTGCAAAAGCTTTCTTTTTCTGCTGTTAGATTTTCATTTACTTTATACTTTTGTCAGAACCGCCCAATGCAGCAGGGAATAGGTCCAAACTCCAATGCAATGCCATTTCCTTATATTCGGAAGTTTTTTTTTGTGTGAGTGTTTTAAAATTGAATGTCATATTGTTTTTTTTTTCTGTTTAAATTTAAATTGCTTTTTAGATATTTTAAATGTTTAGATATAAGAAATATAATATTTTTTAAAGAACTTTTTATTAAAAAATACATATATAAAAATACCTTACACCACGTACACGTATACCCAAATCCACGTGCCTTTTTTTAGCATTCCTATGGTGATGGCCTGCAAGGATCTTTCTCTTTCACTACTTTCTGTGCACTTGCATGACACCCTTCATTTGCCTATGAAGACACGGAAAAAGTTGGACGGGAAACATAAAATAGCATAAAAATTAGAATTCAAGGACTTGATTGCACATTTTCATGATACGAGCTTCAAGTTAAAAAACCAAAATCCACTGGATCATCATGGCACTTCCATATATTTAAATTACCATATCCCCTTTCATAATTTTACGGTAAAAAAAATCATATTTTAATTGTCGCAAGGTCCTCTTGAACTGTAATTTTAATAAATTATATTAGACATTATACGTTAAGTTTGCAGCTCGATGCCGCCAGCAAGCCCAAGCATTACTAAATAATGCGATTAAAATTATCAAAAAATAAATTTAAAATAAAAAATAAAAATAAATCTTCTTTTTCGAAATTATTCTGAGAAACAGTGAAAAAAAGACTTAATTTTCGTTTACCATGCCATTACCGATCTATTATAAGATAATTGTGCTGTCAAATCCAACAAGAGGCGCCTTGAACTCTCTCCTACCCAGCCAACATAATGCAGAGGTACCTTCGATGCCAATTATCTCTGGTTATTTTGAAATTATTTTTTGTTTGAAAATATATTAAAATAACATTTTATTTTTTAAAATTATTTTTATATGAGTACATTAAAATGATCTAAATATAAAAAAATAATTTAAAATAAAAAATAATTTAAAATTTTCTTTTTTTTTTCAAAAATATTTTCCTGATACATTTTCAAACACCCCTAAATCTCGATACAATCATCTTCGCTCATAGTCAATGAGTGGAGTCTTGCCATTATCATTGCACTAATGCTCAAAAACCAAATGGATTCGATTAATTGGAGGACTAAGTTTATGTTTCATTTATATTTAAAGTGTTTTTTTGAAAAGATATTAAAAATATATATTTTTATTATTTATTTAAAGTTATTATTTGTTTTTCAGTTTATTTTGATAAGATGATATCAAAGATAATTTTTTTCAAAATAAAAAATATACTTTTTTAATATGTTTATGAATAAAAAAAACATTTTAAAAAAGAATATGAATACACGGGGCAAACCCTAATTAGTTTACAAAGTTAAACTTGATTAAAGGAAACCTAAGACAAGACTTTATATCTAATCAAATAAGAGGTTACGTTGGCATATGCCTATATTTCCACGAAATGCCGGCCATCAGTAACTTTATATCTAATCAAATCAGTGATTTTAACATGGCGAGTGGGACCGTTGAATCAGGACGCTCCAACTCGGCAACTCACAAGCAGTACAGTGCCTTGCAGCTTTACTATGCAGTATGCTGGATATGTTTGTGTAACATATATATTGTATTAAAATAGAGATTCTAACATCTTGTTGAGATGGCCGAGTTGGTCTAAGGCGCCAGATTAAGGTTCTGGTCCGAAAGGGCGTGGGTTCAAATCCCACTCTCAACATTATTGTCTTTATATTTTTCAATAAATATTATTTTTATTTTTATTCTTATTCCAAAATAAAAATTCAAAATTCTCTTGGATACCTTATATCAGATCAAATCGATGTTCCTCGATTAAATAAAAAAAGGAGGAAAATCCCTTCGATACATCCACAGCATATAATTCGTGGCTGTCAATCCATATTTACCATATCAAACCAGCAAAAAACAAGTTTGATTTATAGTTGGATTTGTTTTTCAAATTATTTCATACCTCCAAACAATTAAATTATTTTTTATATGTTTACTTCAACAATAATAATAAGCTATTATTTTAATGTATTTTTAATTAAAAACTATTTAAAAAAAACACAGCATTATTAAATAATTGATTTTCTAATCACCAACTTCAAGTAAGAAGTAATAACTACTCAATATTTTCAAGGAAGAGAAAAGCCATGTGTGCTGGCTTTTGAATCCAATATGTCAATGAAATAATAATAGAATTTGACAATTACTATTTTCTGCAGGCCAATGCCTGCTGTGCTTAGGGCTGAACATGCTGTGAAGTCAGAAGAACCATGATGGTTAAAAAAAGATAAACGAATATATATATATATATATATTAGACTAGATCTCAACCTATGATTTATATATTTCTTTTAACATGTGTGTGTTTTAAAAAATAAAATTTTATCCCATAAATGCTCTAAATATGTATTTTTTTGTTTTTTTAATTTTATATCTTAAATTAAATATATTTTATCTTTGATTTTTCAATACGAGAAAAAAATCATATACTACCTAACTCCATTTGGTACGTAGAAAATGGAATAATATAAGTAAGAACATTTCAGGGCTTCCATTGTAATCTTCACATTGGGCCCCGAAGGCCCGCCAGTCACATACATTATAAGCGTACTGGGCCTCGCACGGTGAGCGTAATGGACCGTTTCATTGAACATATGAAAATGAAAAACTATAAAACATTAAAAGAATCAAACAAGACCCTCCTTTTTATAACTTGAAAAACAACCCTTTCGGCTTCTTTTTTTTTTTTAATTTCTAAAAAATTGAAAAATTAGAAAAAAAGACGCAAATTCTGTCGAGCTAGAAATCAGCATGGTTTTGACCAGGGAAACTGCCTTCCCTGAAAAACCAGATAAAATTTGGAGAGAAAAAGTCTGAGAGGTTTAGGTCAACAACAATCATCAAAAGTCGATGAAAGCTTCGTGGTCAAGACACCAGCAATGACTTTGAATATTAAGAAGGCTAGCTAAACTCGAATCTTTACTCTTGTCTTTCTTCGATGGACATTTTTAACATTCCTGTTCTTCCACATAAATTAATTTGCAGCGACGACAGATTCTGCCTACAATGTTTTTTTTACTAATAATGTAAAATGTTTTTTTACTTGAGAATATATAATTTGTTTTTTATACTAATATATTAAATTAATTGAAAAATACTAAAAATAATTAATTTAATATTTTTTTGAAGGAAAACACAGACGTTATTACATTTCCGAACATAATTAAAACCCAAAGAGTGACATTATAAAGTAGCGATGACAAGAATCAAAAGATGACAAATTTTCCATGATGGACTGGGCAGGAAGGGTTCGGTGGGGTAAATAAATACTAATTTAGGGGCATGTATAATTAGAAGTCATTATGGCAAAAATAATGTTTGGTGACCGACTGCCTGGTCCCCTCCATTCTGCCATGCACTGTGCTCACATGATATCTATAAATTAGGGGGTTTATAAAGAAATTCTTATATTTTATATTAATTATTTTTATGAGTTTTTTGTCCTTAATTATAAGAAGATATATTGCCTTGATATTGATTTTTTTTTGTTTTTAATTCCAAGTGTCGCCATGATTAATTTATCCCGTAATTTTCATTTTCAATTTGACAGATGTAAGCCCTACAGCAATAATCTGCCATTGTTGCTTGAGAAAGTTAGTTGGCACGAATTAAAAAGAGAAGGATCTTGAATTTAATGCTATTATTAATACATTGAAATTATTATTATTATTATTATTATGAAAGATATCTTTCAAGTTAAATTCTAATTTAACAAGATAAAGTAAGATTTTAAAGAAAAATTAATTATCATTATCTGATTTGTTATTTAAATTTTGATGATAATGAAAAATATATATATGATTTTAGTCATAAAACCGACCTTTATGACTATCATGATTATCTAAATTATTTGATTTACCAAGAATTAATAGAAGAAATAAAAATACTGAAATGCCACAGCCGTTAAAAATGGAATAAGGATAGAATAGTAACCGAATAAAAGATATATAGAAGAGATATATCGATTTTCATTTAAAAAGAAAAAAAGAACTTGCCGTGTGGGTTAAGAAACGCGCTAGATTTGCGCGTGGGCATTCCATCCGAATTAGCGACAGGAAACAGAAATTGTAAAGAGTAAAAACAGAGAGAAATAATGATGGGGGAGGAAAAGCCGACATGCGTCAGCGAGAGGTGAGGGGCGCGTCACTAAAAAACAAGTGAAAGAAAAGGATAGAGGAGTAGCTTTCCACCACTAGCAAAGCAGCAAGCACATCCTCACCTACCACCGCACAAGCTCACACGCACACTAAGCACGCTCTCTCTTTCCCTCACCAAACCCTCTCTAATTATTTTCATCGCTTTTAATTATTGTTTAGTCTCATTTTCCCACTACTGTTTGATGATCGATAACCATCCCTCCCTTTTAATGAAACTATATAATAAAAAAAGAAAAACAGGACCGTCCTGTAGATCATATTAACTTTAATGGTTTGGAGATCAATTTTTATAAAGTTATTTGATCATTTCCCCCTTTTATTTTTATATATATAAAAAAGGGCGATGCTTTTGGATGTCAACATGGGTTTGAGCATGACAATATTCTTTCTTATTTTTAGGGCATTGATTCTGAAAAATACCTCTCTAATAATATAAGTTATATTCCAGGGTTTTATCTAACCTCAAAAACTTTGAGGTGAAATAATTTCTTAACATGATATCAGAGTTTTGTTGACTCTGCGGTCACCAGTTTAAATCTCATTATCCTATTCTATTTGATAAAATCAAGTACAATATAGTGTAAGTCTGTGCAAGTTTCAAGCACAGAGGGTTTTCACTTGAGAGTGTGTATTAGAGAATAATATAAATTATATTTTGAATCTCACCTAACAGTTTAAATTTTTATATGATATGATTTCTTAACATACCTCACTTCATTTTATGGAAATTGCTACGAAACCATTTTACTTAAAAATTGAAGTTGTTAGGTGAGACCCCAAAATATAATTTACATTATTTTCTTAATATATTTTCTCAAGTGAAAATCATTTAGACTTGAAACTTAAACAGATTCATCTTGTCGTCATTACAACTCTAAGATATATATATTATTGTAACACTTGGCAATTTATATTATTTTAACATAAACTAATAGCAATTTGACTTCATTATTTCTGGTGGAATCGCACAAGTAAATCTAAGATATATATATATATATATATATATATATATATATATATATATATATATATATATATATATATATATGTTTGTGGGAGGAAAAACACTTGGCAAGAAAATAATATCATTAAATATGATCTGCCCTTATTTTCAATCGATTGGTTGGTGTAAAAGCAAGAAGCAGAAAAGGAAGCTATACGTTTCCATAGCGTGACTCGCTAACAATCAAGGCTTGAAATGGCAACTCCTTTTGGTTGGTGAGCAAAAGGAAAACAACTAATGAAACCAGAGAATTTAGCCAAGAAGGAGCTGCACGTCTGCAAATCCTTTTTTTTTTAATGAATCCAAAAGCGTGGCCGAGTTATTATATATTTTTAGTGTTTAATCCAAAATTATGTTTAACACGTAACAAAAGTATATAGTATACGGTGTGGTTCCGTTTTATAAAAACTCTTTGTAAGTAAAATATTATCACGTAAGATCTCTCTAGGTTAACCTACTCTTAGTGTTCTTACATGAATTCATTTTGAGATATCTATAATTTCAAAGACCATTTTGGTAGACGTACCAAAGTACTGTAGGGTTGGGTTCGGTAGACGAAATTGATTTTATTTTTATTAAATAAAAGCAATCATTACAACTGCGTAAACACTTTGCTGGTCAGAGTGGGATGCTAGAATCCATGCAGGAATCCTCAGAACAGCTGCATCATAAATTCTTTTATATGTGATAATAAATATTATTGATGATTTCTATATCTCAACGGCAAATAAATAAAACAGTTTCTTCTTTTTATTGTTTTTAATCCGGTATATCCAGGGCCAGCTTGGTACTCGGGGCTTTAAATGCATGTTGTTACTAGGCAATCATTTTACCTAAAAGTTTAAATTAATAGATAATATTTCTAAAATATGATTTATATTGTTCTCTAACGGGTTTTTTTGATAGGTGATGTCCCCAGATTCTGATACCATTTATATTTTATTTTTTACTTTAAATTGAATTTTTTTGGTCTTTTTCGATTATTTTCATGTTTTGATATCAGAAATAATTTTTTTTAAATAATAAAAATATCATTTTAATATATTTTAACACTTTCAACCATACCCTCAAACCATCACTTATCTGCTGTAAACTAACTGCTCATTTCCTTGGCAGAAGCTGAAGATACATTGAACTGTGTCCCCGATACTTGTTGTCTGGGATATGAATCTTAGGGCATGCGATGCCGCACCCAAATTCAATTATTCTTTGTCATGTATTCTGCTTTCCACACAAAAGTTTCTTTCCACATGTATTTTGGCGGCATATTTATTTAAATTTTGTCAGTTTTCCAAGATCCAAAACGATTCAGACATGCAAGGACACCCCCATCCTTCTCCCTCGTTAGTGTCTTCATTTTTTTATTTCTGAAAAATATATTTATAAACGGAGCGAGTAAAATTCTGATAATTTTAAATTTTTATAAAAAGATATATAATTTAACTTGAACTCAATATTTATTATGTAAATTATAAATACTTTAATGGCAATGACCTTTCCAAGTCTGCCTGTATCTGCCATTGTATTCCACTATTCTATTCTTCTGACTGATAAAAATGTTGCTGCACAAGCGAATCAGTGAAGTCATGCTCTGAATTTGTTTAAGTGCACTTGCTGTTGCATATATATACACACACATATAGATTTGTTTAATAAACTAGTGAAACATGTTTTAGTGCTAACGACTCCCAATTTTCTTTACGTGATGAAAGGGAAGGATTATTCAAATTGCATAGCTAAAGATTCTTTCTTTCGTTTCTGCGTTATAAAAAAAATAATTTTTTTTTCTTATATTTTTTAAAATGATGTATTAATGTTAAGATTATTTTTTTTAAAAAATATATTGTTTTGATATATTTTAATAAATTGCCGTAATATTAAACCGATCCTCGATACTTGCATCGTGTTTTCAACTATTCACGAAGAAATCCTTATTATAAAAAATTAATAAATTTAACAGTAGTATTTTTCATCTCAGCTAATTAATATGAGTCATCATTATTGACTTTTCTTTCATTAAGTAGAACGTATTTATGATACGTAAAATCCACATTAATTATAACATTTTCGTGAAAGATATTTTACGCTTTCCTTTTTTTTTCCTTTTTTTTTATAAGAAAATAGAGAAGTGTAAACATTAATTAGTGATGCCTAATTCGTGTAATTTCATTCAGTGAGAATATTTATTAATTGTTTCGCACTGTTTCAAAAATATTTTTTTAAAAAAATTATTCTTATTTTACTTTAACTTATTTTGATATTTTTAGATTATTTTGATGTGTTAATGTCAAAAATATTTTTTAAAAAATAAAAAATATCATTCTGATACTTTTCTGGATGAAAAACACCTTGAAAATAGTTTCAATCATACATCCAAAATAGTCTTAGTAGAGTACTGACAGCAACGGGATAACAATTTGTTGTCTAGAGTGTGTTTGTTTACTGGTACACTATGTTTTTTAAAATATTTTTTGTTTTATTTTATTTTTAGATGATATAAAAAAATATAAAAAATATTATTTTAAAATATTTTCAAACAAAAAAATATATCAGACTCTTAAAACTAGAAAAATTAATCAGTTATCCCACGTATATATGTTTTGTTAGTAAACGTCAACATCTAAGTTTTATATTATTCTTTTTTTCAATCCAGATTATTTTATATATGCACTGAAACTGTCATCATTTTTTGTGTGGACAGGTCGATCGCAATATTTCAAAGTTTGAAGTGTTTACGTGATCCAATCTTTACACATATTGCACTCCATTAAATCTCCATCTTTGATTGTTTAATTAAGTTATATTAATTAATTAATTATCTAATACTGCATTAAATTACAGATAATAATTATCTTTTAAACTGTATTTTCCTATATAACTTTTACAATTATATAAAAAAAAACAAGCTAATTTCATCACACAAGCTCTTCATTTCCTTCATACGTTTTTCTTTAAAACACACACATAGAATAAGCATATTCTACAATTCAGTAGTCACAAAGGGTAATAATTAGGAGGAAAAAAAGAGAGGAGAAATCTTGATTATTAGGAGCTGATGAGACAAACAAGAACTAAACCCAATAGTTAGAAAAATTAATCAAGGATTAATTATTCAATAAAAAATTAATTTGTTAATCTCGTATACGGATTTAACTTGTAAGGAATCATGTATGAGTTAAATGCCAAGGTGTTTATACTCTTGATTATGTATAATTCCGTGCAAAATAAAAAGATATTTCTTCTTCAGATTTTGCAGAACGCTATCTTAATTTTGCTGGACAGCAGAGGTAATTTTATTCTTCTGTGACCATTCCTCAACAGCAAATTGAGAACTCTTATTCTCTATTGTAATGAAATTTCATTACTCAATTTTGAATTTTTAGACCTAAATTAGAGATCTGTTTTGTAAATTATAGCTATAAAACCAAGAACATACTCATGAAACAAAGAATTTTGTAAAGGATATAATGAAGTGGAGAAAACTTCCTCTATAAAGTGGTTGGTGTGTATAAGACATTAAAAAGAAACAGAGGATCGATTTGAAATATGGGCCATCGGATTCCCTGTTAGTGTGAAACAGCTACATGAGACGGGGACTGTCAACCAACCACCCGCATTTTGGCAGGGCATGCCCATGACGACACGGCGTTTTTACTAGTCGGCGAGCAGAATTTATAAAATTCTGACGGCAAACTCTTAAAACACGTTTTGCTTCATAATATTACTAAAAAACCGAAGAAGATAGCTGGAAAATAGAGAAGAAATCTTTGCAGACCATCAAGTTTTTGGCAAAATAATTGTTGCGTTTCCTGAAAGAAGGGAGTCTTCTCCATTGCAGATGACGAAATTGTGATTTTTTTATTTACAGAAATGGAATCTTGCTGGCGTGATCTTGTGGCATGTGCTAGCCCTGACCTATTGTTCCCCATCTTCCTGGAAACTCAACCAGTCCTGATTGGTCCCAACAACCCATATGCAGTAAACAAGAGATATTTCACCAAAACTTGAGTTTAACCCTAATTATGGTAGAAATGACCATTCCCTGATTGAAACATCACAGCCGTCTAAAATGATTCAAGTCTAATCCTAGAGCACAAGAACAAAAATCCAAAAAATAGATAAGAAAAGGAATAAATATAAGCACCCACTAAAGAATTAAGCATAAAATAGAAGGAATTTCGTTTTTGTTCTTGTTCCTGTAAAGGACTCAAATTGTGTTTATTTCCTACTGCAATTAAGTATTTATCCCAATAGAAACAATAATAATAGCAACATCATCATTATTATATTATCATTGTCATTATTAACACTTGTTGAACTAAAAACTCCCAACAAATAAAAAAAATAAAAAAGAAAAATTAAATTAAACCCCATTTTTGTGCAAATAATTACACTTTTTTTAATAATTAAAATGGGATTTTCTCATCATCATTGTCTCCTCTTGATGGACACCAAGGCGTCATGTCCATAGGATAGCTCCCTAACACCCTCAAGAAAGATGTGAATTCTTGAACCTCAGCCAATGCGTTCTGAGCTCTAATCTCAGCCATCGATGCTTCAAAATCAATATAGAACATGTACTCAAAATGTTTTGCTGTGCCCACGTTCCCATCATCAACTAACCTAATCGGACGGTTCCTGTGCGGCCTTGATTCGATCTTCGTCAAACTGATATTTCTAAACGCGAAAGCTGAGAGCACCTTGAACAGCACACTCGTCCCTTTATCATGAGCAAACACGATACTGGTCTTAAACGGCCTGTCCGTTCTCGGTATAATCGGCTCACGCGCCAACATAACAAAGCGTGTGACATTACTTGAATCATCTTGGATGCCATCAGCAAGCACCTGCATCCCGTACAGCTCTGCAGCACGTGCACTTGCAATAGCCGCCGTGTCGCGGAGGTTGTTTGCAGCGATGTACTCAGCAGCACCCGCTGTATCATCCACGGCCTCACGCGCCGCCTGGAGACCGAGTTTGGTCAGCGTTAACTCGCATTGAGCAAGAGCTTGTGGGTGCGAGATGACCCGGTTAATATACTCCTTTCGGACCCCAGGGAGGGCAAGGAGGCAGTGGTGGACCGGTAACTGAACCTCGCCTACTATATGGAGTCGGTGACGGAGGAGGAGGTCATAATTCCGATGAATAGATCCACCGAGTGAGTTTTCGACAGGTAAAACAGCTCGATCGGCTATCCAAAGCTCGACGGCTTGAAAAGCAACCTCAAACTGGTCGCAAGGAATCGCTTCACAGTTGGGGTAAGCTTTTCCCGCAGCAGCTTCAGAGTACGCGCCCGGAACTCCTTGGTACGCGACTCGGAGATGGGACCCGTGCATAGGGGCAGGACACAAGTCAGTTATCGTTAACGGTTTTTGAGGCTGGTGAGGCTTGATGCTGCTGTTGCCGTTCGAGTTCGATGCGGTTTTCTCTATCGGGACAAGGTTTAAGTCCACAGACGTCTTGTGGCCGTTAACTGCAGCCACGTGATCAGCCCCGCCGTCGACATCGCCGCCACTGCTAGATTTATTCGCTGGCTGTTGTTGAGCTACCACTTTGCTTGCTAGTATAGCACAGGAACTTTGCCAGTCCGCCCTGTTCGAACCGACGCCGTTCGGGAAAGATACCGAGTCGGAACGGTAGATGCATTGGAGGAGGAGTTTGCCGGGACTCCCTCGGATGACTGGAGGCCGTTGCCGGACCAGGGACTTGATTGGAGACGGAGGAGATAGCGACTGCATAGTGAATTTCTAATCCTCGAAAAAATGAAATGGAAATGGAGATTAGAGAGAAGTTAAGGGAATTATTTTTTTTATTTTTTTTCTGCCGCGGTTAGGGAGGTTTAAGCTTGGTGTTCTCTAGAGAAGGGAACGTCAAGCTGAGAGAAAAGGAGGGGGGCAGATGGGCTTTTAAATGGGTGAGAGTGGAGAAGTCTTGGGAGGATGGTATTGTGGTGCGCTACGGAGGTGGTGGTTCGGTCAAATCTCACACCTACCCCCCCTTCTCTTTCTCTCTTAACCATGAATCATTATCAAATATTATATTTATTTATTTATTTTAATAATTGGAATATGATTTATTTTGTTGCTTGGATGTCAAGGGTTTAGTCAAGGGTGTAAAAAAATATTTGTTTTTTTTTGTTTTTGTTTTTGTTTTTAACTTGCGTTGAAAGAGTAAATAAAAGAAAATGAGCCAAGCCCGCTTCATGCATCGCTTTTAGTTTTAGAAGTGTGCTAGATTTCATAATTTTAAATTGCGCAATTATTTTTAATTATAAGTGTTGTTTTTAAATTAATTAAGATTCTTTATCATGTTAAAAACACACTTTACATATATTTTATACATTTAAATCTTTTTAGTTTTTTAAAATAATAATTTTAAGATTTTAATCTAAAATATTTAAGAAATAAATATTCTTCATTATTATCGAGTAGTCTTTTAATTTTCAAAATCCTATCTGTTATTCCCTTGAAGTGGATGGAGCTAAGTGTCCAATACCTACAACAAGGTTCTCTTAGATTAATCTAGGGGCTCTAATTAAAATTTTAAAATTTCTATTTAAAGAATTTATAATTTATCTATAGCTTACGAGAATTTTAATAAAAAGGAAGGGGTAAAGCATAATATTCACGAGATGGTATTAATGAAGAAAAACATTAGTGATACATGTATTAATATTAACGAAAAATATATATATTATTTTTTATGAAAATATGTAGGGTTCTTGAAGAATTTTTATACATTAGGTGAAGAAAAAATAGAATCTAAAAATATATTTATGCCCATGAAAGATGGATTCCTCCTTTAGCCGAGCTCGATCGGTGGAGGTTTTCGAGGGGGTTCTCTCACCACTTAAATATTAGATCATCAATGTCTTTTAAAATTAAAATGACAAGGCTATCATCATTTTTTTAAATAATAAAAATATAATTTAAATTCATAAAATTAAGAAACAAAGCGTTAATTAATTAAACCAAACCTTTGGGACAACTACTTCCATATCTAGATACACATAATGAAGAAGTCACAATAAATTCTTAATAAACCCATTAAATATAAAGAGACAAATAAAAGAAAACCACAACGGTGGCTCTAATTAATCCACTCCTTGTTGGCTAAAACTGCCATCAGCAATAGCAGTTAATCGGGATTTTCTTCTTTATGAGCAACCTTACATGGACTTATATTATTATTTAATTTCTTGGGAGGTTTAAAAGTAGCGGTGAGATTGGCTGCTGTGATTGAAAAATATTTAACAGCTGCGTAGAATTGTGACAGGTTGGTCTTTTTGTCTTGATTGTTTTTTAAAATTATTTTTATTTAAAAATATATAAAAATAATTTTTATTTTATTTTTAAAAATTATTTTTGATATTAGCATATCAAAATCATTTAAAAACATTAAAAATAAATTTATTTAAAGAAAAATAAATAAATAAATCAAATTAAAGCCCTATCCCATAACCCCAATGCATTGAATTGAAAATTTAAATCAAACAAAGATGAGAAATAATAAGACAAAAATAAAAACATAACACTTTTCTAATAAATAGTGTTATAGAAGAGGGGTGCACCAAAAGCCCTCATCCTTTTGTTTTTTTGCTAGGTATTTTTATTTATGCTACACTCTTGGTTGGGTTAATTTTTTTCTAATATAAACAAAATATTTAAACAATAATAACCTCAAAAAACTTGAATTAACTTCACTAACACATGAGATATGAGATCTAGATACCTTGTAGAATGAAAAACAAAAACAAACACAAGGCTCAAAGGCTAACAATCAAATCTCAAATGATGAATCTGAAAAAATAATTTAAAAAAAAACATGAAAGAAAAAAACTTGATTCAATTTAGATTCACTCTACTAACCCTCCACTTGCAACATGAGATTACGATTAAAAAAATATCTTTTTTAAATGATCTAGAAAAAAAATTTGAAATTAAATAAATTTAAAAATATTGGAAAAAAAACTTAAGTCATCTTGGGTTAATATGACATCTCGTGACTCGTGATACTGTAGAAAGAAAAAAGATAAAAAAAACATACAAAATCATAAAACTCAAGGCCTAATAGTCTAACATCAAATAATGAAATTAAAAAATAAAACATTGAAAAGAATCCCAAAACCCCCATGTTAACTTGGCTAACTCACTACGTGGGATAACCCTAGAGGAAGAAAAGGAAAGTAAATCAGAAGTTTAAGGTCTGATAATTTAAAATTAAAAGATGAAATTAAAACAAATATAATATAATTTTTTTAAAAAAAAAACAAAGTTAAATCTGGTTAATTTTCTAAACTAGTAACAAGAGGCATAAGACCAGAAATAAGCTCGTAAAAGGCCAAAACAAATTCTTAACCAACAAAAAAGAAAAAAGAAAAAAGAAAAAAGAAAAAAAATAACAATAAAAACAACGAGGATAAAAATTGATCTAAAAATCATTGAAAGAAAATAACGAGGAACTAAATTGAAAAATAAAATAAACTAAGAAAAGAATTAAAAAAAAACAATAAAAAAGCAAAGCAAAGAATTCAAAAAACCTAACCTAGGGTTAATATGACTATTTGAGACCTCAGATATCCATGGAGGAAGAAAAGGGGAAAAAACTAGAAAGTTCAAGGCCTTATTGTATAATGTCAATGAATATTTTTTAAAATAAAGTTAAATTGGGTCAATCTCCAAAACCAGCAACTAGGTCATGAGATCAAAATGATAATGCAAAATACAAAAACAAAAAAAATTCTTAAACCAAATTCTTAGCCATAAAAAATAGCAATCTAAGACAACGAGAATCAAATCTAGTATGAAAACTAATGAAAGACTAAATTAAAATAAAATGTTGAGGGACAAGATTATATAAGAGAAAAAATCAAGAAAATGGTAAAAATAAATAATAACAATCAAAGTAATGAGTGTCGCATTATATATAAAAACTAAACTAAATCAATGTTCACTGTTATATTGTTAAGAATCGCATGACCCGTCTCTCTATTTCCTAGCAAATATAATCTACATGATAATTATGGGGATGTGTTTGTCAATGTTTGGCCATGGATTTCTTACAAAGTATTTCATGATTAGCAATCGCATAACACATCATTCGATTTTCTTACCTTTTCACGGGCAAATGTTCTCAAGATATCTATGTTTGCTCCGGTGATTGATTGAGAATTTGGTTGATATTGTTTTTAAAATTGTTTTTTTTTATTTAAAAATACATTATTTTTTAAAAAATTATTTTTGATATCAACACATAAAAATACTTTATAAACACCTAATTAAAAGTAAAAAATAAAATAGTTTTTTTTAATTTTTTTTATAATATGTTTAAAACACAAAGCCAAATATAAACTTAGCATCTACAACAGGGAAAGATAAGTTATTGTTGAGGGCGTTTACTACGAGATTAAGTGCTTCTTTGACAATATAATTGTAATTGTTTTTTAAAAATATTTTTTATTTAAAAATGCATCAAAATGATATTTTTTTTTATTTTTTAAAATCAGAAAATGAAAAATAATCTAAAAACATATTTTTTTTAATTTAAAATAAAATAAAAAAAATAAATATTTTTTTTCAAAAATATTTTTGAAATACAGTGTCAAACACCCCCTAAAAATACCTACATCCATGTATGAAAACAGGTACACCAACACTGTCGAGGCTATCATCTATTTAAAAATTAAAATTCCAAATAGAATATAACAAAAAAAAAAACCTTGATTAATATGTTAAAATACCCTATTCATCCTTTATTTTTCTTAGATTTTAAGGACAATGAAGTATACTTTAAGCAAATTACACAAAAATCCCTCTTGGCCTTTCATACTTTTTAAGCATTTTAAGGGTATTTATTTAATTCAACTATATATCTCCTTTTGTTTTTAATTAATCATGTTACTCTGTTAGTGTATAAAAAAAATAAAAGAAGAAGAAATTCAAATATTTGTGTTAGGTAGCCAATCTTGATGATGCAATCAAAGAAATGATTTCAGGGTCTTGCATCATCTGGCGGTCATAATCGATTAATGACGTCAGCCTAAGGGTGGACGGCTATATTAATTATTATCGTCTCTCCAGCTATTCCTTCTCTTAGCGGATATGCCAGATTGCTTAGATATCTTAATTTTACTTCAATCAACACACACACACACACACACATATATATATATATATCCGTACCAGTTTACGCATATAATAACTAATTTTCAGAATCATTAAATATCTTGTAAACTCAATAAACAGGTAAGATATCATGGAGATGAGAGACATTCATAACGAGACTCGAATCCTGGTGTAAAGAAAAGAAACATTGATATTTTTAAACCTAGATAGATGGATCATAATATTTGTACAGTTAAGAAATAATATAAAACTATTATTAGCAATGATTTCTTAAATTTTTATTTTTTTTCCTATATAATTTCAGTGTTTTTAATGATTTATACGATGATGAATTCGATTTATACCGCGCTTATTCATCTAATTTAGATATCAAAAATTCTCAACAAAAGCAATAATGATTCGTCGGCAAGTTGAATTTTTTTCAACAGCGTGACTTAATTAATTACCTTTCGATAACGTCACGTAGGTGATAGCCATCTCATGCTGGAGATGAAAATATGCAACTTGAAATATATTCATCGCTGTTATGATTGATAGAATGAAGAAAAAGAAGAAAAAAAGGGACTTTTTGTAAGAAATAATATAGTTTATTTTTTATATTAATATGTATATCCGGTCAGCTTGCTTGTGTATATATTAATTAATTCTATGAGCCATGAAATTAACAACTATATAAATTTTTAATACTCATTATATTAGCAACCATATAGCTCAAACATGAAATTATAAAAAAATTAATTTTTTAATTTCAAATTGTTATTAGCAACCACGTTTCTCAAATATAAAATTATAAAAAAACAAACTTTGTAATTTTAAGTTTTTAAGATGAACACCTACTACTAGATGATTAATATATTTTGTTACTCGGAGTTGTAATTGCAGTTGGTAGGAGAAAAGCCAGGGTCTGGTCTTCTTTTCTCTTTTTTTTTAATCCCCTCATTACTGATGGCTGGAATATACACGGTTTCACACCCAACAACAATTGACCTAGTTACAAGCGACAGCATTCGTTGGTGGAAGAGTTCAAAGAACCCTAATTTAGCAATTGGTTCTTAACAAAAAAAAAAAAACATTTTGATCCTTCACATAACATGTCGAAATGAAATGAAATGAAATGAAAATTAAATAGTTAAAAATAGATGAAATTCAGGTTAATTATGAGCTATATTCTTACATAATATCAAAAAATTACCACCATTAAGTTAGGATGCGAGGAACGTTCATGTGCTAAAAACCCTGCCTAAATCTTCTTCAATCTTTCAGAAATGAACTGGTTTTAAGTTGCTAAGCCATGATTAGGCTAAGGAAAAAAGAATTAAGAAACAATACTTAGAGGGTGTTTGACACTACGTTTTAAAACTGTTTTTGAAAAAAAATAAAAAAATATATTTTTATTTTATACTTGAATTTTTTTTTTGTGTTTTGATATTAATTTTATATACTGATATCAAAAAAACTTTTAATTTTTATTTTATTTTGATATATTTCTGAATAAAAAACACTAAAAACATAATCTATACTTCCAATCAATACCTTAATATACACTTCCAATCAATACCTTAATAAGCAAGTGATCAGAAACACGCATTAGTGGGTGGTTTTGTTGTTATTTAAAGAAACCCACTGACAAATTTCAAGTAGTTTAGCATCCATTTAATTTAGACCAAGTTTATCCCGTAAAGTCTCATTCTAGATAATATTATTTTGACTTTGACTCGAACCATCTCATCAATTCTCAAATCCAAAGCTTAAACATTATTGATCCCTTCCCTCCTTTCATGATTTTTCTTTGCCAAACTCCTTTTTTTTTATTCAACTATTACGTACAAGTTTTCCGGTGAGCTTTTGATTAAATCACAAGGTAGCTGGTCACTTGAGTAGGTAAGAAACATGAGGGGAAATATTTTGCCACCCCAACTAACACTCGTGAGCGTACACTAGACAAAATTTTATACTACAAATATACGATATGACACGTTTTACATGCTAACAATACCTAAGTTACACGTGCTCGGGTCTCACTAAAATGGTCTTCTGCTCTTGTCTGAATGAAGAAGATTCGGTCAGTTTTAGACGGCTGGCATCAAAGCACACACAAGCTGTCTACATTTCAAATTTAATTAACGTATCTATCGTTGAGTTCAAATGAAAAAAAACAAATCTTAAAAGTTGTTAAAAAATAATTCATAACCAATTTTGGATTGTTCCCCTAAATTTACTTTTGCCATTTTAAAATATAAACTATATAAATAATAGCAACAAAACTACCATGGTGGACAAGTCCGTGAATTGAGGATCAAATTGATTGAAATTAGAAGTAAAATTAAAAAAAAATAAAAATCTAATAGATAATAGATAATTAAGAGTCGAATATAAATCGAATATCAAGAAATAAAATAAAATAAAATAAAATAAAAAACTAATAATGCCTCCATGTTTTTCATGCCATTCAATCGCATGCTCATGTTCTGTATCAAAGGCTTGAATGAATCACCAACAAGTTGCAGTCAGCACTAAGAAAGTGATCTTGAACATGTACAGAACGAATCTTGAACATGTACAGAACGAATCTTGAATGAATCATTTTAATTTATTTTTGTTAGATAAATGGATGGTGTCATTTTAATAAAAAAAATAATTCAAATCATGATCACAAGATTTAGTTTTATTTAATGTAATTTAAAAAACTTTCTAAATCAAGGATTATATATAAAGTTAGCGGATTACCAAGTTGATCCAGTAGCCAGACATAGTTTAATAACATTAGCAATAGCTATAAATAACAAATATATTTAACGGGCACAACCATCCAAATTAAATTCTATGTATGAAAAATCCAAAGCTTTCTTTTATAATAACGTCAAATTATATAAATTTGGAATTGAGGTAGTGGCCTAGCTATGAGAAGATACTTGTTCTCTTCCTTTACACTCATCTTCGATTTTTTTTTATTGGTAGGATATTCAGTTGGATCCATGAATTAGTTATAATACTCAGTAATCTAGTCCGAACATACTGGTTAAAAAAAAAAGCCAAATTAAATTGTTACATCCTGATCCCTTACAAAAGTTACATAATAATCTCTCTGAGCAAAGGATCTCTCGAAGAGCTGAAACAGCAGCACCCTGTTTGGATAACTTAGCTTAAGCTGCTTTGATAACTTATCTCTTACCATTAATCAGGAGTAAAATCCACGTTAATAAAGTCTTTACCTCAAAAAACTATGTCTTTTTTTTTAATTTATAGAAGTTCACGCCTAGGTTGTTTGTTAACTAATAACTATCCATGCATTGTGCTGTCTGCTCATGCGTAGACTTTCCACCGGCAACCCTAAACAGTTTCTCGCTGTCTTCTGACAAGATTATTTTTTCAAATGAACTAATTGATTAGTAGTTCTGACTTGTGAGAGTAGTAGGGCACAGGGATCTAGCTATTTTGTAGAAGATTTAGTTATACTTTTATATTGATATTTGAAAATATTTTTTTGTTTAAAAATATATTAAAATCAATATTTAAAAAAAAACTCAGCACGATAAAAATAATTTAAAATCATTATAAAGATTTAATTTAGAGTAAAGAATATATATATATATATATATATATATATATATATATTTTTAAAATTACTTTTAACATGAAATGCCAAAAAGAGCTTTAATCAATTAACATGCTTGTGATTCAGTACGTTGTATTATTACAAAAATAAGAAAAACGAGGTATCATAATGAAGATTTATTTTATTCAACCAATTGAGATTTATTTTTACATGCAAGGTTTATAATTATAATTTTCGATTTTGGAACAAACACGAGTTATTATATTTTGTAGAAATAAAAAAGCAATTGCTAGCTATATTGATAAATTAATATAGCTAGGGCATGAATACAAGTCACACTTCGGGTTCTTGTGGTGTCCACTGGCTTGATGAACTAATAATGCGTATTTTTTTCTCAGGATTTTTACAGGAAGGAATCATGCATGTGAGAAAACGTGTTGTCAAATTTATATGGAGAGACGACTTACAGTTAGTAATGCGAGGACAAAATATTATATATTTTTAGGAGGGGGGGATACCTAAATGTCAAATAGATCTTAACAACCCTCAATTATTCAAAATTAGAGTCTCGTTTTTTTAAAATAATTTGTTTAATGACACTTTGAATCTGTAAAATCAGTTCACTCGAGCCTCTCCTTCTTAAATCATATGATTTGTAGTAAGTTTTATCCAAAAATCTACATCTCTCTTAGTTCATATAAGAGGAAACCCCACCCCCTGAAAACACACTTTGTACGTTCAGGTGAGCGAGTAAAACTTCAGCTGTCCCAAGCTCTTACAAAGAATACACGCTCTGACTTGGACTCGAGATCTACTGCATAAATTACAAATCCCTTGTCATCACCCCACGCTTCTTAGAAACATTAATATTGATTTTGAGTGTCACGTGCCTATAGAAGACGACCCCGTATAATTTTGTATATAATATTAATGTTGATGAAATCAACCCTTATATTTAACACTAATATTGATTGATGCACTTTGAGTCTAACATCTTGCCAAACCCCTATGAAATTAGATTTGGCTCGTTGCCAAGTCCAAAGGAGTTATGTTTGGTTGTATACACTTGGACTTGATGCATAATTGATACCAAGAGAGTTGGTTCTGGCACCATGTTAAACCTACAAGCACTTGGACCTGACGTGTTATCGAGCCAAAAGGAGTTGTGTCTAGCATTTTGTTAAACCTCCAGGTATTTGGACATGACACGTAGATGATACCAAAATAGTTGGGTCTGACATTTCTCTAGACCCTCCTCTCACGAGCTTTGACTTATGTCGAGCTTTTATAATTGGTCTTTTTTTTCTTTCATCAAGCCCAAGAGAGTTGGGGTTGTCACCTTATTAAACTCGCAACCACTTGGACCTAGCGCATAGCCAAGCCCAAGAAAGCTAAGCATGATATTTTGCCAAACCCATTAAGTGTTTGTGTTTGGCGCGTAGCCGAGCTCAAGTGAATTGGATCTAACATCTTTTTAAACTCTCTTTTCATAGGTTTTAATTTATGTCAGGATTTTATAATTGGTCCTTGAGCCATAAGATATATGAGATAATGAATTTTAGCATAAATACACTTATCCATAGTATTGATGCTCAAACTATCGCTATTATAAAGTTTCCCAAAACTATTAATAAGATAAATTTAAGAGCATGGATATTTAATCAATGCATCAGCCTTTGGCTGTCGAGGGAAAGGCAGGGAGGTGGTCCTAGAAATGAGATCGAGTGGCCTTCAACAATAAAGGAATTTTAGGTGGCGATTCTGGTGAGACATTTTGTTACCAATAAACTGGACGTGGATCTTCTGCAGCCGTCCATTCTCACGATGATCTTCATTTATCAGCAAGTGGATCGACACTTTCATTTAATGCTGAAGCTACCCCACGTTTTGAAAAGAGATAGATGAAGTTTCATTAGATCATGTTTTAGCTAACTAATCTTTGAAAAATGATTGGTTAGAAACTGAGATTCATGTCTTGCCCTGGGCTTCAGATGTTGCCATGAAAATAATGAATGATGTTCAGACACGCTGCCTAAAAGTTATGTAAACATATCCTTCAAAATCAAGATTTTGCCCGGATGTTAACTAGATTTTTTTCTAAATAATACTATTTGGTGTGAAATTTTAAATAAAATTCTAAGATAATCAATATATGTTAAATAAATAAATAAAAATGTAAGTAAATAAATAAAAAGGAACTATCGCTAGAAGGTAAATAAATAAAAAAAATGTAAGTAAATAAATAAAAAGGAACTATCGCTAGAAGGAGGGGTCGAACCTCCGACCTTGTGGTTAACAGCCACACGCTCTAACCAACTGAGCTATTCCAGCTTTGTTGATTATCATAGGATAAATAATATCTAGTCACTAGTTTCTTCTTTTATCACAATTTTCAAAGAGAAAAATCAGAGTTTGGACTTCTTACCACCAGCCGGACAAAAAGAGTACGCAGTGGAAAAACAAAATTTATTTCTAGAAAGCCAGACTGGCGGAGGTGGTGTTGCGTTCATTGTTGAAATGAAAATTTTGATTCAAAGAAACATAAAAAGCAATCCAGGCATATATATATATATATATACATACACAGTCTCAAAGCCAGCATGCCGTAAAATGATGGTGAATAAGAATATAGTTGGGAAAAATATACATAATGCGGGTGGATTATCAATTATCAGTGTTTTCTGAAACATAAAAAAGGCCCCCTAAGACAAATTTCAATGACAATGATTCAAAACTAGGTAGATCATGGATTGATTTCAAGTTACAACACAATGAGATCCCTCTGGATCTTCAAATGTACACAAAAAAACTCATCTCTATAAAACCTATCGCCCCAAGAAAGCTCAGCCGTGTACGAAAAACCAGTTCGTTGCCTGCTATTTACCAAAATGAAACTGGCGCGACTTACATTCAGAATCACAAGCAGCTCTATCATGGCTAATCCCCTCTGAATGGCTGTCGATTAGCTTCTGACGAAGAGAAAATGGCCAACATTCTAAGAAGCCGTTTCTCAAAATCCAACCCAGTTTACCCATCTGAAAATCCGGCTAACTCTGAAGGGCAATTCGTAGTCTTTTGTAATGGCAGGCTCCCTCCTTGCTGCCTCAGTTTCAGACCATACATAGACCCCACGCTCTTGTTGACTGCCAGGCACAGTGTTGTCCAGGATGACAGCAACAAGGAATGCAATCACCATATTTAAGGACAGTAACGTGTTCAAAAAATAGTTCAACTGCAAACATAAGTATAATAATTACTGAAAATGTTAAAATGATCTGCAATGATGTTACAGTAGTTTCCATTTATGGTTGACATGATCCAGATGGAAAGATTAGGTTAGGGGCATGAATCTCGTTAGACATTCTCAATAAAACTGGCTTTGAGACATGGTAAGTATATGAACTTAAGACTTCTTTGCTAGATGAGGTGAGCCAACAAACAATCCGTGGTTTCAAGGAGATGCTGAAAGAAAATTCAATAAAAAAAACGCTTTTAAATGTATCTGAAAATGTACAGATTAAAAGATGACAATCTTTCAGCTATTATGTCAATAGTGTATGAGAATCCATCAGATAAATCTCATCTCTGAAGGTAGTAGTCACCCTAGAATGAGGTATTATGAATCAGATTGAGGATAGATGCAATCAGGCTGCAGCGCTTTTTCATTGGTCGGAAACATAAAGGAAGTACAGGTGCAGGCAAACAGAAAAAAAGAATAATTCTAATTTATGTTTCTAAGTTAAAGTTTTGTGATTATGCTAACAATCTATAACATGCAAAAACTTTCATGAAGAATGAACGGACAATGTTTGATAATATGAGAATATCAGGATCTTAACATGTCAACAAAAAATAATAATAACAAATTTTAAGTCAACAGATGCATACCCCTCCATATTTGCTGCGGAATGGCCCATGAGAGGCCACAATGTATGGATGTAAATAACTCGGGACAGACAAATTTGTATCTGGAGAGATGCCATATTGCTGAAAGTATGCTGGTACAGACAGGGAGAAGAACAAAGACAGCCCGACTATGATGATATTCCGGGAGCTTCCAGCCTCACTATATCGCAGGTTTGATAATCCCAAAGCTGAAAGCATTGCCCACATGAAGCAAAGGAGAGCAGCAACCATGACTTCAGGAATTGAGGCAATAAATCCTCCAACTTTACCTGTTTGAATAGCAAGTAGGGGAAAAAAAAGATTTTACTAGATAAATAAAACCAGAATAATTTTATCCAAATCAAAATGTTACATGGGCAACTTTATGATTGAGGATCACAGGTATCAAATTAAATTTGTTCTGCACATTATACACGTTTTATAAGATCACTTCATTATCAGATGATACTAGCATGCGAGATCAGTACTTTTCAACATAATTCAATCAAAATCATATGATTGTAGGCATCAAATTTGAGAATGATTGTATTATGAATAAAACTTTTCCATTGTAAGTTCTGCGAAACACATCGTTTCTAAATTCATACCTCTGATCATTTTGGGATGGATTTATTTGAATTAAAGTTAAAATTGACAATTTTTATCAGCCATAATACTTGGGCAATTCATCTTCCTTTTTCTCTAGTTCTTTTCTCTTAAGTTCAAGAGATGATAGTTTACACTATATTTAACTCAAGATCATTGTCAAAATAATCCTAGGAAAGGATTGGCAGCCCTGACAACTGTTTATTTCCATAATGCAAAACATTCCATCATGCATTCGATTTGTACAAATGTCCTTCTTAGTCATCAAGAGTCTTCTTCCTTAAATTCTTTTAAGCAGTTCCTCTAAATTGCAACAACTATCTTGCACATCATCTAACAGCTATTTCAATCAAACAGTAATGGACCAAATGATATTTTTGTTTCAGTGCAAGGCAAATGCTGGTGAAAGGGTGCCTAGTGCAACATGTTAAAACAATACAATTCAGAACTGCAAAATGATAAGGACACGATAACCACAAAGAAACCAACCAAATATCCATTATGAGCTGACTGTTCCATGAGAAGTCTCTTAGACACACAAATGAAACAAGTCCACCATCATTGTTAATCAGCCGATCCATAAAAAACATACAATTCCCATGTTGTGAACTATAATGTTTATAGCTCTTGCTCTGAATAATGAAGCTGTGAACTATGAAGTTAAAGACTTACCTATAAGGGATAAGAGGATCAAAGCACATGCACCCAATTCAACTGCTCTGCGGCTGCCCATTTTAGTCACAGCAATAGTGTGCACATTCTCAGTTAAAGTAGTAGAACCAGTTCCAGTACCCCATAGACCAGCCAAGACACTACAGAGGCCTTCAAGACCAATACCGCGACTAACAACCCCTGGGGTTGGAGGTCTAGATGCCGCCAACAATGAAGATGCGTGGTATGAGCCAACCTAAGTTCAAACCGAAATCAAAATCAGGGATGTAGTCATCTAATTGTTGACAGGTCATGTAAACAGCTTTATACAGTCAAAAAGCAACAATAAATGCTAATTTTGTTCATGTATGTCGGTGTTACTATCTCAGTTTAGAGTGTTATGCTTCTATAAGCACATGAAATGAATTTTATTGACTTTACAGGCATAAGCACTCTCCCAGAATTGCTTCTTTATTTTTTTTAAACAAAAGCCAACAGATGTTTTAATGGATGCTAGCTAGCAGATGAATAATCATCACAAGAAAAACAGCAAAATACATGAATCAAGTATGAGTGAACCTTAAAGAGTAAACAGCCTGAATTTATAATAAGGTCAAGGGGTATCAAGTAAGGTCAAGTGCTAATAAGTACCTCTCAGCGCCTATCAATCTTAAAGAGAACACACTATTGACCACATTAGAAAGAGTAAACAACCTGAATTTGTAACACGGTCAGGTGCTGATAAGTACCACTCAGCACATATCGATCTTAAAGAGAACACACTATTGACCACAGCAGAAAAGGTCTTCAGCATTAATATCTCTTGACATGAAGCTTATCAGTTTTCAAAAAAGGTATATTTAGAACATTTGGCCATAAGAATTTCCAATATCTCCACGGTGAGCTTATCAATATCTTATGATCCTAATTTAGATTACAGCAACCTCTTTAAGGATTGACTTTAAGAAAACTATCCAAGTGGAGGTAAAAGCATAATTAATATTTGCTTCTCAAGCAAGCTTCAACCATTTCAACAATGCAATCAGAGTTTTCAGAGTTCACTTTCTGTTTTCTTTTCTTTCCCAGTAACTCCAGGCCAAATCCTAAAAATTATATTTCATTTATGTAAAATTAGAAAACAAAAAAAAGTGGTTTTATGCATGTGGAAACTCCAGGATGTTTTACAATAAAGATCAGTGTAATTTAAAGTGAAAAAAATGTAAGGGATATAGGATATTAGATTGTTAGAAAAATATTAATCTCCAGGAGAGGTGTCATGATTGACATTGAAAGGAAACCAACCGAATCTACAGATGCGATGATGGACACTGCACACATAACAAGAGCCATTTTCCACTCAAAGACAGGAGTACCCCATTGCAATGGATAAGGAAACCTAAACCATGGGGAAGATTTCAGCGCATAGGAAGTATCAACTCGGCAGTGCTTCATGCTGGAAACATGCTTTCTGCAGTGTTCAGATATAATGTTTGATGCTGGAACATTTACATCACAACCTTTGTAACTATAGACCCCTGCTTCAGTAAGAAGGAAAGCAGCCGCCCATGTGATTGCTAGACCCAATGGAACCTGGCAATGAAATATTGATAACCTCATTATCATGCAATACCATTTTTAACAATGTAATGGTCTAATGGATTAAGTTGCTAAAGCAGGGTGCATTGTTCAATGTCAAACCCACCACCAATACTCGGATCAAAATTAGAAGGCCAGTGTGGGTTGAGCTCTGAAATAAGGTGTTAAAAATACCAAAGCTAGGCATTGGTTTGTTTCTCCAATTTGGTCTGTCTTGAGGGCCATTCAGCTGATATTTGTCAGTTTTGTTGTGTTGGGCCTAGAAGTGGGGTTTTAGACTGAGAAGTGTATTGCTGGGTGAAGAAGAGGACTTCATCATGGTGGCTGATAGATTGTTCAGGATTTTGAACAGAAATTTAGCCATTTGGGTAAGCTCTAGCAAACATTACAGAATACACAAAGGAAATAATGACAGAATGGGAGAGCAAGACAGCAACAATAATAAACATATTGATGAAAAGCTAAAATGTGACAGAAAACTTACTGCATAAATAAGAAATATGCGATGACCAAAAACAGAAATCTTGCGCAGGTACTGCAGAAAGCATGGAAAAAAAATTAGATTTTTTAGCACACAACAATAATAAAGTAATTTTAGCAGTAATACAAATTGAATTAAAAGGCAATACTCCCAAAAGAAAATAACTACTATAATTTAAGGAAAAAATTAGCTTCACCAAAACTTACAAGAGAAAACATGATAACCAGTAATATCTGCACTGCACCAATCTCGAGACAGGTACCAACTCGTGGAAAGCCATAACTATAAAAAGAAAGCCCAACAGCAGCAATAGTTGGGGCAACAACCACTGGATTGATCAACCTGAAAAGGGAATAGAAACAAACAGACGTTGAGTTATTGAGCATCTTTAGAGAGAGACAAACGACAGCCAGGGAGGGAAGCAGTCATCAAGCTAGGTACATTTTTGAGAACACCAGCATTGACAGAGATGATTTTCAGCTCATGCTTTAAGGGCATTCTGATATTATTTTTGGGAGAGGCTATGGATGGTACTCTTGGTACTGGAATTCACAGGAAACAGAAAAGGTGCATGTTGTTTAAAGAAGAGTAGAAAGCAAGTCAGAAATAATGTGCATAAGCATAGGTTGCAAAGTTTACAGGAATTTGAGATAGCATATTTTGTAGCCATGCATATCTAAAGCAATATTTCTCCCCACTGATTAGTAATTGATTGGACAGTAGGCAGTTTTAACACCAAAATTTGTAATTTAACAATCACTGATACAAAACAACTAAATAAATGGTACTGACAGAAGAGGCACAAAGCTGGATTGGCTAGAGACTTGTATGCTATTTTCAAATTCAAAGTTTGGATAACTCTTCTGCAGTTTGTTCCAAATTAACACATATATTACTAGCTTGCGGTAAAGGAGGGGGGTTAAAGCTTGAAAACCCATATTTTGTTTTTTGTTAGCAGACATTAAAAGTATTGATGGAAATTCATGACGGAAACTGTTTGAAAAGAATAAGGGTAGTATTGCAACAATTTGTGTCTTACGAATAGAAATGAATGTTGATGTGTTGTTAAAGAATGAATTTGCAATTTATTTTCCCTGATGTTAAAGTGTACACTTAATCAACCATAGATGACAGCCAATGCTGTCCAGTAGTTGATCTGTCCTACATCAATAACCATCAACATATGCACTCCACTTCATATTTAAACAGCTATTATGATACAGCTGTTCAGACAAAGTAATCCAATCCATCAATCTTCAAGTGTATATAGAGTTACTTTCTAAATGGAATTACAAAAATGTGAAGGTGCAGCAGCTCATTGAAAAGTGCAGCTAGTAAAGATGCTGAAATTGTACCTCAAAAATACTGACATCAGTCCACTATATCCAAGTATTGTTTGAAAAGCCGAAGCAATAATTATAGCTCCTTGTAGCTCTTTCATAATATGCTTGAAATTCTGCCAAAGAACAAATATTTTACAATTCTTGCGAGGATGATATATTTCTCAGTAGCCAAATTTTCCGTAACATTTTGCTGAACTAGCTTGTAAAATTATTCTTCATAACCTTAGATAATAACTTATGATTGCTTGGTTTACAGATAATAAAAATTCAATCTTTGATCAGTGATACAGAATTACAGATCAAGTCTTGCTATGGATGTCCTGTCTTTTTCTATTTTCTTTGTATCTTCTTACCTTGGCAAAGAAATTCCACCACTGCTTTAGATCACTACTAATTTCTCAGATTCTTTAAATTTTAAAAGTCTGAAGCTAAGCATGAAAAATTAAGCAATCAATTTGCATAAAAATATGAAAATTTAGGAGCTAATTAGCAGCCAAAATGACAATCCACCAACCAATCATATATTTACCAACTCTCTTGATGATGCAAGTCAATTGATGGGCCAGGACTACAAGGTGGAAATTTTACAAATTCTCAAGAACCCTCACTTTTTTGGGTCTTTCAGGTGATCTGTATATATAACAGAGATGCCATCTGTGATGCCATTTTAGCTTTATCCCAGAGTTCTGATACAGTATCTAGATTCTAGTGTAGGATTTGGTTAAGCAAGTTCACATTTATCAGATTTATGTTCAAAGCATAAATATCACCTTGCAACCCAAAATTTTAATTTTAAAGCTAAATAAGGCTGTGCAGTTAACATTATTTGAGGTTTGTTAGCAAACTGATTTGATGAGATATCATTCATCTGCATTCTTCTGGCCTTTTAATGCTCTAAATAATACGAAACATTTTAAAGAAAATGATTGGAGAAAGACTAAGCCATGCAAACACAAACAACGACATGGTTGAAGGTGAACAGGGTGCTCTCCACATCCAAGTGTTCTAATCATTCAGGTGAACACAGAATGATATTTGTACAAACATCACCTATTTTAGCAGAGGCAGGCACGAAAAAAACAACCTCGCCTTTGATCCCAATTGCATGGAGACATAAAAAGACAACCATATGTTTTAACTAAAAAAAATCTGAACAAACGAAACTTACATTTCCATTTAGTCTTTGAAACTCAGGGGAGTTGATTATTGCCAGAACTGGAGCAAGATAAACAAATGATGGGCCCTGTATCAAAGGCAACCTTGACCCAAATGACGTGTGCAAAAGAGTGGTTACTCCTGAAACAAATAGCACTGTGGACACCACCAGTGAAGTATCCTCCTAAACCAACTAAATCAAATTAGATCAAGATAAACCACAGTATATTTTCTACTAGACTGTGATTATCATAAGAAGTTCAAGGAAATAATTCACTTCTACTCACATGAGTGCCACCCATTGCAGGAACTATGACAAGTGGAATGAGAACCAATGAACCTAACATCGAAAGGTAATGCTGGAAACCGTATAGACCAATGGGAACTGAAACATTGCAGAAAACAATAAGCCAATCAAATTAACCATAAAACCAATAAAAAATCACAATCAATATTTCAGTTCAATAAAAAAGCTTCAAATATCAAACCATGAAACACCACCCTTCTAAGTTGCCTGCGAATCCAATAACAAAAAGGGTCCTTCCATCATATCGAATAAACAAATAAAACATGAAGTGCGATACCAAAATCAAAGTCCTGGCGAATTTAAAATGACCACTAAAATTAACCAAAAAGTAGCATTTTTTATTACCCCACGATATGTAATGATCACCAATAAATAAAGTAATCCCGCGCATCAATTATTCGTTCATAGCGTCACCCTATTATTTCAAACTACCAGCAGAACAATAAAATATTATGTCCACTCGCAAAATTCCTAACGAACAAATTCAACTCCAACACTCAAAATCAGAATAATCCAATTTAAAAACATTGCTAAAAATCCATTTAAAACACTGTTTTACTCTCACAAGACTTGATAAAGTATTAAAACCTAATCCAAACTAGTCACAACTCCGAAAAGAACCATACGATCTAAGAAAATAGACAAAACCCAGTTCAAATTATCAATTAAAACAACAACAACAACAAAAAACACATTACTTTCACTTCCCTCGAACTCATTATAACCGATTGAGCTGCAACTAAGTCAGTAAATAACCAATCTTACCAAAAAAAACACTCACCAAGACCAGGAGTGTCTCTTAACTCGTACTTCATATGTGTTTGTCTCCCTCCAATAAAGCCATCATCCTCCACGTAAATCACTTCCTCGTTCCTCGTCACTTCTCTTCTCGGAAGCTCCGGCGCGCCATTCTGTCCCACCCCATTTGCCCCATGACCCAAACCATCCTTCTTTGCTCCATCACCATTACCACCATCAGAGTCCCTCCTCCTCTTCACCACTGTCTGATCCTTATTCTCTGCTGGCACGACCAACACCTTATCGGTCCCATTCGCAGCAGCCGGAGGCGGCGCTAGTTTTGGTTGTGGTGTTGTTGTCCTGACCCGACCCGCTTCAACATCCGGCTGTGAATCCTTTTGCTCTTTCGGCCTCGGTGGGAGTGAAATCTGTCCAGAATCACTCGCATTGGTCTCGCCGGAAAATTTGGGCCTAAACCCTGTTCGTTTAGCCCATGAAGACGGCGGCATTGCAGCCGATTCTGGTGCTGGTGGCCACTGACCTGGTTTGGGCCGGACTTTCGGGTCGGAGTTGGACATTTTCTAATCTTAACACTTCAATCCCTTCCTCTCCCTCGAAGCTGCGTGACAGAAGGATGAAATGCTGTGCAGATCTGAAAAGGGTCGTCAGGGTTTTGAGTGTTTGGTGGGGAGGGGGTTTAGAGATAAAAGATTGTACCTTCTTTAGAAAGAGAAACTGAAGCTTATTGCTGTATTTTTCTAGGGAGAAAAAGATATGACAAGGGAGAGAGGAAGACAGCTAGTGAAGTAGATAAAAAACCGCGTTAGCCATTTGTCGTTTGGTTTTTTTAAGGTTTTTTTATGCGAAATCATGGGAAGTGATGTAATAAAAATGTTTTCAGAGGAGAGATTTAATTAGCCGTTGTTGTGGATGGGGATAGGGAATTAGATTGATTGGTAAAAAAAAAATCATGGCGAGCAAAGTTGTAATCAAAGTCAATTTGCAACAACTTTTGTTCATGATGTTATCTATATGGTTTGTTATTGTGTTTTAAAAATATTTTAAAAATATCATTTTAAATTAAAAAAAAAACATTTATGATATTAAAAATAATTTTTAAAAAAACAAAAAATATTATTTTTATATATTTTTAAACAAAAAATATTTACAAAAATAATTTGTACTATACTCTCATACATAAAGTAATAGAAATGCGGTCACAGATAATATTGGTTGGCAGATGAAAATATTAATCTCCTGTATTTGATATAGATGTCATGTTGACATTGTGTATTGATTTTATTATTATTGTGGCGAGGTAGAAGAAGGATTTCTAATTGGAGATTTTATATTTAACTAGTTGATTTGATTTTTTTATTAAATCATGATAGTATTTCTTTGAGTATAAATATTAATGTGTTCAAAACTTAAAGCGTGTGGAGTGTAAGTAAGTAGAAATTGGAAATTTTAATATTTATATAGGTAAAAGTTTGTATTTCAAGTCGGGGGACTAAAAACATGTTTTTATATAATAAAAGTTCCTTTTAAACTTATATGGCTCTTGCGTTACTAGGTACTTAAACAAGATCTCAAACTTTGTTATTTTTATAGAACTCATCTCTTTTTTCATGACATTGTATTGGAATTATGATTCTTTGCAGCTTATGATATGTGAAAATGATTCAAGATCATCTTTAAGCTATAATGTTATATTCACATTCTTGTAGATATATAACATAAGCATTATGAATTGCTTGTCTATTTTTTTTCTAATAGATTTTTCAATGCTCTACCATCATCTTCTTAAGAAGTATTTGGTTTGATTGGTTATTCAGAAATTCTTGGTAATACTTAAATTACTAGATTTATTAGAATACCATCAACAACTTCTAGAGCTTTAGCAATTGGTCATTAAACACCCATTTATACTTGATGGATGTTATGAACAATAATTAATTTATCATTTGATATATAAGCATATGATTCTTAATTATAATACTTGAAAACTATGTTCCTGATTTGATTACTTCCATTAATCAATTCACTTTCAATAACCTTTGCATTTCTTTCATTTTTTCCATCTCTTATTCCATTCGTGTCCATCTAGGATTAGTCAAAAGATTTATAAATATCATAAGGAGTATGACAAGAAAACAACTTATCAATGAAGTCTCTGAGAGGTCTAGTCAGCCTTTAAGTAGTTACATGATTAAAGATATGATACATTTTCCTTTAGTACTGAGTGAGTATCGAGCTGAAGGTTTACCCCTGTCATGCCTAACAAGTAAATGGTAACCAATAGGAGTATCCATAACATGACTAAAAGGTGGAGTAAGAGAGGTTGCCTTATGGATATTCTTTGCACTGTTGCATTTTTTGTTGTAACACCTCTTGTGACATCTTGATGCTCAAAGTCTTTTAATATTATCACATCGTTTGTTGTCCCACCTTCTGTTATCGTTGCACCATCCACTGTATCATCCTTTTCTATTAATATTGTTGTTGTTACACCATCCATATATCGTCCATTTTTATCACTATTGTTGTTGTAGCTGTAATCGGGCAATCCCACCATTTTTGTTCTTCCTTTCATGTCTCTTACTGAAGATAAGACATAGATAAGGAGTAATAATTTTCATTTAATAAAACGCAACATTCATTGCAACAAATAAAAATTATACAGCTATAAATTATACAACTATAATGTATATTAACCACTAAAATATCTCATGCAAACTCTCAACTAAATCAATGTCAATTAACGCCAAAACATATGCCCCCAATCCTTATTAACTATTTCTATAGCAACCTTTGATGGAACTTGATTTAACATGCACATTTTCACATATAGTGTTTGAGTACATGAGAATTTAGGTTGATTGAAGTTGTTGAGCATACCTCATGTCATGTTCAATAATGTTCAATTTCTCTCTTTTGTTGTAGTGTTTTTGTATGGTAAACCAAACATGATATGTTAGACCACTATCTCATTCGTCTAAAAAATCTTTATGAATGAACTAAGTACTTGTTTATCTTCTATATGTCAGGTATAATATTCTTCATCTTTATCCAATCTTATAATTTTAAATTGTTTTTAATTTGTTTATTTATAACCTTGAATTTAATAAAATTTAAATAAAATAAAATTCTAAAACTCAACTAAAACCCTTTTTGAAAAAAAAACAACATAAAAACAACACTGATTAATTATAGCAAATTAATTGATCTATCTTGGAACACAGTTTTAAAACATGTTCATCAAATCTTATCTTAAGTCAAAATTCAAATTAAAAATTATATTATTTCTCAAGATTATATATTAATTTTAGACTCGAAACTTTCCCATAACGTATCCCACATAAATTCTTCACCCATCCGCCAAGAAAAGGGGACAAAAAGACAAGAAAAGAAGAAGGGTTTGCCATATTTCGTGGGTCTTGTAGGCGGTGAAGTCCAACATGGTTTTCTGGCGTAAAAGTAAATCGTATCATAGAAATTGACACGGATTGAGATCTCATAGATTTGGAAAATCTTCAATAAAGGCTCTGATTTTGGTATTAAATATTATTCATGAGAGTGACGTTCATTGTTCTTTGAAAAAGACAAGTATACATGCTCTTCTCTTTGATCTATTAAAAAAAGATCTTTTAGTATGGTAAAAAAATATATTATTTTTTTTCGGATTAAATTATTCCCTGAAACAAGTTTTGATTTCGTGTTTACGAAACCAGAAAAAGGGCACGGGCAACCTTAATTGCTTCGTGTATTTTTGTGGCCAGGGTTTCCCAGGGCTAGACTATCATTTTTCAAGTAGAAAGTTTGAGTTTTTATAATAATATATATTTCGGTAAAGAGAAAGTTTTAATTTAATTAGTTTATTTGTATCTTTATTTTATCAAATTGTTTGTTTTTATCTATAATATGAGCTGGATTTTTCGTATTATTATTAATAATAATATTTTATGTATTAATGTCACAATATAATTAAAATATTAGACATTATAAAAGTGAACTTATTGTATAAAAGCAAAACAATCCACTTACCAAGATGAGTATTAAGAAGTTGGGCCGTAAAAGCTCCGACCGGGCCACATAGTAAAGCTCAATGGTTGGGTCTAACATCTTTCCAGACCTATATTTGTTTGGGCTTAACACCTGATCAAGTCTAAAAAAAGATTGGGTATGACATCTTGCTAGCCTTTTTTATATTAGTCTTGACCTCTGTTAAGTTTTTATGACGAGTTATGTTTTTTGCGAACCCTCTATCCATGCCTTTTGAGCAAATGATTTTTAATACATACATACATACATACATACATACATATATGTGGGGTGGAGCTCATTCACTTATTATGATTTTTTTTGCTAATGTTATTTCACCCAAATCTATATAAAAAAGAATAATAGAGAATAAAAATAAAATAATCTAAAAATAAAATTTAAGACTTCTAATTTGATTCATAAATTTGACTTTCAAATAAAAAAATAAATTGGATAAAAACTAATGAGTTAAATGAAACTTCAAATAATTAAATACATGGGAATTTTTCTTTGTTATTAAGTTTGTAAAATATATAAAATTGAGCAATTAAAAAAACATATTAAATACCTAAATTACAATTCATCATTAGAAACAATATGTCATATTAAAATAAGAATCTTAGGCCATTTTAATATGTATAAAAACTAAGGGCCAAAATGCTAGGAATTGCCGAAACGGGGGTTGATTACTCTTGCCAAAGCAGTAGACATCCTGATAAATAAAAGTCCCGGGAGGGGTCGATTCGTAAATTTACAGACTAATCGGGACAATCATAAATAGAGAAAAAACGCCGGTTGCCTAAAACCTTATTTTAGGGTTTTCCTCCCTTCCTCTTCTCTTCCAGAACACAGAAGCAAGGTATCTCTCTAACTTTTCAGGCAGCCACCGCCGATAACAACAAATCGAAGTATTCTAATCAGTAAGTCACTAATCTCTACTCGAATACCTTAAATTTTTGTCGATACCGATTTTGAGTATTTATAGCTAATTCTCTTGCTATAATAAATTGCAAAGAGTTTTTTGGCTGTAACAATTTTTTGTGGCTAACGGATTATTTAGAAATAATTTATTTTTTATTTGGTTTATTTATTGCTTCAGAAATTGGGGATAACTTTTTAAAGAAGAGACCCAATGAGGTTGGAGAAGTGTTGGTTCTGCTCCTCGACTGTATACCCGGGGCACGGTATCCAATTTGTGCGCAATGATGCTAAGGTAAAATACTGGTTTACGAGGATTTTATTAACTTAGTATGCAAATGATTTTTTATTGGGATCAATTTGAGGGTTAACTGAAATTGATCAATTTGAGGTTTATATCTGTGAATAGTTGTTGAGCTGTGCAACGGGAATGAAATCGTAAGTACTAAGTTGGTGAAATTTAGGTGCTTCGCTTTGTATGTTGAGTGGTTGAACTCATAGCAGTATAAGTGGGGTTACTTTTAGCGGTTGAAGTGGTATTTTGAAAGAGTTAGCACTGCCGTATCTGCTATTGTTCATGCGCCAAATTGGCATGTAGTTTGGGTAGATTTTGTTGGCCTTTTAGTCGTTGGTAATCCCAGGTTGAGTGTTTTTGTATCGAAATAGGGCTTAGTTCAGTGATTAAAAATAAGATTTGTGGTTTGGAGGATCAATAATTGATTGAAGCTTGCAGATTTGTGTTAGATTTTTGAAAGCTAGTGTAAGTTTTAGCTATTACTCCGGAGAATGTTTTTTGTTTTGTTATCAAGGATATTATTAGCTCGTAATCCATTTGATTGGTGGTCATGTGAAATTTTGCTTGACAGTTCATCCGGTTAGTTTCTGATTTACATTACTAATCTGACCTGTAATGTTGCTGGTTAAAGAAGTTGTGCATCAAGTTGAACCTTTTTTTGCAGATTTTTCGATTTTGTAGATCCAAGTGCCACAAGAACTTCAAAATGAAGAGGAACCCTCGCAAAGTAAAATGGACCAAGGCCTATAGAAGGTTGCATGGGAAGGACATGACACAGGTTAGGAGACACCTTTCACTTTTGTTTATGCCTTTAGTTGCTTTTGTCTTTGGATTGAAAAATCAAAGCCATCAGATTTTTTACTGTGCTTGTCCTGCTGCTCATCCCATTCTTGTTTGGAAAAGGATACAACCTTTGAGTTTGAGAGAAAGCGAAATAGGCCTGAGAGATATGATAGGAATCTTGCTGAGAATACTTTGAAGGCTATTAAGAAGATTGACAAGGTCAGATCTGACCGGGCAGCAAGCCACATAGAGAAGAGGTTCGACATCCACTTTATCTCCTTTATGAGATGTTACAGTTATCTCCGAAATCTATCAATGTTAATTGAAAATCTTGGCAGGTTGAAGGTCAGGAAAGGCAAGGAGCGGAGAGAGGCACAAAAGGAATTGGAGCAGTCAATTCACTTGGTCAAGGCTCCTCAAGCGCTTCGAGAAGACCAATCTCTCACGCTACCCAAGATCAAAGTCCAGGTTTCTCAACCAAAAAGCGATCAAAATCAGGCAATGGAAGAATGATTTTCTTAGCCAGTTCTTTAGTTGTGTTATTGCTTTGTTCTCTGTTTTTCTGCTCTTTTTTGCCCTGTATTCCGCGAGAGGGATACCGGTGAGGGTGCTTTAGCATTTCTGTTGATGCACTCATTTGTTGTTAAGGTCACTCATGGAGGGTAGGATTGTGCTCTGTTTTCATTTCATTGCCATGACAAGCAGGTATCAATGAAAATTGTACTGCAAGTATATTGATTCCTTGCATATGTAGCTATCTTATCACTGTGCGTTTCTGCAACTTTTTCTTTCTTGCATGGCAAATGCAATACCTCTATAGAGTGAGCTGGTGTTTATTTCAGGGGTCAAAATTTCAACCAAGGATCTGTTTGGCAACCTGGTAACCCCCCCTGAAATGGCATCATTAAAACTCAAAAGGATGATGATGTTGCTATAAATATATGATCAAAAAAAAGTTGAGGGTTGTTTTCGTCTTTTGAATAATTATTAACAACAATACACAACTGTAATCCCCAATTACTTTAGGCAGTCATGTCGATATTTTTTACCATTTGCATAATCTTGAATCAAATTCGCTTCAATACCAAGATACTTTAGATTCTCTAGATCCCGTTTGGGAGTTTGGTCTATACAGAGGATTGTAAAAAAATATTTATATTTTGAATAAAATTATTTTTTATATATTTTTGGATTGTTTTTAGGTATTTTTTTTTAAAAAAAAATTATTTTAATATATTTATGAGTGAAACATTTTAAAAAATAAACGATTCCAAACACTTTTTAATACAACTTCCGTTTACTTTACTTGTAGTCTCTATTTTTTTCATAATATATGGTTGGTAATGTAGTTGGAATTGTGATTTTTAGAAAATAGATTTGATGTCAAATAAATTCATCTTAAAATACTTTTAAAAATATCAATTTAATATTTCTTTCACTTAATAAAAATATTCAAAACATTTTAAAAACAATCCAATTCAAACGATTATAATCCCGGTCTTTCAAAGGGATTTTGTTTAAGTAGGTGATTTTTTAGTTATCAATCAAGCTTGAGTTGTCATTCAGATTGATATAAAATACACAATTAATCATGCACCATGCCAATAATTTATAAGTTTAAAGTTTTTTTTATTTTGTTTTTCAAAATAAAATGTTTTCATACTGCAAGGGAAAAATCTTCCTTCTGGGACACGTGTCATTCGTTCAGTTTGGATACAGTAGCAACGGTCATCACTGACCACTCAACCAACAAAACGAACACAAATAAGCGCCAAGACTAATCACAACGAAACCCACACAAGAAAATCTTGCAAATGCTTTCAGTTTCACCTCCCCCGTCTCTTCCCCTCCGCCACCACCACAACCACCGCCACATACGCCACAGGAACCGCCGTCTCCTCTTCGCAATCCGTTCATCTTCAACCTCAAGCATCCAGGAGTCTGTAGAGGAAAAAACAGCAAGAGAAAAGAGCTTGTTGAGCTCCGAACTTTACTCCGCGACACCGTTTCCTTCAATCAAAGAAGCAAAGAGAGTAGTTCTTGTGCGTCACGGGCAAAGCACGTGGAATGAAGAAGGACGGATCCAAGGCAGCTCTGATTTCTCCGTTTTGACTAAGAAAGGCGAGGGTCAAGCCGAGACCTCTCGTCAAATGCTCATCGATGATTCATTCGATGTTTGCTTCTCCAGGTCTCTCCCTTCTGCGATGCCGTTTTATCGAACTTTAGCTGTCATTTTGTATCTATTTTTTCGTTAATTTTGTGACGAGTTCTGTGGTTAATTGTGGTTCATTTTCAGCCCTTTGATCCGGTCGAAAAGAACGGCGGAGATCATATGGGGATCGCGAAAGGTGAACATGATTACGGATTCTGATTTGAGAGAAATTGATCTTTATTCATTTCAAGTGAGTTCTATTTCCGTTTTTTATTTTATTTTATTTTATTTATTTATTAAAAAATAATGCTTAGAATATTATAGTAATTGGTTTTTTTTCTTAATTTAAAAGGGGTTATTGAAGCATGAGGGGAAGGCGAAATTCGGGGCAGCTTTTAGGCAATGGCAAATTGATGCGGCGAATTTTAATATTGATGGCCATTTTCCTGTGAGGGAGTTGTGGGGGCGGGCGAGGAATTGCTGGAATAAAATTCTTGCACATGAAAGTAGGTCTGTTCTTGTGGTTGCTCATAACGCTGTTAATCAGGCTCTTGTTGCTACAGCTATTGGTTGGTACTTGTATGTTGTTTGTGTTTTGTGATTTGCAATGCTGAAGAAAAAGAGGATTTAGATTTTGTTTATATGTTTTTTATTGGTAAATCAGGATTAGGGACGGAGTATTTTAGGATTTTGCTTCAAAGTAATTGTGGTGTAAGTGTGCTGGATTTCGCCCCACGAGTTGATGGTGGAGATGGATCTCCTTGTATTTGTCTTAATCGTTTAAATCAGGTACTCTAGTAGTTTAATGATCAAGAGTTGTATAATGTTGCCCATGTCACTGTAACTAATCTTCAGGGAAAATAAACAGCATGCTCTGAACTTCAATTTGTATGGAATTCAACAACCACTTGTGACATTTGACAACAACAAGGCAATCCTTTGATATCTACACTTTATGGGATCTTGAAATGATTGATAGTAAGGATTCTGTAAAATGCATTTTTTGACGAATGATTCTGCAATACGCTCGTGAGTAATGCTGTTATTGATTGCAAGTTAAACAATTCCTAGTTCTTATGTGAGATTATAGAGATATCTTACAATTTATTTTTGTAGTTTAACAAGAAGTCTAGCTATACTATATGGTTTCTTTAACATGTTGCTTTATCTGTTAAAATCTGCTGAAATATTGATGCAGACACCCGATTCACCTGTTGCTGCTGGGAGTTCTGCAGGCAGAAAAACCTGTAAGCGGATCATACTCGTTTCTCACGGAACTACGCAGCGAGATACAGAGGTTTGTAGCCACCATAGACAATGTTTTTGCTCGTGTTGCCCCTCCTTTCGTGAGCAGTTGTCCAAGTAAATATGCTCAATGCTTGCGGTAGGATAGTAAAGGAAACACAGGGAGTGCTCGTCTCCTCTTGGATTTGGTGAAGGTCAATATTTGCAGTCTTACATAAGTGAGATATTGGATTCTGTACCATCAATAGTTAGGATAGATGCATTATATTTCTCAAGTTTATGACTGCGACAGGAGAAAATTTGAGCACATCTACACCTGAAATATTGTGTTGAGGGGAACAGTCGAAGTAATATCAAAATAACTGCATGCTGTCGTGTGGAAATGAATATGTTAAAGTAAAACAGTCTCAAGCACATATCACTACAGCAAGCATGCAGCATATCTAAACAAGCTAAGAGTAGCCAATGATGCTTGATGTAGGGAGTGAGTTGGTGCTCTTTTTCGTGAAATCCACTATTGAACTTTGAAGATGGCATTTCATTCAATACAAGAAAACACTTGTTGCCTGCAAGTTAATGTGATCATTTGAGAGTTAATGTGGACTTTTCTGGTCTTATTTTGCGGCAATTTTGGTTTGTCTCTTTGACGGGATATTTGACCCCTTCAATGTTGTACAGGCTACCTCTTTGTATTCTGGGACTCAGCCAATGAACATGCTTGGAATTATACAGGTACCTCATCCATTTAACAGTACATAATAGCTGTCACAATGCCATGTCCTGAGTTTCTTTTCACAACCCTTGACAGTCCCAGAAAACTGCAGAATTGCTTCTTGATCAGAATGTGAGCACTATAGTCAGCAGTCCTAAGAATGCTTGTGTTGAGATGGCAACAGCTATCTCCAGAGTAAGCTCTTCCTCTGTACTTGAGTCAGTATGTTGGATATACGTAGTGGGAAAATGAGGTGGTTCTGATATTTGACTTGTAAAAGAGTATTTTAGCTTTACTGCCGAGTTTTTCCAGCCATGACCAGCTTACTCGATTGCAGGTGCAAGAAGCTGCAGATTGCTTGGGTGCTGACTGTGTGCCGCGGTATGTAGAGATGAAACAGATCCAGGAACTTGATGTCAGAGACATCCTTCAACTATCAAACAAGGCAAGATATGAAGCAAATCTTTTGGCATATTATGACTATTCTGAGTAGAATGTTGTAAGAAACTAAACAAGCATGCCAAATAATTGGATGCTGAGTCTCAAAAGAATGAATGCATGATCATGCCACTTTGCTATGTTTAATCCAAAGCCAAGCAAGTAACTAACTTCACGTTGTTAGCATGAGATTATCCATCTAATTTTCTTCTTTATAATCTCCTCAGGATGCAACTGAGGTTCCACTACTTCAGCCTGGATTCTTAAATAGATTTGAGGATGAAGCACTATCAGCACTGTGGGAACAGTCCGGGAAAGCCTGGCAATCTCTGTTAAATGAATTGTCTGATGAATCCAAGCCCGAAAAGATTGTGGTTGCAGTTGGTGATCCTGCTATTCACATTGCATTAATGGGGCACTGCCTAAATCTGACCGCAGACTGGATGGGATCATTCCATCTTGACGAAGGGAGCATTAGTGTCCTGGACTTTCCTGATGGACCTACTGGTAGAGGGACTATCCGGTGTATAAATTACACGGCTCATCTGGGAAGATGGTCAATACCCATTACTAGATCAACAATAGACGGTGATGAGTTTTAATTGTCAACATGTATAGTTTTTGTATTAACTTGGAATGATAATTTCATCCCGAAAAAATATACCAATCCTAAAGCAGGGCATATCAATGATGTATAGTAAAAATCGTTTGCTGTAATTTCGAAATTCAAAGTGGTTGATTCGATGGTCAAGGAGTTCTACTTCATTCGGCTTTCTAAGAAATGGAGTGGAGGTTTTGTAGAGGTTCCAAGGTTGAAGAAAGGAGAGACAGAAAGAAAGACTGAAAAATGGTGAATTGGGCAGGTGCGGGGAGGTCTGTGTACCTCGGCAATAATGCCTGCAACATTGGGAGCAACAACAAAATCATAAGCATCACTAACAATATGAATTTCGATTTCTCAATTTTCTTCAATTTGTCTTTCCAAATGATTTCATTTTAATTGACCTGGTCAACTGCCCCATCCATGACCGAACCTAGAATTAGGTCATGAGTTGGGTAACTATTTCTAATCCAATAATGACCAAAAAAAAACTGTGGCAAAAAATTAATATTGAATATGAAATGATTTATGATAGCAGGATTTGGACAACTTTCTAAAAACCCTCTTCATGAAAAATATACTTTGTAGATCTAAATGAACACTGTTTATAAAATATAAATTTTTTAACTTGAACTTACAATCTCACATGCATGACATCACATCATGTCTTTTAAAGGACCCCACATAATACCACTAATATACAAATATCTTTTACTTCTTTCTCTATTATCACAGTCATTATTTTTAATGCTGATTAGCTTGTAGAGCTAAAATCGCTTGTCATGTGTTGATTTTGGCGGAAGATCTAGTGATATTAGCAGGAACTTGGCATCATCAAACAGCCACAATTATATTCCTCAGTATCATGATCGCTTCAAGCCTCCAATCTTTTAGACTTGCACACTAAGGTTTTCAGAAAACATTTGGCTCTAACTGATTATACCAGGTCCTCTATATTGTCCTCATCTGCAAGTTGCAACAAGCATGATATGACACTTCCTTTCCTTTCCTTCCCTGAAAATCTGTTTGAAATTGTTGGTGATATTGTTTTTTAAAGTGTTTTTTATTTATAAATGTATTAAAATAATATAATTTTTTATTTTTTAAAAATTATTTTTGATATTGACACATGAAAATGATCTAAAAACACTAAAGTTTAGTTAATAAAAAAAATATTTTCAATTTTTTTGAAAAGTATTTCTCAAGCACCTCCTAGATTCATGCGTTGTTATTTCATGAGCATGAGCAAGCTGCAAGCCAATTGGTCTTCAAGATTCCCTTCATTATTATTGTATGATTTTCTTGAAGCTTCATTAAGTTTAAGCCAATCTCAAAAAAACTAGTTCATATGAATTTGATGCGGTCACAACTCCCAACCGAGTTCTGATTAAACTCTACGCATTAGTATTGTACATTAGAGTTCAAAACCGTCTACAAGGAATGTGACGTGATGATAAAAGGTATGTGATCTTCACAACAAATTTCGAGTTCAAATCAGAGCGTGCAACCCTTGTAAGAGTCTGAAACAATCATAATTTTACTCGCTTATCCGGACCTACAAAATACACTTTCCAGAAAATAAGGTTTCCTCGTATAAAAACAATTATAGTTCAAAACCCATTAAACTAACTTTTCCATGTGAAGGGAAAAAAAGAAAAGAAGTTCTTGTGGGATTTTATAAATGCCAATGGTGGTAATTTTGGAGAAATTTTGTTTTTGGTCAAGGAAAGATGCGAAATGGTTATCTGGGTTGGTGAGAGTTTCTTGGAAACACGTAAAGCCAGAAGAGAAGAATTTCATCTCAGTAGGGTCTTGTGTTCCTTGTGATAGCTGGGATTCATGCTATAGCACTCCATTGTGTGATTAGAAAAGAATTTTGGAAAACTTCTTTTTCGGTAACCAAACCTGGAATGAAGTTGCCACTTGCAGAAAGATTCAAAGATAATTGTTTGATATTATATTTTAAAAATATTTTTTTTATATTTTAAACTAAGTTTTTTATTTGTTTTTATATTATTTTCACGTGCTGATGTTAAAAATAATTTTTAAAAAATTAAAAAAATATATTTTGATATATTTTTAAATAAAAAATATTTTTAAAAATAATTTCAACCACAATTTCAAATAAGTACTTAGCGAAGCGTGGATTATGAGTTAAATAATGATAGATCAATAAGCTTTGGGGCACTAACTCATGGACAAACCTTTTTCCAAGTGTTTAGGACCATAAAAATTAAAATAGAAACTTGATTAAGAATTAGGATTATCTATGCTTTTATGGATTTCAGTTGTGATTAGGGTTTTAAACCGTGGTCAGATATCCCATTTCCTTCTCCATACATCTGCATGTGGGGTTTTTGCAAAATAACAGTTTTTTAGGAGGAGAAACACAAGAGAGTGGGAAATTAAAGAAAGGAGAAATAGATGTGCACAAATTCTTGAGAGCAATTTAACTTAAGAACTTAAATTATTTAATAAGACACGATTAATGATTTAATATTGTTTTATAAAAAAATATACATACAATGATGCTAAAAATGAAACTATAAAATTGAACAAAACTATATAATATAATAATATATGGTAATGACTTTATGAAAAGAGAGAGAAAGATGCCTAACAATATAATATCTTCAACAATTAAACATGATGGGTGTTTTCTGATTTGGTTGTACGAGTCACTTGATCATATATTTCACCTTAAAAAATTTAAGACCCAATTCAATCAGCACCTAAAATTAGAAAGGGTGAGAAAAAAAAGGTTAGCTTTTAGAGTATAGCCTAACAAATGGGGAAAAAATAAGGAAAAGAAATAATAATATATTTTTTTATGCAAGTAAATCTATTTCTGAAAAGTGTATTTTATAAATCCAGGTAAAAAAATAAAATTTATATTGTCTCAAACTCTTATAAAAAATATATATTTTAACTCAAACTCAAAACCTCCGTCTCATATTCTCTACTATTATTGAAGGCTGTATTTAAAGTTAGAGGTCTTTCTCCCCAGCTGCAACCCCATGATAATTTTCATTAAATTTTGGAGCATGCAAGATCATCACTGATTAAAATACTCTTCTTCACCATTCTTGCAAGTCTTAATTTCATGCCCGTGAGTCAATAATCAAAGTTATATATATAAAAAAGGAAGCAATGGCAATTCTCTTGCTTTCAATTTTTCGTTATCCCGTTTTTATTAACTTGGATGTCCAAATTATCTTACATATATTTTGATTAATTTTATAGATTCTAAAATTAATAACTATATAAATTTTAAATAATTATTATATTAATAAACACAAAACTCAAATCATAATTGATCAAAGTTTTTAGTCTATAGGTGAACTGGTTGGTGGGTCATTGGCTATACAGACAATTTATTTAGTCGGGTCCAAACTTCACTACTATAATTATAATAATAAAGCATGTTCCGTCAAAATATTGTTTATCTAATATTTTGAGTATTTTAAAATATTTTTTAATGTTCTTAAATTAATGTGCTGGTATAAAAATAAATATATATATATATATATATATATATATTATAAAAAAAACATTAAAATACATCTCTCAGCCCCATGTATTATTTATTTCTCCAGTAGAAATCCACTCACAGCCACCAGTATTGTTCCATCACATGAATTTGTCAGACTCTCCTCAGTTTTACTGTAAACATACGATTAATCTCCCTTTCTACTCCTGTGATTAAAAGGACTAAGCAATTAAAAATATTTAAAAATAGAAATTTTTCATACAAATCGATATATCAATCGAGTACTATATAAGATGCGAATCCCGTCAATGAGAACTGATTGGTCCAACTCCTTCGTTATTCAAAATATTAATTCTGGTTAAAAAATCTTCATTTATTTTTCTCCTCAATTCACCCACAAACTGCAAGGAATTAATTAAAATCCCTCACTAATTTAGCACTCGTTAAAGCCTAAGAATGGAATTGAAGGCAAACCATGATCAGTTCATAGACTCGCAAATGATGCTGGTATCCAGACCAGGTCCATTGTTATATATATATATATATATATATGAACTGGAAAGAGTGATTAAACAAAGAAACCATGAAGGTTTCTGCCTCAATATTCTTCTTCTTCTTTTGAAAACAAAATCTCCATTGTTTTCCTTTCTCACAGATGTATAATTTAAGGTGGGAGAGAGAGAGAAAGAGTTAAGGTGGGAGAGAGAGAGAGAAAGAGTTAAGGTGGGGGAGAGAGGGAGAGAGAGAGATTTTCTTGCCTGCCTTTGCATATCTCTCTCCCCTTGTAAGACGAATTTTCCTAGTTAATATTTTTTAAAAGAGAGAGTTCAAAAAAGCACCTACTCTGTCTGGTCAGCTTTTAAATTCTTACCATAAGCCAAAATAGAAACTCCCATCTGTCTTTAACTCTCAGATCTTTCTCGCCCTCCCTATCTCTCTCCATATTGAAGAGCCCAATTGAGGTTCATTTCATATCTTCATCGAAAAAACTCTTCTTTTTCTTTAAAATGAGAGATATAGTTTCTTGTTTTAGTGAAAATGCCATCCATGTCTCTCATTCTTCATGTTCTAGTTATTCAAGCAATGCTTGTATCTCTCCAATCCTAACCCCATCTGTCAAAAATGCAGTCTCTTGCTCCTATAAAATCATCCTCTCGACTAAAAAACAACTCTTGGCCAAAGTGTCCTGGCGCGAAAAACCTCACTGCTCAAGGCCTTAGCATTAACTTTGACGCTTCAGCTTCTTTCAAGCTCAGCACACATACCAGGCTCTTTAGAAAGATGAAAGGCGCCAAATTGGTTGAGTCTGATACTTCAAAGATTGAAGTTTTCTGGGATCTTTCTTCTGCTAAATATGAGTTAGGACCCGAGCCTGTTGAAGGGTTTTATGTCCTGGTCATGGTGGATTCAGAAATAGGCCTCATATTGGGTGATATGGGCGAAGAAGCTTTGACCAAGAAGTTCAAAACTAGCAGAACCCCAATTGCTAGAGTCACTCTCATTTCAAGGCAGGAGCATTGTTCAGGCAATACTTTATATGCAACGAAGGCACAGTTTTGTGACAAAGGAATTCAACATGAAATTGTGATCAGATGCAGCGGAGAAAATGAAGGCTTGAAGCATCCAGTTTTATCTGTATATATTGATGAGAAGACAGTGATTCGTGTAAAGAGGCTGCAATGGAGTTTTAGAGGCAACCAGACAATTTTTCTTGATGGGTTGCTTGTTGATTTTATGTGGGATGTACATGACTGGTTCTATAATCCTGGTTCTGGCTATGCTGTTTTCATGTTCAGGACAAGAAGTGGAGTGGATAGCAGACTCTGGTTGGAGGAGAAGTTGGTGCAGAAAGATCAAGAAAGAGTTGAATTCTCTCTGTTGATTTATGCCAGTAAGAGCCCTTGAAGAAAATTTCACTAACTTCCTCCATTTTTTTCTTCTTCTTTTTTTGTTGGTTTGCCTTTGAAAGGCATAGATACTTGAATTCTAGTGATCATATAAGAAATAATTTTAGTTTTTCAGAAGCAGAAATGTGAAATCCAGAAATGAACATTTAACTAATCGGCTCTTAATTTTATCTGTCTCTCTCTCTCTGTTTTTGTAGACCATTTTCTTCTTCTTTTTTCTAGGCTAAGGATGGCATTGACCAAATTATATGATATCTAAAATTTGAATGGGATTATTTGAAAAGGTTCGAATTAGCTAAAAGGGGAAACAAAAGGCAAGGGCACTAGGGAGACTGAAGAATATCGATGAAGAAGATTGCTTTTTTGGCCTTAAAATGATAAAAACTAAAGTTGAATATCATGATAATGATCTGTACACTTTTACCATTTATGGATTTCCTTTTTTTCTCTCTTAGTTTAAGAAAATCATTTTGTGTTTTTGTTAAATTTAACCTGTGGATTGACGTGATCAATCCACAATCCAAGCCCTGAGCCAAATCCATCTTCAAATAAGTTCTTGTAATCATGCCCTGGATCCTTGTTTCCTGCTGTGATAATCAGTTCAGAACATAAATGGAGATTATACTTGTTTACCTCTCTGAATTTATGGATCCACATTTTTGCTGTCTAAATGCTGGGAGCAGTTAAAGCTAGCGCCGTGCAATTAAACCAGGTTGGAACAAGCTTGTGATCTTCAGACACGAGTCAACTCAATTAATTTTGATCCAAAAGAACCTTGCCCCACGAATTCAATTCAAGCTTTCGACATTGTAATTCAATTAATTTGAGCATCCAAGCTTGTATCTATTCCAAACAGAGCACTAAGACTTCAATGCTTGATTTGTCTTCACTTGGTGGTGATTGGTGCAACACTTTTCCTTTAAGGGACGCCTTGTACCTCCATGTTCTCCGGTCTAAACATCTGGCCTGCCACTAAAAACATTTGTCTTGTTTGGACAGGCAAAATTCCATTTTCATGACAGTGGATTTTTGCAGAGCTCTTGGACATTTTACAGCACATTCACTCCTTAATTGAACAGGTGAGGATCATATTTCCTTATTTACGAAAAGTATTTTAATATTTTTACTGACATAAGAGTATTTTATTGAAAAAGAAAAAGAAAAAGGAGAGAACATTTTAACACACAGAAACATCTAATGTAAAGCAGAAAGAAAAGGTGGCTGGTAAAGGGAAAAGCTTGTGCAGACGAGAATTATAGCTAGCAAGGCCAGATTTGCTCTGTGAAATCCATCATCTTCATGTTGCTTTCAATGTGATAAAGGTATCATCTTGCCACATTAAATCCTTTTTTTCAGAATATTTCATCCCAAAAATATAAGAAAAGATAGTGTATATAGATAAGATTTGCTCTGTGAAATCCATCATTCTTCTTAAAATTTCTTAACGACATCATACTGTCTTTCTGACAGTAAACTCCATTACTGTTCATGGAGCATCTCCAGAGCACAAAGTGGTCAAGGCATCAGGCATGCGAGAATTTAACGTCTCTCTCGATTTGATTGCCAGCTAAAGTAAAGTCGGTTAAAGCTGCCAGTTTATATATATATATATATATATATATATATATATATATATATATATATATATATCTCTGCCCCACATCATTTGATGGCCACTCCCACGAACTAAAAAAGAAAGAGAAGGAATCGGTTGCTCCCACATAATCCAAGATCAAAATCATACTACAAGGTACAGTTATTGTTTCATCTTGTTCAGATGCCGATAATAAGCCTGAAATCTTCTATAGAGTTTCTGGATGAATTGTATGTTAATGGGAGACTAATTGATGTTTTTTTTTATGAGCTGTTCATTAATACTACTCCGTGGAAAGAAAGTTTTTAATTTACTTTTTTTTTTCCCGGCTTTGCTTTGGGTTTAGTCGATGAGTGTTTTCTATTTTCACTTGGTTGCTTGAACATTGATAATGCTCACAAATCTAAAATATATAAATTATAATTAATTTAATTTTTGAGATAGTGATTAATTAATATATTAAAATGCTTGTTTTTCTTCTCTTTAGTCCAAAGAATTTTAATTTTATGGTAAAAGCTTAATTACATGCAAAAAAAATAGTCTCAATCAAGGAAACTTTACAGAGTCTTTAATGATAAAATTAGTATATTTATGGAAAAACAATAAATGACTTATAAAATCTTTAAATTCAATAAACAAAGAGGTTTGTTCTTGAATTTTAAGTTTGTTATTATTTTAAAACTAAAACCCATATGAGTTTTATATTTTGCGACATAGAATTTCTAAGTCTTTACTTAGATGGTTCAGGGAGGTATTCATACCCCCATAACCTTGTCATATTCAGAAAAAAGAAGGATATGAAAGTCTTGATAATATTAATGAAAGATAAATATCTCTATATATATATATATATATATATATATATATATATATTAATGATATATTAAATATAGTAGGTCCTTTAGAGACATTGTATATATCTACAAGAGAAAAAATCATTGCATAAATATAGATGATTGTTATAGATAAAGAGGTATGACAATTTATCATATATTTAATACTTTTATTTTAGGGGATCATCTAGAATTAGACACATAGCTTTCGAATTTGATAATGGTTAAATTCAAATACTTTGGATTTGACATGCTTGGTAGACTCACCTTACCTTAGAACTTGATTAATTGTTAAATCCAGTTTTTTTGGGTTTAAATTACTTGAGTTTAATTAATTGTTGAATATACATTTCTCGAGTTTGACATATTTGTTAAACTCATGTTATTTAAAACTTAACTTACTGTCAAATCTATATATGTTGAATTTAGCATGTTTCCCAGAGAACTCATTATACAAGTTTTTATATCTTTAATCCTGCAGCTTTTCATGTTTTTTTTTTTAATTTTGTTTTTTTTTCTCCAAATGAAAAACAATGTAATCTAAACACATTTTCTAGTTTTTTTAGTTGAAAAATATTGTAGAATTTTAACGCAAGAATATGGTTTTTTTTGATTTTCTCGTCGGAGAATAAAGACTAGAAAATAAAATAGAAAATAAAAGGGAAAAATATTTTGAGCCGATGGAGCCGGAATGGACTAAACAGAGAGATTGAAAATGAATTTTATAATAAAAGAGAGAAAGGAGAATATTGACCATATATATAGTCATTAGTCAACTTTATTTTCTTGAACTCCCTACTCATTCCCTCGAGATTCAATCATGTTAGGCGCACCAGCACAAAACGAGATTTAAATAAAATCCGAGTCAATATCTGGCAAAATTCCTCTAATTTCTTGACAAAAAAATAATCAAAAAGGGGTGGGGTGGGCATGAACTTGGATATGCTTTCTTGAATTGTAACTATGATGGGTACGTAACCTGCATATATAATCATTAAGAGCATGCTTTCTGCCATTCCGGGAAGGAAAACCTCTACTGAATAGGGTGCCGGTCCATCCATGCCATGGCACCGCGTAAATATTATTATTGTTATTTAAAACAATAGGGCTTAACCCAAGAAAAATGAACAAATTAATATTGTTCCTTAAGAAGGTTTATGGAACATGAAATTTCATCAAAATGTGGAAAAGGGCTGGCTGCCGAAAATTGTGCAATGATCCCTTGATTAATTAATAAGGAAAGAAGTGGAATCTTAATGGATATCTTTCTCTCAAATTTGGTCCAAATTTGATCCTTGACTAGTTGTCTTCCTACTGTATTTTTTTTAAACGGGATATTCGGATAAGCTTACATATATCGTAATTAAATCCACCGACTCTTATATATGTGTTCACAAAAATTACTCATATAAAAACATGATAAGTCACGTAATTAATGAGATTTGAAACTTGAATCTTAAAAACAAAATATTTTTTAAACCCAAGATGTTTACTACTATACTAACTCCCTTAGTTAGTTGCTCTCTCCATATGCTTTATTTATATAATCTCAAACACCATTGCAAGTCCATTAGATTTGAAATTTAAAACTTGAGGAAGTTGACCTAACTTTTACTATGATCATGTTTGACTTTGTGATAATTTATGGATTATAGTTTAAATAATAGATTTAACAAAATTATTTTTAATTGTGATCTTAAAGAAAAAGTATGTTTGACTAAAATTATTATAAGATGAATTTTTGAATGAAAAAAAAAGTCTTCATAATTTGTTTTTAAAAAACAGGTTATTTTAGCTTTTATAAAATCAAGATCTAAAGCAAAATGACGGTAAGACTCACTCAAAAAGAAAAAAACTATTTATCTAACCAGATATTTTTTTATATAAACAAAAATCAATTATTATTCTCTTAATCAAGAATTCAAGGCTCCGACCCCCTTGCTGGTCTTCTTTTATTTACTTTATTGGAAATTTAAGATCAGGTAGGCCTTTTTTAGACAAGGTGGGCTTTTAGCCTGTTATTTGTTGGGCTTTTAGCCTCTTGATCATGTCTAGCTAAATCGAAGTCCGGGGAAGCTTTGCTAATCCATATTAGAGCAATCCTGGGCCTATAGAATGCTAAATGGGTTTTTCTTGGTTATTATTTAGTGTTAGCAAAACGATCTGGCGTTGCTCTGGGAACAAAAAAAAACATTTTCCTTTCCATTTTTTTATACAATTAGTTCGAATTAAAATTATTTTTCAATTTAGATTGAAAATCAAAGTTTTTATCAGTAATATTTCATTATTCAAAAATATAATTTTATTTAGACTTAGTTGTGAGTTTTTATTTGTTGAGTTTTGTTTTTCAAGATAACTCAAATTAATACAGAAACAACATTAGGGATTAATTTACATTTCATGTTTAAATACATTATATATAAAAGAACTACATTATTTGCAAATTAATCAGAAAATCCAAAAAATGAAACAAAATCTTTTCGATAAAAACATGCCATCCATGCATCAATGCATGCCTATATTGTATGCATGTCTCTTATGTCTTTCAAATAATGAGTCACCGAACAAAGTTGGACCGTTTGTCTTTGTTTTATTGTTTTCCAACTCGTTAACCGTTGGAACAAGATGAGATTTTAACAACAGCTTCAGACATGTTATTCTTATACTAAATGCTTGGATTGAAGATTGGTGGTTTATAAGTTGGTAGTTTTGTCAAATCCCGAGGCGGTTAGTGTTCGTGAGTTTTTTTCTCAAATACTTTCTCCTTATAATCTTGTTGTATTATAAGAATAGACTTCTTGATGATATGCATGCCATAGCTCTTAGTTAAATATGAGGAAGAACAATTGTTAATTCATTATTTGTTGATAATGAATTTTTTCGGTGAATTATGATCCCGTGGTTTTTCCACACAAATTTTTTGATGTTGATTTGTGTGATTATTTGCATTACTTGTTGATTATTTGATCCTAATTTTGATTGTAAAGGATTGGGACTTGTGAATTGCAAAATTGGTTTCGGTTCTTCCTGGTTTTCCCAACACATATGTACGCAGCACTATACTATGCTGTTGCATTTGGGTAAGAGTCCAGACAACAAATCTCAACATATCTGTGCATAGATGCTTGAAGTATTTTCTATGTACAGTTTAAAGTTGGTTTCTTTTTGGTGGATGGATTAATTTCCCGGGGCTCTTTCGATACTTCTGTCAGCACCAGGCACCCTCTTGATCATGACTGATGTATTGTTTTGGCAACTTGTGCACGGGTGCCATATTTTTTGCTTAGGATCACATTATTTGAATCATCAACAGGATCTTCATATCTACGGATCAGAAATATGTTGTTTTTACAGTTCTAGCGATGGCTTTTAATCAGAACGATCAATAATCTCTTAGAAAATTGATACAGGTTAACATTGTTGATTCACGATCCAGTTTTCAGGATTTTTGTAATCCATTACATCTGAGTTGTTTCGAAAACAAATTGGTATCAGAAGATTCTGCAGGTGTTTCTGAAAACTCTATATGAAAAACTAAATATACATCATCGACCAACTTTCAATGGTCTGGCAGTTTGGAGGAAGCCCTTAGCTGAGACAACCTATTTCAGAAGATCAACTTCTATTGCAAGGGAAGTGTTAATTACTTCTGATCATGAGTTAATATGCCTTTGAATACGATGAGGTAATGGAAAACGTCATTCTAATTTCTTGTTCCATCTAACAGTCTTAGAGATCAGAAACATTGGATCAGCAGTTGAATTTATAGAATATTCCAAGAGCATTGGAGCATTGCAAGGTGCACCTGGCGCCATTTTCGACGATTGGGGCCAACCACACCGTCTTTATCTTTATCACTGTAGTTATTTTATCACTAAGCATGACTTTAATGGTTGGATACGCTGCATTATTAGTCATTTCCTTTCTTCTAGTCACCTCCTGAATTATAATCTTATCTTAAGCTGGTTCCCCCTGTCCATTTTCCCATCTAGAATTATACAGTCATGGGAAATGCCATGATTAGGCGCAATGTAAACAGGCAAGAGGAAGGATAAGGAGAAGCTGGTAGATCTTTATTACAACAGGAGTGTGAAAAGAACTCAAGAACAGGTTTGTACAGTCTTTCAAGTCATCTTGCATCGAGAAGGACAAAGGATCCAGATAAGAGGATATTGACTGTAGGGTTTAGTTGATCCTGCCATTGAAATTACCTTGTCTTCTGCGAAATCAACATTAAAACCAACCACTGTTAAAAACTGGATGAACAAGAAAGTAAACCAAAATATCAAATATTCGACAGATCATAGAAGATGAAACTTACTGAAATCTTGAGGTTGGCATATGCACTCAAACCCAACGCAACAATTTCCATGATCAGGAATCTCAAATGATATCCTTGTACCCAATTCATACCCCATGTAGTCATCATCTTTTGAAGAACTTCTATACTCCTGACTGAAATGTGAGCAGTTTAATTCTTTTTGGATGAAAAGCCTTTGTCAAGATTTTCAAGGTCATTAACAAGTAAGCAAGAATAATAAGGGGCTTCAAGAATTTTCCCTTGAGTTTAAGCAGTTGAAGAGAAGAAGCGAATTGGGCTGTGGAGGAGTATGAAAACCAGCAGATAAAATTGATGGAGAGATATAGTGTTTTTTAGTTGAAGAAGAACAAGAAGGGTGAGAAAAGGTTAGTGTTTTACTTGCATAATTAACGGAAGAGACTGGAAAAATAGACCAGGAGAGGTTTTAAAGTACAGTTTCTGATATCTGCATAGGATCATGTGGTTTAATGGGGATATAACAGCTGAATTTGGAATTTTCCAGAAAATCTCGTGGAAGTATCCTCAAATAGAGAAGTGTTGAATAAGAAAATGAGGGTGACGAGAAGAACATGATAAAAGCACTTAAGATTTTCTTGAATGTCTGAATTTTCTTTTCTTCTTCTTTGCTGGTTAATCTTTGGATCAATGATGAACAGGTGAAGAAATTTTCAAGAAGTCCTGTCCTTCATGACTTGAATATAACCCAAAGCAGGAGAGAATCTACTTTTATTCTTGCACAGTATCTTCTTTCTGGTGTTTTTTTTCTTCTTCTATGATTCTATCCCTTAATAAAAAAAGAAAAATATTCTTTCACCAAATGTTTTTCATTGGTTCCACCTTTTTCTCTTCCTTTTTCTTCCCTTTTTATGGAATTTGAAATGTCACAAGGGCCATTTTTACTTTCTGCAATCCCTCTCCTTTATCGAGATTCTGTTCATCCCTCTGTTCTCATCATTCTAGTAGCTTATGATATATGCGAGTATGTGACTGATGGGTTCATTAACCCACATGCTGGTTAACTCTCATTTGTGACAGTGCATTTTCTCAAATACAGCTGAGCTTGAGAGAATATAAATTCTGGTTTAGGAAATATTAATTTTAGTCTGATCATTTGTTTTGTGTTTTCTTACATTTTTCTTTTTGAAACTCCTTGTGCCATCTGAGAAGAATGGTTGAGCTAGGCAGAAAGTGCTGTTCACAGGGGTGATGGGACATTCAAGATGAAGGCTAATCCAATCATTGATTAAATTACATGAGGTTTTGCAACAAAGTACAAAGCAAAAAGGTAATTTTATCACCTTTTGACTAACAGGTGTAAGATTCAGCAGTGAAAAGTGAAAGAAAATGATCTGGACAGGTAAATTTGACAGCAGGGAAACCTGTCTGTTCATCAGAAAGATGATTAAAAACAAAGATCACCATAAAACATTTCCATGACATAGAAGTTGAAAATCCATAGAGTGAGCTAGAGGAACCAGCCACTGAAAATTATACAAAGCAAACACATAATGATTTCACACTTTCATCACACACATAAAACTGCGGTTAATTGCCTTTTATCATCATCCAGTTGGCTTAACACGAACACATGGGAAACAAAGCACCACAATTTTCTCAATTGCTGCAGAAAATGTAGCAGAATACTCAACATGGTTAGGATGGCTCTGAAATGCAGCGTAGTCTTCCTTCTTGTCGAATGTCATGGCGAAGGAATGAGTAAAGCCTTGTGTAAGCATCTCATGACCTTCACTATCCTGCCCCCTGTCAGGACCAAAAAACAGCATATTAGTGCTTGAATTTTGATTAATAAGTTATAGAAGCTAAGGGATTTATGAAAATAATAGGCTCACCATTCGAAGGACTTGACAAGATCAACCTCTGTAACCAGCTTCTCCATCCCTTTTATAATTTCCTCGACCACGACACCTTCCTTAAACTTAACCACCACCAAGTGCTTGATCTCTCCCATGGCTCCTGCACCCATGAACACCAAATGCCTCAGCCAAAACCTAGAATATATACACAAAATATTATTCATGTGTCAAATTCCAGCGTCTTGTCTGTCCAGTACTGTCACACCCCAGTACACGTTTTCACCACTAGGGTTAGAAAAACATCAGGACCGTCTCCAAGAAACGTGACGTGATGATCAAAAGACTTGTGATTTGCACAGCAGGTCTCGAGTTTGAGTTAAAGCGTGCACCCTCTTATAAGAATCTGAGACAACAGGGATTTTACTCGCTCATGTGGATTCACAAAAGTGCTCTTTCCAGATAATAGTGTTTCCTCGAACTCAACTATTGACCCACCAGTCAGCATAAATTGTCCAGTTTCCATTGTCTTGACCCTTAAGCTTTTGCACATGAATGGGGTCCTTGATTTTTAGTGCATGTAACTTGCTTGAAACTTGAGAATCTTAATGCGATCTTAATATTTTTTCACGGGCATGATCATCACAGATGACAGGCCTTCTGCTCTCTTTGTTTTTGATGTGTGTGGAATAATTTTGGAGTGGAGAGTGCTTTTGTTTCGACAGTACTCCTTTCCTCGCTGAATTCAAGCTTACAATTTTTATTGCAGAGCTTTCATCCATGTCCTTGCCGTGTGCTCCTTCCTTGGACGTAATAAATGGATGCCATATCCCCTACTTTTCTGTAAGGAATCTCCATTTAAGCTCTTCACAAAAAGGGGAAGTTGTAAGGTTACTATCATTAATATCATATTAGAGAATAATATAAATCATATTTTAAAATCTCAATTAACAGCTTAAATTTTTAGGTGAGAATATGGTATCAGAATATTATCGATCTAGCAGTCCCGAGTTTGAATCTCATCATTTTCATTCTATTTGATGAAAAAACAAGCACAAAGAGTTATGAATCTATGCAAGTTGCAAACTCAAAAAGCTTTCATTTGAGTAAATATATTAGAGAATAATATAAATCATATTTTAAGATCTTACCTAGATCTTACCTGATAATTTAAACTTTTAAAGTGAGACAATTACTTTAACATATCATTCCACTCTCAAGAAAACATATGAAGATCATGGTTTTGGACATTTCAGTTTTCATGCACCTTGCAAAAGCATCGTGAGCACTACCCCCGACAAATAAAATAGCCTGATTTGATTTATAATTTTGTCCGTTGCCATTTGGCTAATACGTGACACAGTGGATTTTAAAAGATTTGCTTTAGATTCTCTGCCAAGCAATGATCAACAAGCTTTAACAAAGGTTTTTCAAACTTTTTCAAATGTTGTTTCAAATCTGAACATTGACAAGTAGTTCTCTAACTTTTTGGTTGGAGTTGCCGGTTAAACCACAGACATTGGAGAATACAAACAAGCAATCTTCTTTAATTATTGAAGTCTTAGTGCATGACTGACAATGCGGGTATACGTAGTAGCTTTTTAATTGAAAATATATTGAGATATTTTATTTATTTATTTATTTTACATCAATTTAATGTTTTTAAAAAGGGTGTTTAGTATTAGGGTTCAACTTATTTTTCATTAAAAAATGTTTTTTTTGCTTTGAATTATATTTTTTAATATTTTTAGATTGTTTTGATGTAACGATGTCAAAAATAAATTTTAAAAAATAAAAATAAAAATAATTTACTTTCAAGAAAAAAAATACGTTAAAAAACACTCGTATTCTTAAATGCTAAATAAAAAACAAAAAAACAAGTTGAGGCAAATACAAAGTGACTGTTTGAGAGTGTGGTTGAAATTATCTTTGAAAGTGTTTATTCGTTCAGAAATGCATCAAAATATTTTATTTTTATTTTTTAAAAAATATTTTTTATATCAACACATGAAAGTAATCTAAAAATACTGAAAAAATTAATTTAAAATAAAAATAAAATATTTTTTAATTTAAAAAAAAAACACTTTTAAAAGGGAATGATAAACACGATTCTTATTACGAACTTGTGGTAAATTCCTAATTAGTTAATTTAATCATGAGACTGCATCATCTTAAAGTAATGAAATTAAATTATTAGCATGACTAATGAATGATGTCAACAGAAAAACTTGTCTTCAAAAGAATACCGCTATGAAACACTCCATGAAAGGCCGCGGGCCATATCAAATGTGCTTTCACTATCCAATCACACGAAGAAGAAAATAAATTATATTACGCACCAAAATTCGTGGGACCAAAACACAATTTTATCGATGGCTACACGGCAGATTAAGGTAGCTGGTCAGCAAGTCACGGAAGAAGACGTCATTCTATCATTTCATAAGAACTCTAGCAAGTAGTGACTGTTAAGTTACGGTAAGGTCAATAAATTTATATAAAGAGAAAGTGTAATGATGTTTTTTTTATAAATAAACTTATAATTATTCAAATAAATTTATATATTGAGTTTTGAAAGATTCATATGATGTTTATAGTTCATGAATATTGTTTTTTTAGAGAGAAATAACTAAATTATAATTATATTCAAATAAATTGTATAGATAAATGAAAGATATTAAGAAACCTGTGTATGATAGGGGGAAAACTCATTAATGCGTGCGTTTTGGGCTTAGAGATGTGTGTCCGAGTCTAAAAAAATAATTGAGTCCAGTTATAATAACACTTGGACCCAACAAGAATGATAGGACACCCAACACCCCTTGTTCATTCTTGTTGGGCCTTGCCTCGTAAGCCCTTGCCTAAGCCTATATATCTTACTACCAATTGGGCTCGAGCATGGTAGACAAGGCCCATATTAGGCATGCTCCCAGCCTTGCTCGTGGGTGTGTATCGCTCAATATGAGTTGGCAATTGGGCTCGTGCGTGTAGCTCACAGTAAGATTTTGGAATTAGTGCTCCCTGATTTTTTCATTAGAGTCTGTCTCTTCGACGGTGATTTGTGCAGTTGGATTTTAAAGTTTATTTTGTTAAGAGAATTAAGTTCATTTACTAGAGGGGAAGTGGGACAGGAAGGAGAAGGAGCAATTGCAGTGGGAGGGGATTGCTTGGAGTAAACTACACTTTAGGTCGTTTGGAATCTTTTAAAAATATTTGAAAAAAAATAAAAATTATTTGTTTTTATTTTTTTTTATGTATTTTAGATCACTTTGATGTGTTGGTGTTAAAAAAAATAAAAAAAATATTAATTAATGCATTTTTAAATAAAAAAAACACTTTAAAAAATAACCTCAAACATACTTCAAATAGATTTTAATCCATGTGCTAGTGAAATAATCAGTTGATCCTTTGCCGTTTGGTTTAGAAAATCATTCTTGAATTCTTGTATTTCTTTGAAATTTGGTCTTTCTATTAATTTTAATTTGCATGATAGTTTTTTTTTTTTAATTTCATTCAATTCTAATTACATTTTCTAATATACCCATCACAATAATCTAAAAATAAATTAGTTTAAACAAAAAAACTTTTTTTTTAAAAAATATTCATCTGATCTAAAAACTCAAACCCATTTAAACACCAAATCCTTAAATTTTAATTTTACAGCTAGAAAGATCTAGAATGTACTACAACATTCTTCAATCTTCCAACTTTAGATGATGTTGGAACCAGAATCTTCCTCATTCAGCGTCCAGAATCTACCAGATCCCTCCTTTACTTCTTATATATACCCAACCTGTCCCGTCTCTCAACATTCAAAAAAATCAATAAGCAGTATTCCAGATAATAGCGCGCGCCCCCATTGAAACTAACGATTAAATTTTTGAAAAGGAAGAACACGATGGCGTTGATTCCAAGCTTCTTCGATAACCGCCGAGGAGGCAGCATCTTCGATCCATTCTCTTCTTTCGACATTATGGGATCCATTCAAGGTCTTCACCTTTCACTTCCTCCCCCAACTCTCTCGTTTCGCTTGAAAACTCAGCTTTTGTCGACACCCGCTTTGATTGGAAAGAGACACCGGAAGCCCATGTCTTCAAGGCAGATCTTCCGGGGCTTAAAAAAGAGGAAGTGAAGGTCGAGATTGAAGATGACAGGGTGCTTCAGATCAGCGGAGAGAGGAGCGTGGAGAAGGAAGACAAGAACGATGCGTGGCACAGGGTGGAGCGAAGCAGTGGCAAGTTCTTGAGGAGGTTCAGGCTGCCGGAGAATGCAAAAATGGATCAGGTCAAGGCTTCTATGGAAAACGGAGTTCTTACTGTGACAGTGCCAAAAGAAGAGATCAAGAAACCTGATGTCAAGGCTATTGAAATCTCTGGTTGATTTTGAGACGATACCTCTTTCGAGAATTGTGCTTCTTGTTCTTGTGTGCTCCTTTTACAAGTAGTTGAGAGGTTTGGTCTCCCTGTTAGTGTGCAGAGATGAGCAATGTAATTAAAAGTTACGCTAATAAAATTTCTTGTTTCTTGCTCGGTTGCTTGTAATTATGTGCGTATCTTGATTATTTGATGTTCCCTCCCCCTTCATGAAACTCTCCCAGTCGTACTCTAGTTGAATTTTTAAATGAAATAATTTTAATTTTTTTATATTACATTAGAGTTTTGTTATCGATTCATCATGAGTTTAATTTTATTATTTTTGTTATATTTAATAAAAAATAAATATTAAATAATGCAAACATATAAATAAATAAAAAATATAAATCAAATCTTATCAAATATTTTTTTTAAATAATGAATAATTTTAAAATATCAATCATATTTTTAATTCAAACGTTAGATTGAAATTAAATTTTAAGAGGAGTATGTTGACATATTTAAAATTTCAGAGCAATCAGAGAATATAATGATTTTGCAAATTGATGATGACATTATCGTAATGTTATACATGTTCATAATTTTGTTCAGAAAAATCATTTTATTGTTTTTTTTTAGATTAAATTGCACAATTCTAAATAATTTTATTTTTGAATTTGAACTATTTTATTTAATATATATATATATATAATTTCAAAATGGCGCGATAAAACACTTTGAAATCAAAATATTATGTACCAATTAAAAAAATAAAAATAAACCGAAATGGTATTAACAACCTTGAACATGATCAGTTTAAAGACTGTGAAGAAGAACCTCTGATTGAGTTTTTCCGGCGAAATTCGTTATTGAAACCTTGGCTGGTATCCCATCGAAGCTTCATATGCAGCTCCGCGAAACATCTCGGTCTATAAGCTTCTTCACTCTCATCGAACAACTTTGCAACCAAAACATGTCGATGAAGCTGGTTGGAAAGCTCTTCTATAAGTTTCTCTTGATCTGGCATAGGAAGTTGTTTGAATTCCTCGATGGCATAACCATCATCTGCCTTTGCTAGATAAACTGAGTTTTTTTAGGTTTAAACACAAATCGGATTAAAAACTAGTTCAAATGAATTAATTTCATTTTTCTCTCCAAGATGATAAAATTTATTGTATTTTAATTGAGTTTTACGGGTTTTTTTTTTTAATTGAGTATGTTTTTTCAAGACTTTTTTTCCTGAGATTTTTACAATGGACTTGAATTGTATTCACAATTTTTTAAGCTTTTCGGAGTTACTATTGAACTGTTTTTTACAATGATCTTTGGCTTGTTTTCATCAAGAGATTTTCCAACCCCTAAGATCTTAAAACGGAATCCACAAATCACCCCTTTATTTAACTGGTACAGAAGGGAAAATCAAACATTAAAGAGCCCAAAAGCAAAAGAAAAACGAAGGCTTAAGCCCATTAAACACTCCAGCCCAATCGGCCCACGTTTTAAATATACTGCCACAAAGAAACAGGAACTTTCGAGTAAGTTCCTCAACTTAAAATCTGGGTGTGAACTGTGAACCCAGAATGTTCCTGAAACAGGGTCCAAGACTACCATCCAGAATGTACCAGATGGCTCGTTACTTGCTATAAATACCAGCCCGTATCGCCTCTCACAAGACATCGAGAAATCAAGAACAAGAAACCAATCAGGTGATCAACAGCAACCTATCAGGCTAGAAGATTATCTGGAAAAGATGGAAATGATTCCAAGCTTCTTCGACAACCGACGAGGCAGAAGCGTTTTCGATCCATTCTCTTCTTTCGACATTATGGATCCATTCAAGGTCTTCACTCCTTTCACTTCCTCCCCCAACTCTCTCGTTTCGCTTGAAAACTCAGCTTTTGTCGACACCCGCTTTGACTGGAAAGAGACACCGGAAGCCCATGTCTTCAAGGCAGATCTTCCGGGGCTTAAAAAAGAGGAAGTGAAGGTCGAGATTGAAGATGACAGGGTGCTTCAGATTAGCGGAGAGAGGAGCGTGGAGAGGGAAGACAAGAACGATGCGTGGCACAGGGTGGAGCGAAGCAGTGGCAAGTTCTTGAGGAGGTTCAGGCTGCCGGAGAATGCAAAAATGGATCAGGTCAAGGCTGTTATGGAAAACGGAGTTCTTACAGTGACTGTGCCAAAAGAAGAGATCAAGAAACCTGATGTCAAGGCTATTGAAATATCTGGCTGAATATGAGACAATACCTCTTTCGAGAATTGTGTTTTTTTGTTGTTCTTGTGTGGTCTTTTACAAGTAGTTGAGAGGTTTGGTCTCCCTGTTAGTTTGCACACAGAGCTGTAATGTAATTCACAGTTTTACTGATAAAATTTCTTTTGTCCTGCTCAGTTGCTTGTAATTTTGTGCATCTCTTGATTATCTGATCTTCCCTTCCCGATGGAAATTCCCGAGTCGTATCAGGAATCAGAAGGATGCATTGAGAACAGTACGTTGAATTGTTCATCATAAGAATTGACAGCATCAAGCATATTTTGATTTTCCTAGAATAATCTGGAGATCTGAACTTAGTTTCTTGCAACGTCTCATTTTTACACATCATCCGTAGTGCTTAACATTATACAGTTTCCAATCTTAACGCTCTCTGCAAAATCTGTACAAAATTCTGATGAAAAACACAAAAGGATTGATTTTCTCGATTTATATATGGGTGACATGTTCTTGAAGAAACTAGGTCATCATCAGAGAAAGGGAACAACATTGAGTTGACCACCGTAACCATGAAGTTGCATATTTGCCTCAACGCTGACGACTGATGTGAGCCTGGTCAACACTGGCGCAACAGATTTTAGAGCTGATCACTAAACTGAGGATCGTTCTATGCAAAGAAAAATTATGTATGACAAATCTATTCACATTGACAATTATGCGCCTAGTTATGGGATTAATTTTTTATGGGAACAATTATGCGCCTAATTATGCATTATAATTTTTTGCTTATAATTTTTTTTTTCATTTTTTGTTTGCTTTTTTTTGATTTTTTTTTCACTTATGCATTTTTCTTTCTTTTGATTGTTTTTATTATTATTATTTATTTATTTATTTTGACGTCAAATTATTTTTTTTCTTTTAATTTTATTTTTTTTTATTTTTTTTTGTTAAAGTTGTTGACTTTTTTTTTTCTTTGATTGAATTTTTTTCCCATTATTAACACAATAAGAATAATAATTTTAGTTTTTTTTTTGCTTTCTCTTTTTTTAATATTTTTGATTTTTTTTGCCGGGGTGATTTAATATTTTTTATTATTTTAGCAATAATAGTAATGATATTTTTAGATGTTAAGACTTCGATATTCTTGTTGTTATAATAAGATATGTTGATGTGTTTCATTATATCAAACCTTGCATGTATAGATATTATACTTTATTTGATTTTTTCAAGTTTTTCATTTGATTGAAATTGATAATATATTTGGTTTTGTTTTCTGCCCTTATACTTTTGATTTTAATTCCTTTAATTTTTTATAGTTCTTAAATAGTTCCTATTTTTACCTGTGTTTATATATATGTGCCTTTAGTTTTGGTTTTTAATTTTTATTATTTTCTCTTTTGTTGAGATAATATTTTTTTCAAACATTTTGTTCTTAAAATTTTAGTTTATTTATGATTATTTGAAAATTGATATTTCTCATTTGTTTTCCTTTGTTTTTTCTTTTGGTTTTTTTATTAGTATTTTTTTTATTTTAACGTCAAATGATTTTTTTAGCTAATAATTTTTTTTTCATTTTTATTTTGTTTGCTCTTTTGTTAAATTTTTTGGGCTTTTTTATTCTTTTATTGAATTTATTTTCCCATTATTCACGCAATAATAATAATAATAATTAAAATAATAATGGTTTTAGTTTTTTTTATTTCTTCCTCTTTTATTAATGTTTTTGAGTTTTTTTCTTCTCAGAATAATTTAATAATTTTTATTGTTTTAGCAATAATAGTAATGATATTTTTAGATGTTAATCTTTCAATATTGTTGTTGTTATAATAGGATGTGTTGATGTGTTTTATTATATCAAACTTTGCATGTATAAATGTTATATTTTATTTTTGAACTAGCAAAATCTATTAATTATTTCAATCCCAATAATTATAAAAAATATTTGTTCGGCCCGCAACGTAGTGCGGGCAATTAACTAGTAACAATGTTGAATGCTAAAAATTGTTCATGAAAAAACTGAAATTTTGAAAATAAAAATCGTAGAACAAATAACGAGATGTACACGAAATCCCAGGGACACGTTCTAGTTTCAACGAATTAACACAACAATGGCTGGCAATTGCTCTTTGCAAGACTTCAGCTTAAAATTTCAACATTTTTGCTCAGTTCATCCAGCTTCTTCATCCTCAGTTTCTCACTTTCACTCACCAGCTAAGCAACCATTTGAAAAGAAGAAAAGGAAATATGTTAGTGATTAAGATTGAGATTAAGTACTAATCAAGCATCGATTAATCAAGTTTAGAAGAACTAATATGATAATTAATTACCTCCACTAATTTGGAAACCAGCTGAGCTTTTTCTTTATTCTTTTCATTAAAAGCTTCAAGGGCTTCTTTGTATTCTCTCTCCTGGAATCATATAAACATTTTGAGAGGCTACTCATATATTTTGCTCCATGCATGATCAACTACTATATAAATTTATGTTGTAAAAATTGTAAAAGATATTTTAAAAGACTATCTCACAAAGGATTAGTAAAACACAAAGGATTTCTTGAATGCAAAGAGTGTATATAGAACTTACTATCTTACATTGAAAAAAAAAACTTTCATCAAGTGTTTATATAATAAAACTGGAGATGAAATAATAAACAACAAATGAAGTAGAGTGAGCTTGTGTGTATAAGGATGAGTCGAGTAAAAGGAAAAACTTACGATTCATCCCTACGCGATTTTAAAGCATTGATTTTTCAGACAAAAGACAATCCAAAAATTATTTTTCTTCTTCTTCTCATTTGCTGGTCTTTTTCTTATTTTTCGAGCTGTTTCTGTGTTGCCCTTTACTCTTGAGGAAGAAATTGATGAATCTTAGAGGATACCTTATTGTTAAGAAAATATCTTTAAGGACAGTGCACGAGCACGGGCTCGGCTCAAGTTTCTGTTTTTCGTAGTGATCATGCAGTTGAAAATTCATCAAACTAGTCTACAAATTCTAGATAATTGGATTTTTATCTGATAATTTAGTTAAAAGCATCGGATTGTCTGGTTTGTATATTGTCTTTATCGTTGCAAAAGAAACAAGCCAAAATTTCAATTTCACCTTCTTCTGGCAATTCAGTCCTAGAGGCTTCAGCTCCCTGTTGACCGTGTCAATCTTCTTACGCACCATCGAAACCTCCTTCCCCGTTGGATCTGTCAGACCTTCAAGCTCCTGCAAAATATTTTTTTCCCCTTTGAAAATTTAAAATAATCTCCAAAAAAAAACAGCAAATGTAAAATACGTTTACAGAATAATACGTAATTATTGTGATAAACTTACTTCACGGATTTCTGCTAATCGTTTAGTTGCTTCTTCCACACGTCCCAAGTGAGCATGAACCTTGTCTCTGACTTCCATCTTCTTCTTCTCAATCTCCTCTTCTTTTGCCCTGAACATTGCCAGTGCAGATCTTGACATCTCCTCATCTTTATCATCCCTTAACAGTGGGCTTTCATTGTAATTACTGTTAACGCCTGAGTTCTTCACCATTCTGATCTGCATTTGTGATTTCTGTTGCTCCAATATTGGTTTTTGTGTTGTCATTCTTCACCTCTTTGCTCTTTGGTATGATTGCTTTCTTTCTCTAATTGCAGGTAGTTTTATAAACAAAAGCTGGGTTTAAAGTTGTGAAACCCTCTTGCTTACTTTACAGCAAAAACAAATACTAAATCGAGCTGAGTGACCAATCTTCCTAATCTCCTTTAATCATTAAGGTAAAAAGAGGATTTCATCTCTGTTGAATGAAGACTTAAACTTTGAAAAACCCTCGTCACCTTTCCTTTTTCACCTTTACTCAAAATGAAAATGATCATCAATTATGGTGTCGAAATTTAAATTTTCGAGTCTGTGTATGATAGATGACAAGATGGGCCTCCTTTGGTAGATGGATATTTTCATAAGATGGTATATTTTAGCTAAATACCAAGTCTCGTAATTTAGCATCCATGCACGTATACACTGCCAATACAAGTATTTTTTTAGTGTAATCAATACAATACTTGCCATTTCTTAAAGGGTGATTCCAAATGAGTAACAAATACATCATTATCCAAGTGTATATTTGAAGAAATAGAGTACAATCATGGGCAATCGATTCTTTTCCAAATTATTATGCATAATAATAAAAATAATGATATAGATATGATGCAATGGAGTTAAATGTGGTTGAAGGGTCTTTTAAGGAGAGGTAAATATTCTTTTTCCAAGAAAAAAGAGTGCTTTAGGTGGAAGTTTTGTCTGTGGAGTGGACAGTAAGGGCTCACCTACACTATTCATTTTCTTGAGAGCCTTAAGGGACAAGACAGAGTGGGAGAGGTTGCAGAGGTAGCTTCCATTTATTACATATCATTACCCTCCCATTTTTAAATTGTAGCAAAGAATCTTCACTTTAACACTTCTAATCTTTCTGGTTTTCAATGTCTTTGTATTGCTTGGCATAACTATGGATCAGAACATCAATGCCCCTTGAGGGATTCTGACATTTGTTTGAGATTTCAAAACATAAAAGAAATCCAAATCAAACCTTAAAATATCCCCAGCTATTAAGTTAATATCATTTTATCCTCATATAATAATTATTATTTTTTGTCAATTTTGTTCCTAAACAATTTTGATTACTCAATCTGGCCTACAAATATGGATGGAAATCCTTAATTGAAAAGATCCTTACAAAATTGAGACTGCCGGGGCCTTTTCTGGGGTTTCTCCCTTTTCATTCCTTACCTTTGATTTAAATGTAAGGAACTAGGGGTGATTGAATACATGAGAAAGTATCCACTTTTGATGGTTATGACTTTCCAGCTGAAAATGTTCATGGTTGTTGATTCAATCTAAGCAGATCTTGCTATCTCCCTTTTTTATTCTGTTTTCTTAATTGGGGTTCTGCTTAGGCCCACATTGATTTTATGTTCAACAGATTTAACAGCCAACTGCCAACATTATCTTGTATCTTCAGGAACTCAAAAGGTTCTGAAGATTGCAGTGTCCCAAAATTTCTAAATGACAAGGTTGCTGTAAGCTTTTGCTTTCCGAATTCTGGGGTCTTGGCCAGAAAGTAGAGTTCTAGCTTTTGTATTTTGGTCGGCTCGTTGGCCAGTTCCTGCCACCGTGATTCTACAGGTGTGCCAGATTAACACTTGGCAGGTTTAAGGTAGAAATTGTTTTTCTACATATCATTGAAGGTTCTGGTACTAACCTAGACACCAACGCTGTCGTTGATACGGTGTCCGCACATACCAACCATCCCATATCAGGTCTGGGTACCCCTGTTGACAGTTCCATGGGAGTTACCCCTGCCTTGGCTTCAATGACACAACCGAACCGAACCCTATGGCGTGGATTCTCAACTAAAGCTCGGGATAACTAACCATTTTCACTAACCACTTGTTCCACCTTAAGTTCTCCTTCCCATATTCCTCACACTTTTATAGTTAACCTCCAAGATTCGGGTCTACAAATCTTGTCTCATTTGGGAGTAGTGGTGGTTATAAATGCCCGTTTGGGGCGGCGTTTCAAATGCCGTTTCCAAAAAAAATAATTTTTTTTCATTTTAAATGAATATGTTTTAATATTTTTAGATCATTTTGATGTGCTGATGTCAAAAATGATTTTTAAAAAATAAAAAAAAATATTTCATTTTGATATATTTCAGCACGAAAAGTATTTTGAAAAGCTACCGCAACAGCTCTCCCAAACAGGCACTAAACCCTGTGGCTAACCCTCAAGCTGGAATTCCCTAGGTTTAATATGGCACCAATCGTGCATGGCTGGTAAATTTGGTCTTCCTTTTGTTCAGTGGGTAGATAATGTTACGTGCTAGATTTTGAACAAGGGATAAAAAATATTTATTAGCTACATTCAAGCAACTAGTTCAAGATGGGGATTTCTATGAATATTTGTAGCAGTTTGGTGATACGTGGACAAGAGTGTGCCATTGAGTGATTATTCATCCTTTAGAGTTCTTTATAGGAGGCCAGAAACATGATCTGCAATAAGCTGTTATTCAAACTACACCTACGAATTTGAATGAGTTCATTGAACAAATTGAGTTAGACTAACATCAAAACCAACCTTAGCCGTTAAACACAACAACCGCTATCATATCATCTCCCTTTTTACTCCCAAACACACTCAGCCCGCATACACAAAAATACCAAACCTGAACAAATCACCCCAAAAAACACCCAACGGGAAACAGCCCAAACAACGTGAAAGTAGCAGGTTTTTTCCTATTTATGTAGGAGGTTGCACTGATTATGAAGAGAGAGGTGTGTGAAAAACTGAGCATGAAGAGAGTGATAGGGAGTGCGGTCAAACAACATTTTTGAATATTTTTTTAACTTCAAATTACATTTTTGATGCACTAATGTCAAATAAATTAAAAAATATATATATTATTTTAATATATTTACGAATAAAAAAAGTATTTTAAAAAGCAACATCTAATATACTTTCAAACAGGCCTGAAAAGGTAATAAATACATGAGCCCAATTTTCATGACATGCCTTAATAGGGGTAACAGCTTACCAAACCATGAAAGGATGTGGGAAGGTGAGCCTGAAGTAGATTTTGATTCTAATTGATATGGGCAGTGCACATAATTTTATGGATGTAAGGTTGATGAAAGGTTCAAACATCTGCTCGTCCCCAACAAACAACACCTTTGCTTATGTGAACATTGAAAAAGAGGCAGCAGGGAAGTATACAAAAGAAATTTTGCATCTTTCTGGAGAAATTAGTATGTGGTTTTCCCTATCATCGAGAAATAATTTCAGAAGTTTAAAGCATTCGCATATCTGGTTTGGAAGGGAAACAAGCAAGCTTGTCAGTTATTTGAATTCATCAAATTATCTAGCCTTTCAGCCTCAAACGATATGTAGCACACTAGACTAATCAGGTTTGCTTGTTGTTCAACAACCCCATCGTCAGGTTCTGAAAAAATACTATGAAAAAAATGTTTCACACATGAGTTTTGGTTGCACACACTACCAGTTTCTATCAATTTCAGTTTGTCAGTAAAAAGGTGGCATTTGACATACATTGCCTGCTCATGAGGGTCATAACTAAATACAAACAAATCTCATCCTTCTTCAATTGGCCGTCCAAGTATCTTTCCTACTTTGACTACACAAGTTACTACAACAAATGCCATACCTGGGCTTCAGACTAGCAGGAAGACTGTCACACAAAAACGAGACAAAGTAGCAATCAATCACCACTGGCACAGCCTCCACAACCACAATGCACACACTCAACAACCTTCTCTTCCCTGAGATGTTTTGGAACCCTGCAAACACAAGTCGTGCCAAAGTTGTGGTCCCTGGGTTGGATGCAGCGGAGGCAGCACAGTCGTTCATATCCTGGCTGTAATTTCAAACATAGAAACTCAACATCAAAAGGTTTTCAAATCTTCATGCATCAGACATTCATAAATGGCAAACCCAAATGCGAAGGAATTGAATTCAAACATAAAAACTAAGGAAACTGAAAAAAACCTTCTTCCATTTCGCAATTAGGTTACGATCCCCATAACCCTGGTCCAAACAGAACTCATAAAGCTCCTTAGATATCTCATTTCTTCTGTAATAAAGATCGTAAATATATCTGCTCTTTTGATGCGTAATTTTGAAAATGGGCCACAGAGCCTCACACTTTCTCTTGCCGTCATGTGGATCAAGTTCAGCTGCCAAAAAAGAAATATCAATAAAAACATAGCAAATTAATTAATTAATAAAAAATAATTGAACACGTAATCAACCTTCCCTCATCTTCCCATCCAGTTCGCGAAGCGTAGGCTCGATTAACTCCCATCCCTCCGGGTACTTGATCCGGCTTCTCCTCACTTTCGGCATTTTTACACTGTAATTCACAGCCTCAGTTGAAAGCCTAAAATTATTATTTCTATTAACAAATTTGGGTGATTGTGATTAAAAGAACTGAATTAGGGTTAGTAATTGAGCTTTAAAAACAAAAGATAATTTTATAATAATTTAAACAATAAAAAAAGCAAAGAAATTCGAAGTTTGAGAGAGGAAATTCAATAGATGACAACGAATTCAAATTAGCCTACCGCAGCTCTGGATTTGATTAGGGTTTCCTCGATACTGCAAAAGAAACCACCAAAGAGCTGAGGTTTCGTTTTTGCTGAAAAATAAAATAAGAAAAATTATTTAGTCTGCTGGGCCACAAGATGGATCCACGTACAAATGGGTACCGCTGCCGGATCTAATAAAATCACACGTGTCCTTTCCATTTATCCGTGTGGTCTCTAGGCCCTAGTTATATGAGCAACGTTTGAAAATGTTTTAAGGGTGTGATTAGTATTGTGGTTGTTGTTATAGTTGAAGTTTAAAAAAATAGTTTTATAAAAAGTATCTTTAGTTGTGGTTCATAACTGAAATTGAAGTGTTTGGTTAAAACTGTGGTTGAGTTTGAGGTTAATGAAAAGCAATTTCGCGTGTTTGGTTACCATGTTTTTCATATTGCTGTCAACTTGTGAAATTACTTTAAAAAATACACACACACATTGTTTTTTAAATATTGTAGATTAATAATCATAACAATAATGTGTAATTAATAATTCAAGTAAATTAGACATTTGTTTTTATTCTCTCATCAAACTACTTGCAATTTAATCATGAATTAAATCAATACGTGAATATCTCTGTGATCCCTTGTTATTTGATCGAGGAGCAACATCTAGTAACAATATCATCAGTAACAACATCTGCGACTCAATTATAGAGATATAATTCCAAGACCAAATCTAGTTTGACGTAGTGGAAAACACAAAAAATATGACCAACGTCAATATTCCGTATAATATTCTAGGATTTAAATAAACGAGAGAAGCTCTCAAGAAACTTTGCAATTTTATTCAATAATTCAGTGCCTCGGCTAGAAGGCTTACAATCATATTTAAAGCGAAAACCCTAGCCCTAATCCTTGTTGGACAAGAAAACCGGGACTAATTATTAAAATTACCAAAAATAGCAAAATTGAGATACTTGTAGAAATTAAAGCCACTAGAAATCTTGAGCAAGCCAGAATTGACGAAAAAAGTCGATTCAGACCTGCAAATCAAGAGTTATGGCGAAAACAAAAACTTTACTAAAATAGCGAAAACAATGATTTTTGGGTCTAAACGATGGAATTCAGCCAAAAAAGATATGCAACAATAGCAAAGCTAATGAATAATGTTGGACTCGACAAAACACATTAATTAGGGTGATTTTCGCATCATTCCACCTTTAATGCCCGAACTAGCTGGACTGGTCTCTATCTACATATTTTTTAAAATATATTAAAAAAATGGATTGGGCCTGATCCCACTAAAAGGTCTAACTCTGTTGGGTTTGGGCTAGACCGAGAGCAGGTTCAATCCAAGTCCAGTAGAAAAATTCGCTGAGTGAAACGGTGCGTTGCATTGTTCACGTCTTCTTAAAACGTGAATAGGGCAGAGGGCTATTCACATGAACAGTAGCGGTCGGCTGACGATGACAAGAGGCTCAACTGCCGATGTCGATGAGTAGAGGAGGCCGAGGTGGTTCTTCCTTTGGTGGTGCGTCGTAAATGGTGGTCTGTGATGGTTAGGCGGAGTATCGAAAGCTTGTTGCCGTTGTTGTTGCTTCTACGTCGAGGCTTGTGCTGTCACTGGAGGTCACGACAGAGCTTCTGACGTGGATGAGAAGCTACCGGTGCTAAGGGAGATGATAGTGGTGCTCTCCGGGAGCTATCCCCGACTGTGGAGAGAGAGAGAGTCACTGCTGTGGAGAGAGAGACAACCACTGGTGTGCTTGTGATTAGTGTTCTCCGGGAGCTACTTTATGTTATTATATGTTATGGTTCAGTCACTGTGTAGAAATGAAACGCAGGCAAGAGCATTATAATCTTGCTTCTTCTAAACCACAATTTCTAATGATTTTTTGGTAGTTCTATAACAATTTAAACCATATTTTATCATTACCAAACGCTACAAAAACTGATTTTCCTCGAACCGCTGTTGGAATGCAATACCAAACTGCCACTAAATGGTAAACATGGAAACGTCCCGGTAACACTAGACAAGCTCGGATAGGGCCCAACATCAATCCTATGGGCCAGTCCTTGAATCACCAGAGTCGTGTCACAATTAAGCAACCAAGCCATGAAACGCTGCCGTTACAGTCTCGACCAAGTGTTTGACTCCCAAGAAACTAAATCCAAAGTTTCCTCCTCTTCGGATAACTGTCTGAAACTTGAAAAATAAAACATTCCCCACTCCCCTAGAGAGGGAGAAAAGAGGGGGAAGATTGTAAGGTGAGAAAGGAATTTTCCGTAGTAAAGCTTTTTGAGTTTTTATTTTTAGCAAGTGGCTGCTCTTAAAACTAAGCTGCTCTGTTGCTTTCCACTCCAATTTAATGCAAAAAAAGGATTCTTTTTCTTTTAATCTCTCTTTGGTTGCTAAACTTTTCTGGAGATTAAGAGATAATTATATGAAAAGCATGTTTTTGTTCGTTATTTAGTTTAATTTTTGTGAATATTTGTTGTGCAGTCAAACCGGGATTATTATTATTAATTCATATGATTTTATCTATGATGAAGTGGGTTCGATTTGTTTTTTTCGTTTATAGATTTATTTATACTTTAAGTGGGAGATTATTTTCTAACCTGGTGGGGTTGAGGAAATTAATTAGAAATAATTCTTATTAGGCATATGGCTACCTCAGAGACGGTTTTACAAGTGTTATCTGGTGGTTTACCTTGCCCGTATCGTCTTTGATCCGTTTTCCGGTGGTGTGAATACCGTGCCTTTCGTTCTGCTCTGATGTAAAATGTGGGAGGAATAGAGGTTTGGTGTCCAAAAAGTTTAACAATAGGGTGAGGTTGTTAGGGAAATGCACGAGTCGGGGTGTAGGTGCTGTGAAGTCTTGTGGGAAGGTGAAATGTGCTCACAGGTGGGAATCTATGAGGTGCAAATGCCAAAAGGCTGAAAGTCTTGGAGGGGAAACTGCAAATGAAAGGAGCCCAGTTTCGCTTCCTGTAAATGGCGTTGATAGTGCCACGAATATTTTTGAAAGGGGAAGTTTTGCATTGAAGGGTAATGAAGAGACGCAATCGATTGAGGAAGAAGCGTGGGATTTACTCCGTGCTTCAGTTGTTTGTTATTGTGGTAATCCAATTGGAACAATTGCTGCAAATGATGAAAACAGTGGTAGCATTCTGAACTATGATCAGGTTTTTATTCGTGACTTCATTCCGTCTGGAATAGCTTTCCTTTTGAAGGGAGAGTATGATATTGTGAGGAATTTCATCCTGTACACCCTTCAACTACAGGTTATTTATCACTTCACTAGTTCCTTGTTAACGTTTTAAACTATTTTCTCTATGTTTTAGTTGTCTTTGCCAGGGTAAAGATCATTTCCTTGTATCTCAAGTTTTTGGTCTTTAGGCTTCAGTTGTTTCTGTATTTAGGATTAGTACTGGTCTGCCAGTTTTTTTCTTTTTATGGAATATGGAACTTAATTAAGAAAGAAGAAAAGGTAATGTAGATGAAAATGAGAGGGTAGGCATTTTCCAATTGGAAAACAAAGTTCTAAGACAATAGCATTTTGAATCCAGTTGAATATCAGTCAGGTTATTCACCCTTTGAAAAGCATCAAGTGCAGAATGTTGTAAAGAAGCAAGAAAAGTACTGTATTCCCGATTAACTGTTTAGAGTCTTTAGACAGATTGATTTTTAAATTCTGGAATTTCCTTTGTAGGGCCAATATTATGTCAGTTAACATTTTCTTTCTTCTTTTTCAAAACTCCTCTTCCAATGATTTTCCTCAACATGTCATCAGGGAAGCTTTAATCATTAAATCGGCAAGTCTAGGGACCATTTCTCATGTACTGTTTAATTATTATTTCTAATGAGGATGATCTATCTTAAAAGTTATCCGTCTTATATTTTGATTTTTTGGTACTATTTCTTGGAAGCTTGTTATGTTAGTTTTGTGTTATTGAGGAATATATGTTAGTGAAATTTTGTATTTTGAATTCATGCTGGGTAGGTTATGTTACCTTAAAAAAATTCATTGAAGTAGAATAAGAATGAGTTTTATTCGTTTTACTTTAGGTTCTATCAGTTTGCTGAGTAATTCTTCTGTTGATAGAGTTGGGAGAAAACCATGGATTGTTATAGCCCTGGTCAGGGACTTATGCCTGCCAGTTTCAAGGTGCGCACTGTTCCCCTTGACAGTGTGGATTCTGCTACTGAGGAGATATTAGATGCTGACTTTGGTGAAGCAGCTATCGGCCGAGTTGCACCAGTTGATTCTGGTAAAGTAAATGATTTCAAGAAGCTACCTATTCGGAACCATCACTGTTTTCTTTTATCTTATTTTTGTATTGGATTCTAGAACATTATGCATTGTGATTTTCCTGTCAGGATTGTGGTGGATTATACTGTTACGAGCTTATGGAAAATGCTCTGGGGATCTTTCAGTGCAAGAGAGAGTCGATGTGCAAACTGGGATGAAAATGATCTTGAGGCTGTGTCTTGCTGATGGTTTTGATATGTTTCCAACTTTATTGGTGACGGATGGTTCTTGCATGATAGATCGTCGCATGGGAATTCATGGACATCCCTTGGAGATTCAGGTTAATACTCCCAAAAAATAAATGTTAAGTTTAACTTGTGAAAGTGGGGAATTATTTGCTTTTTGTTTCTTATCTTTGTCCTTTAATTTGGGTCCTATAGCTTTTGAGAACAATCATGTTTATATAACATATGTTTTAAAATGCCAACTGTTCCTGTGCTTAAAAAACACAAAAAAGAAATGAAAAAAGGGGTAGTTGCTCTCGCTATTATTTTAGTCTCCAGGCATATACTGATATCTTGATCAGTCAAGAATTTGTCTAGTTCTCCAATTAATTTTCATTGCTTTTCTAGTCCTCCATTGGAGTTCTTTGCAGAATGTTTAGTTAGAGTTCAATCAAATTACTTGAGTGTTGGTCCTGACTGATTGGGCAATATGTATTGACTTTTTCTATTATTTTACTCTTGGTTCATGTAAACATGAGGTTTCTAGATACTCTCTTTACAGCTAATATTTATTAGAGTCTTCACTGGTGCAGAAGCAACTATAAGCTTGAAAGTTGCCTTGCATCTGGAATATGAATATGATGGTCACTCATGTTATTTTCATTATGTACAAATGATAGAGAAATTCAGTTGATAGTTTTAGCCAAAGCTAATGCATACAGATGGTTTTGATCTGAAAGGGCAAGTGATATTATGGTTCAGAGGTCTTGTATGCCCGTATCAGCCGCAAATTCAAACTTTGTGGTTTCGTAAATAATGCTTATGCCACTTGAACTAAAAAATTGTGGCAAAATTTGACATAAAATTGCCATTTTTTTGCAGGCGCTCTTTTATTCAGCATTACTTTGTGCGCGTGAGATGCTTGCTCCAGAGGATGGATCAGCTGACCTCATTAGAGCTCTTAACAATCGTCTAGTTGCCCTATCATTCCACATCAGGGAGTATTACTGGATAGATTTGAAAAAACTGAATGAAATATACCGTTATACCACAGAGGAATACTCTTATGATGCAGTTAATAAGTTCAATATCTATCCAGATCAGATTCCTCCTTGGCTGGTGGAATTCATGCCCAGCAAAGGAGGTTATTTGATTGGAAACCTGCAACCAGCTCACATGGATTTCCGTTTCTTTACTCTTGGAAACTTATGGTCTATTGCAAGCAGTCTTGCAACATTGGATCAGTCCCATGCCATCCTGGATCTTATTGAAGCAAAATGGGCAGAATTAGTGGCAGAAATGCCAATCAAAATATGCTACCCTGCTCTTGAAGGCCAGGAATGGAGGATCATCACTGGCAGCGATCCCAAGAACACGTGATGCTTTACTTGAATCTTTTGATATCCTTGTTATTCTTTTGACTTTGAGAGGGTTTTATGTTCTTGCTGCATATTCTGAACTTGTTATTTTGCTGCAGATCCTGGTCTTATCACAATGGAGGATCTTGGCCTACTTTGCTTTGGCAGGTTAGTTTGGCATTCTAAAGTTAAAACAAGGTTTAAAGCCACTATTTTCTTAGAGCATGATATATCAAAGATGTACCATCTTCATAGTATTTTCTCAATGGCAATCGTGAGACCCAATTCCTTAATCATGTTAATGAAATTTTGGGCAATGTTTAAACACTATTGAATTATTCAACTACTTTTGATTGTGATACCTGTTTCTTGAAATATCTCAATGCTGCAACTCTAACTATTTTAGGAAGATATTCTTTTTGAGATTGATATAACCAAATTTCTTGTTGGCAATCCTGAAATTGACTGGTATGGATAATTAATGCACAAGCATTTATTGTTGTCCCCAGCAATGTCATGCCCTGTTTATATTTCTGTTCTCATTTGTATAGAATTTTCCAGAGGCTGCATTTCCCATGGGCTCTGAGCATGATTGATTTCCATTTCTTTCTTTTCCCAGATATTCAGTTCCATACTGTGCGGTCCCATATAGATTTTCTAGGTTTTGTATATGCCACACCCACGCGTAGCATATAGTCAAACAGACATAGGGACTTCAAATACCAATTACTTTGTTGCATGGCTCTGCAGAAGAGTTGCTAATTAATGTTACAAATAATATGCCACTGCCTTAAGGCAGCTGATAGTTAGTGAAGCCAGTTAAGAATCTCTGATCACACTTTGAATTTCTATTAGACCATCTCCACTCCATCTAGAAACAGCTAAACCTCCTTTTTTGGAAGAACAAAGCGTGGATTGTTGCTGATTATGCATTCAAAATGATGAAATGCAAGTAGGTAGTTTGAGCCCAATTTGTATTTTATGACCTATAAGTGAATTGTCTTCAATTAATTTTAGATGCCTTTAATGCTGAACATTAGATTTTGCCTAGGTGTACAATTGTTTTGCACCATCCAATATTTTAGCACTGGATAGGTTTTTCTTTTCCTTCTTGAGAAGGCAGTACTGAATATGTTAGATAAGGAATATTACATGTTACCACAGTAAAATTTGCGGCATCAAGGGCGCCTTCTGATTGCATTTTTTGCACATTTTCTCTCCGCACTTTGATTTTGAGCAGAATATATTTTTCTTTCAAACTAACTTGTTTACGGGTCTTCTTCCAGCTCACCGTGGCATGCATAAAGATGAACAGACCAGAGATCGCTGAAAAAGCTGTCCGACTTGTTGAGAGGCGCATATCTAGAGACAAGTGGCCGGAATACTATGACACTAAGCGAGCAAGATTTATTGGAAAACAGGCACACTTATTTCAAACCTGGTCGATTTCGGGTTACCTCGTGGCGAAACTCCTCCTTGCCAACCCTAGTGCAGCAAAGATTTTCGTAAATGAAGAGGATCCAGAGCTTGCAAATGCTTTGCTTAGTGCTAACCCAAGGAGGAAACGTGGTAGGAAAGGCTTCAAGCAGCCCTTTCATTGTATGAATTGTGAAGCTAAGAAGAGGGCTACTAGACAAACTTGTCCAAATTTTGCAAATATAGTTACAGGATTGGAGGCATGAGACTGATAGCATTCTGCACCGAGAAATGCAGATGCTGGTGCTTTGTCACCTTTGTATCTTCTGAAATATACGAGTTTGAGATGAACAAATGCAAAAGTTAATCGGAGTGGGTGATCAACTCGTCAAATGCAGATTAAAAAAAAATGAAATTGATTGAATCGAAACGGATCAACAAAATAAAACCCCACTAAAGCAAACATGTATATAAAAATATATATTTTTTCTCCCCAAGGACCCAAATCCAAACTCTCAAATCGTTCAAGGTCGCCTCGCCTCCTCTCTTGTTCTTATAGCTCTCTTGATCTCCCTCCACTAAAATATCTCCTCCACTATAAATCAGGCAAAGCCACCTTCAATCACAAGATATAAACACAGCACCTGAAAACCACAAATCAACCATTGTTGATCGTTGATCTCTCGACGAAACCCAATTCAAACTCTCTCCACGAGACCCCAATTTAAGATGAATGTAGTTTGAGTTTGAAAATTTATTTCATCAAAGTTTTTATTTCATTTTTTGGATTGTACAAATTGAAAATTGGGTTTAACTTTAAAAAAAAACAAATTAAAACTAAACCAAAACCGGCTGGTTTGAACTGGTCCAGTTCAGTTCGGATCTCACACACACACACACACACACACACACACAGTGCTCTATTAAAGATGATGAGCACACGTTGAAGGCTTATTTAGTACCTCTAAAGAGAAATTAGAATCATAACTGGGAGAACGTGTATGTCGAACAAACAAACTCATGTATCCTCACTGTGAAAGCAGCCTTGCGAATTCTGATTAAAAAAACACAAATAGTTGGAATTTCATAAATGTTTCACAAATTGGGATGCCTTGGAAATGTTAGACCAAGAAGACTATGTTGCTATATGCATTCAAAAGTTTTGCACTCATACTGGTAATTATATTATACAGGAGTGGCCATCATTTTGATCTTAACAACCAGATGAATTTTGCATTGGCACAGACTCTAAGTTTAGCATCCAAAGCAACAGCATTCACCTCCATTTTAATGGCAATGGTACAAGGAATTTTATGGGAAAAACAAAGCGACAAAGCAGGTCCCTGATGACTATGGGAGTCAAACATCATCTGTGATAGATCACATGAAGTTGCTTTAAATCACGAATAAAATGTCAACGCCAAAGGTTGGATCAACCAGCATTTAACCACAAGCTAGGTTTTTCCAGCCAAAATGCTGTCCAACAATGATTCACAAGCATCTTCAAGTAGATCCAAGACCTGTGATAAAAAGGAAAGATCAAGAGGCTAGTAACAACCACAAATGCACTGAATATGTTGCTAAATTAAGAGAATTCTCGAAACAGAAATCGAGAAGTCTGTTTGGTCATCTTCCACAAGAAGACCATTATCTTGACAGTAATCAATCAAGAAACTTTAAAAATTCGTATATGACTACATAAATATTCAATTTATATAGTGAATGGTCAATGCACATATCATGAGAGAATTAAAGCAGGCAAGTTAAGAGTTGAGAAAATGGATTAGATACAAGCAGCTCAGCCTTATCGTCTACATGAAAGCAACACCACGGGTTACAAGGTGAAGTAAGAGAAAGAAGGGACTAAGAAAAACAGTCTTGTAACCAACACTAGAAGACAGAAGCATTATCTATAATGCAACATGCACTGAAGGATCAACAAACACAGCAGTAGTCTGACGAAGAGGAGACTTCTGATTTGGAATAATATAAGCAACAAGTAAATAAAAATTTGTAATCCGAGAGAGCCTATATACCTTAGCTACCTCTTCAAGCTGTAATATCTACATTGAAGAAAATCTTTGTTCATTTCTTTAAAATAAACTAATTCAATCACATCAACATATTGTTCTAAATGCGTTTCAATGAAGTAAACAATCAAGCAACTTAAGTCCTGATATTGAAGACTCCATCAAGATTTCACAAACTTTCGATACAATATCTGAGGGTTTATCAAATTCTCATACATTACCTTCTCAAAACCCTGTGGTCCACCGTAGTAAGGATCTGGGACTTCTGTTTCATCATGTTTCTTACAAAAGGAACACATTAGCTTAACCTGCGAAAACAACAGAAACATACGAGTTAAGAAATTAAAATACCTGCATGCAAAAATTCATAACAAAACCCTATATGTCTTTCGCCTACCTTCTTGTGTGCATCATCAGCAAGTGTCTCTCTAAGTTTCCACCCATTAAAAGCTTCCATTATATCCTCTGCAAAAAAAAACCCAATTCAAATATAACATGTTATCAAAAAGAATTAAAGAGGCTGGCAAATCAAAAGGAAGTAAAAAAAAATCATTTGCACCTTTATTTTGGTTGTCCATAGCAAGAATGATATCAAAATCTCTAAAATCAGACGGTCGAATTGGCCTTGATATGGAGGTTATCTCAATCCCACGCCTTTTAGAAGCTGCCCTCATTCTTGAGTCTGCTGGATTACCCTTGAAAAAAAAATAGAATCATTTACACTCCATAAAATGCTATTTTTCATTATTCTCTACAATCAAAACAAGAGGATCTCAGAAAGATATGTTTACCTCATGGTAATTAATGGTGCCAGCAGAGTCGATCTTGAACTTGGAATCAAGTCCTCTCTTTTTAACAAAATCAGTAAACACCCCCTCAGCAGCTGGACTCCTACAGATGTTGCCTAGACAGACAAAAAGAACAGCGAAAGGTTTGGTCTCTGTTGAAGAAGCCATTGATGATGATGATTTGATCACCAAGGACCTGAAATGGATATCACTGCTCGTGCGGTTTTTGTGATGAAGATGGGAATGCTGGAGAAATGGGTATTTATTAATGAGAGGAAACGGGGCCTTCAGAGAAAGGAGTTTAGTGGCATTGTGGCAAAATTGTAAATTTAGAGATGGATTTGGAAACCTAGTATTAGGAGAACTGATGTAATTCAAGGTTGTTACTGATGTCCTGACCATCGCTACTCCTGTGAGGGTGCAGGTGTTGGCAAGGGATATGGTGATGACAGTAATTTGCTGTGGGTGTGTTGGGATTTCATTGGTCTAAAAAATATTTTGTGAAGGCAGACTTCAAAAACGGGGCTTCTGATGAACAGGGTATGCGGGTCGGGTTTTCTCTTTTCCTCTCTGTTTCACCATATCAAATCAATAAATTTGTGGAAGTTAGATTTTGGCCCATCGTATGCATGCAGGGAGTCGAGCCGTGACTATTTTGCACAGGCATTCTGTGATAGCCTCGTTTGTTTATGGTCGGAGAATTTGATTGAAATTATTTTTTAAAATATTTTTTATTTAAAATTGCTGAAAGCTAGCATGCAGCAGGGAATACAGTCAAATATGGAAAAAGAATGCTGATTCCACTCTTCAAAGCTCAGAGAAATAAGAGCAATGCTTCTCCACTTCCACATTCTCAATTTCTTCGCTCATTTCATATATTTTTTCAATTCTAAACTAGAGTTAAGGTATACATATATTATACAATAAGCTAAAAGAGTTGGGAAAATCACTGTAGCACCAGAGACAAACGCACTGTGGACTCGAACTTCTTCAGCCCTGCGTCGCGCGAGTTGCTACGCCTGTTATTTTTTTTTTTTTTCAATTTTGAACAGTGCTTTGACGATTCTAGCCCCGGTAATGAGACAAAATAGGGCTCGGTCTGGCGGTAAAAAGGGTTGGGGGTGAGGGCCATTCCTGTCATTACACACGTACGGACCGGACCGGGCCGGTGCGGTCCGCCGCACTTTTTTTTTTAATATATTTAAAAAATGGCTAATTACCCTTCTAGCCCCTAATGAGACAAAAATGTTGATTCCGGTCCAAGGGTAGTACGGTATTTGACCTTTTTTCTTTTTTTTTATTACTGCCGGTTTGTCAGTGCGTGTGCCGCACGCGCCAGCCTTTTTCACGCCTCACGCCCTGTTTAGGTGGCGCGTGCGGTGTCCTCAGGTGGCCGGAGACGTGTTTCCGCCGTGTATCTCGATGCGTCTCCGCGTGGTCTTCCTCCCGCGGTGGCGCGTGTACCCTGAATATGTCCTTATACGCGTCGGAGGCCGGTTAAAGCGCCGGCACCGTTTCTCTCTCTCTCTCCTGCACGTAAAAGTGCAGGAGAGTCCCCCAATTTGTTATACTTTTCACTTCGGTCCCTTGACTTTCGATTTTGTGTTTTGTCCTGATTTTGGTTCGATTTTGGTTCGATAAGTTTTGATTTTGTTCGATTGGGTCCTCCAATTCGAATTGATTAAATGTCAATGTTGCACTCGGTCCTCCTTCTTTTAATTTTTCGGATTGGGTTTAAATTATTCAATAAATACAGTACATAAGTTTTGATTTATTCAATTGGATCCTTTTATTGAAATTGATAATATATTGAATTTTCATTTTGGCCCTTATAGTTTGAATTTTTTATTTTAATCCCTTCATAAATTCATATTTGTGTTTTATTTTCCATAATAATAATAATAATAATAATAATAATATAAAAAATATATAATTACAATAATAATAATAATAATAATAATAATAATAATAATAATAATAGTTTTAATTTTTGATTTTAATCCCTTGATAAATTGATATTTGTGTTTTATTTTCCATTATAATAATAATGATAATAATAATGATAATAATAATGATAATAATAATAATAATGATAATAATAATAATAATAATAATAATAATAATAATGATCATGATGATGATAATAATAATAATAATAATGATAATGATAACAACAAAAATAATAATAATAATAATAATATTATAAAAAAATATATAATTACAATAATAATAATAATAATAATAATAGTTTGAATTTTTTATTTTAATCCCTTGATAAATTGATATTTGTGTTTTATTTTCCATAATAATAATAATAATAATAAGAATAAGAATGATAATAATAATAATAACAACAATAATAATATTTTTTTCCTTACTCTTTTGTTAATGTGTTTAGGTTTTTTTCTCTCAATAAAAAATAATGATGATAATAATAATAATAATAATAATAATAATAATAATAATAATAATAATAATAATAAAATTAATAATAATAATAATAATAATAATAATAATAATAATAATAATAATAATAATAATTTTTTTTCCTTGCTCCTTTGTTAATGTGTTTAGGCATTTTTCTCTCAGAATAATTTGATAATTTTTATTGTTTTAGCAGTGATAGCAATGATAAAAAAAAAAATTGCTTGACCTTCTGTTGAGGTTTTTAGGATTTTTTTGGCAATAATAATAATGATAATTTTTTGACAATAATAATAATAATAATTTTAGAAGCTGAGACTTCGATGTTATTGTTATTATAATAGACGATGTTCATATCTTTTAGTATACCAAATTTTATATATTAAAATATTATATTTTAATCTTAACAACTGTAAAAATTATTTTTTTCGCCCGCACTACACCCGCAACGTAGTGCGGGCAGTTGACTAGTCCATTCCTGTTACAGAAGCAATGAAGGAAATGATTTTTCAGGACCCATTCCACCTGATATTGGAAAACGGATTACTTTACAGAAACTGTAATACCTTTTCGTCGTTTTCATGTTTATTGTTTCTAGATCTTGTATCATATAATATTACTATTACTAATAGTATGCTCAATGTCATCTCTCTTCAGTGTTTTCTCCTCGAATGCTTTGACAGCAAAGTTGCCTGCAGAAGCTGGTCAACTTGACAGACATATATATAATTTGAATCAGGGTATTGGAAAATATTTGTTTTTGAGATTAAATCTATTTCTCAAATTGTTTTTCATCTAAAAAAGTATTGTATTAATATTATTTTAATAATTTTAGTATACTAATATTAAAAAACTTTTAAAAAATATTCAATTAAAAAAATACATCATTACCAAACACACAGCTAATTCATGTGTTACATACAAGTTAGACTTTATTATCTTACAAAAATACATTACCGACCAAATATGAAAATCCTTACCAAACACAAGGATCAACTTGACAAAAACGTCAGCCAAGACATCATCAAGAAGTTCAGGGTCAAACCAAACTCATCACTTTGCGAGACCCTGTCGCAATTTTATATATATATATATTATCTCACCATGGGCGCGCTCAATCTTCTGTTTGTTTTGGCTGTCATCACCCAATTTTTGGGTGACTCCCCAAAATATACCAAAAAATAAAATAAAAAGGGCCAGCGTCGGCAGAAAAATTAAAGTGGAAATTTTGGACGTTTTCGAAAGCCTGGTTGTACCTCTTTTTTTGCCCAGAAATGAAGGAAGACGCAGATTTAAGGCTAAAATAATTTATTATTGGATAAATCTGTGTAAAAATTAAGTCGAAAGACATAATTATATTTTTATGGGCTAATTCGATTTAATCGTCGGCCAATTTAAAATGTAATTATGATTCTAGAATTAATTGAGAGCCCAATTGAAGGATTTAATTAAGCGCAATGGCTTAATTATACTTTAAATGGATCAAATTAATTTTATTAAGGGCTTAATTGGTGAGAAATTAAATTTGGAAGCTTAATCTGGTTTAAATTGAGGAAATTAAGATTTTCGGTGACGAAACTCTTCAGGATTAATTGAGATCTCAATTAAAGGATTTAATTAAGCGCAAGGGCTTAATTACACTTAAAATGGGTCGAATTAATTTAATTGAGGGTTTGATTGCTGAGAGATTAAATTTGAGAGCCTAATTTGGGTTAGATTGAGAAGATTGAGATTTTCGGCGACGAAACTTTTTGGGTATAATCGGAAACTAAAATTGAAGGTAAAAACATCATTCTTCCCTTCGAAAAACACTTTTTGTGATGAATCATTTTTTAGTGTATTTTACATTCAAAAGAGAACAGACCCGAAATTGTCTGGACATTGGCACTGCCGGCAGCCATGCCCTGCAAGCCACCATACCCTGGAACTTACCCACTGAAAACACCATGCTGTGGACATCAATCCCTTACCTGCAAGTTGCAAGCCACCATACCCTGGAACTTACCCACTGAAAACACCATGCTGTGGACATCAATCCCTTACCTGCAAGTTGCAAGATGAGCCTATAAATAGGGAGAAAATTGAAGAGAAAGGGGAGGAAAAAAAAGACAAAAAAAACGACCGGGAAGTTAAATTTTGATCGGAAACAGACCAAACCTCTGCCTCCTCTCTTTCTGGTCGCCGGAGAGCCCTCGACCACCAATACTCTTCCCTTTCCTGTCACACTCACCCTCTCTTCTCCGCCATATCTCTCCTTCTCTCTCCTCCAGTGGTGTTTCTCTCTCTAGAAAACAGCCACCCGGCACGCTCAACACTTCACTTCTCTGCCATGCCCATGACCTTTCATTGCTCCATTCAGAAAAGCAATATAAATTCACAGTGAACTACAAGAAAGTTTTGCTCCATTCAGAAAAGCAATATAAATTCACAGTGAACTACAAGAAAGTTCACAAGAAAAAATACCATGGCTGATGATGGGGAGAAACGAGAGATTGTTGTGGGTTTACCAAATAGCCACAACAAATTTTTTAAAATTCGAAAGCCTCCGAAAGCTGCAGAAGGGGAGGAGATGAATGTGAAGAAGAAGAAGAAGAGGAAAGCTGCAGAAGGGGAGGAGATGAATGAGAAGAAGAAGAAGAGGAGGAGGAGAATTTTGAAGGAGAAAGTTGACGAGGGGGAGAAGGGGAACGACGACTTGCCTGAGGAGGGGGAGGTGAAGGAACGTCTGTGCCATGCTGAATGAGTTTTGGTTGACCGCTTTTAATTTTGTATTTTCCATGGGTACTAATTATGGTAGTGCTATGTAACAAATTACTCTGAAGAAATCCCATATAAAACTAGGTTGACTTCATGATTGGTGGCTGTTTTGTCTGTTTAATTTTCTTAAATGATAGACAACTGTGACTTTACATCGTTTGGTTAATTTGGCCATAGGACGTGGTCTGTAGGGATGCTTGCTTGTCTTTGAAGGTCAATAATCAAAGTAGAAATACACACGAGAAACTGCTTTTATTTATCTACATATTTAACCTCTTGCATTATGTTGTATATTCTCCATTTTAATCCAATTTCTACAGATACTTTAGCTAGTATGGAAGACTTCGACTTAGAATTGGACAAGATGGAACTAGTTTCATACTAGATAAGTTGCCGCAAATTTTCAGATCACATTTACACTGTATGCCATTAACGTGTGTATATACCAGTTACACTGATGATGAGAAACCCCATTTAAAAAAAAAGAAAAAAAGAGAGAGAATCGATCTTCCGTTTCTCACATCAGATATGTTCAGGCTAAAACATCTCGAACTCCCTTAGCTCTGCTGTATCCGTACACTTGGTGCAGTCCTTGCTCAGAGAAAATGTGGTGGTTGCAATTCCAACATCCCATTGATGAGGTAGCTCCGGTGGAATTGCACACCGTATCAGAGCCCAGTTAAGGCCACCAAAGAAGGGGTGCTGTTTAATCTCGGCTGCCCCCTTGGAAGATCCTAGCCTATCCCCAGGTTCCTTTATCAACAACCCTCTAATCAAATCACGTGCATGAAAACTAACAATAGGGTTACTGGGGAACTTGAGGCTTCGTGAAACAACGTTGGACAGCGTTTCCTCATTTCCTGACCCCTTAAAAGGGGTTTTACCATATAACAGCTCGAACAGGAAGATTCCAAACGTCCACCAATCAACAGCACTGCCATGCCCCTCACCTTTGATGATCTCAGGGGCCAGGTATTCGTGGGTTCCGACAAAGGAGTTAGAGCGAGCATCGGTCGGCTCCACCACCACCTGTGGCAGTGGGCTGACCTGAGCAGCCAGGTCAGATTTTAACTTCTGAGATTTGGCAGCAACTGACAGAAGTCTTGGAGTGAAACATGATACTTGCCAGGCTGGGTGGAGGCAGAAGGGGTCGATGCAGCTAGCTTCGGAGCATGGACTCGACATCTTTTTTGCGGGCTCTTCAGCAGGTGAAGATGATTGAAGTAGAACAGGATTGACAGCACACCTGAGTGAGAGGTCAAAATCTGAAAGCATGATATGTCCATCCTCTCGGACCAGAATATTTTCTGGTTTTAAGTCTCGATAAACAACTCCAAGCATGTGCAAGTACTCCAGTGCAAGGAGGACTTCAGCAACATAAAACCTACAAACATGAATACGTCAAAATGAATTGAAGAGACAAGGGGTAAAATTAAGTAAAGAATAGTCAGGTACAAGCAAAACTCTTCTAATATTTGTACTTCTCTATCAATGAGATTCACAAGTGTGTGCAGCACTACTTTTGGGGAGTTAAATATCGATCCTTCTTTTGCTATCAAGTGTCTCACAGCAATAAGCTGGCTCTCCAGGTTGTGATGTGACATAACAATCACATCACCGTTTGCTTCTTGTATACCATTAAGGCACACCAAATTCAATGGAATGGCAGCTATTAGACCCCAATTGATTATAAGAGTCCCCGCCTTTGACTATAATTTCAGGTTTCCAATCAAATAGCCTATTGTAATTAATGTCCATCTTTATCAACATAAAACTCCTTTTTCCCATTTTTATAGGGATGAGATGCTAGTCACAAAAACTTTATCATCCATCATTTGGTCATTGACCAATGGGCAACTACATTCACAAATTGAAATACAGTGATTTGAGTGGGAAATAAATGGACCACGTCACTTGGGATACTGAAATCAGATTTCTTATCCTGGAGGTGTATATGCAAGCGTTCATGTGTGTTTTCTGTGTGTTCATGCAGATGCATGCATCAGTGTGCATGTTAGAGAGTCCCCCACCCCCCCCAACCCACCAGCACCTGCGTGCATGTGTATGAGTGTGTGTGTGTGTGAGAGAGAGAGAGAGAGAGAGAGGGATGTCCAAGAGAAAAACAGGAAAAAAAGGTTATTGGTGGACTAAATTATGCTGTAAAGTGCAAGGTTTGAAAATTTATGAGAACTTAAATAGAAATTAGTACCTTGCAGCTGGTTCAGAGAAACTCCTGCCACACTGTTTCTGCCGCAGCACATGCAGATCTCCGCCCGGACAATACTCCATAACCAAGCAGGAGAGCTTATCTGACGCAAAATGAGCATATAATGTAGGGAGAAAAGGATGATCCAGCATCTGCAAAATCTTTCTTTCGGTTAGGGCTCTAGACATCTTCTTCCTAGTTGCCAAGTAGTCATTATCCATCACTTTCAAAGCAAATAGGCAATTTGTACCGGTTAGCTCAGCAAGATAAACAGACCCAATATCCCCACAACCAAGCTTCTTGATAAGCTTGAAATGTTTCAAACAAAAGCTTCCATGCTGCTTCTGAACATGGCGAATGGCTTCCCACCTCAAGTCCTTAGACATGTGTGGCCGACTGCCACTACGATTAGAACCACTGAGATTGCTATCATCACTGATACTTGTGCTGCTACTATAGTCACCGATGCTACTTTTTGAACTTTGTGAAAATTCCCCCTTTTCTCTTGATCTTGATTTTTCATCTACCTTTGCCAATATAGATCCTGTTCTGTTAGCACCGTTCAAACTTGAACCCAACCTGCTTGAACTTGTGTCAGCAATGATTAAATTGCATTCAGTGCTATGACTTCTACTACTAGAAGCTGGAGAAGCTTCTGCACCTTCTCTCTTTACACTCTCTAGAATACAGTCATGCACCATGTTGTCCAAATTGCTTTTACTAGGATTCAGATCATTATTGACTTTTCTATTACTTGGATTGAAACTGCCAGAGGAAGAAGTTGAACCCTGCTTTACTTTTTTCTTAATGAAGTTCTTGCTCCTGAAGATTGGCTTCATAAAGCATGGACTGTTACATACAGAATTATTCACCTTATGACCAGGGCTTGAACCAGACACAGAAACTGAAGAAGCAGCATGCAACTGATTTTTCTCCTCTGACACTGGAGTTTTGACAGAAACTCTGATTGAGGGTGGAGCAATCTCACCCGCCTCTTTTAGCTTCTCACCAACATGACTGGTAGATGAACAATCAGTGGATTTAAGCTCTCCAAGTTCTTCCTTTGATATTTCACTATCAAACCCTGTAGGAAGAGGAACAATCCGATCCCGTGAAGAATGGGGATTTTGATCTGATAGCTCTGCCTTAACAATTTGTGAGGATTCAAACATCTTCTCAGAAGAATTTAATGTTATTTTTTCTGGTACAAGAGAAATTTCAACCAAATTTCCACTACCTTCATTTAGGGGGAGCCCAGATCCATCAGCCTCAACTACCACTGCCCTGTACAACCTTTTGATAGTTCCCACTTCTGAGGACCTTGATGAATTTGTTGGTCTTGATAATCGCTTCATTGCCGCCATCTCTGATGCCTGAGAGATGCACAATCCCCTCAAAGCCTGCTTCAAACTAACAGGTTCTGAAATCCCAATTCCTGACATTTGAGGTGAACCAACCTTCATCGGTCTCTTCATGGCTTTTTTCCGTAAAGCATCTCTGACACCTTCATCCACATGCTTAGCTGAAGTTCTAATCTCAATTGCTTCAAAAAGACGATTGATGTCATCTTCAATAGAATACCTATTACTGAACTTCGGAACAGAATGCTTCCTGGCTTTCTCATTCATTTTCGATTCAAAATCTAACTCTTCATTTGATTCAACAATTTCAGAAATGCTGGGCACTGCATCCATCTCCATGATATTCACTCAAAAACTACAGAAAACAGACTTCGCAAAAACTATATTAACCCAATTCCAAGGAAGCATTTCGAAGATAAAGCAGCACAGACATCACATATCCTTGGAGATTATCTTCAGACATAATGATCCCTGGATCTAAACAGCCCGTGAAAACCCATTCACTTACCTCAAAATGGACCATCCAAATCCTGCCATAACCACCAATTCATTGAGAAAATTATTCATTCTATAAACCAAAAAAAAAAAAGCACAAGTTAAACCACCTCTTCCCATACAAAAATTTCAAGTTAAATTCAATATCAACAGTTCTACATCAATAGCAATCAAAAACCCCATTGGCAGACATGATTGAAACTTACCAAACTTGTGTTTCCCACTATTTGTCAAAAAAGAAAAGGAAGTTATTTAATGACCATATAAAGGAAGATTTTCTTTCGATTTAAGCAAAAGTGTAAAAATATGCCTACACTTGGCACTCATAGCTTTTCTTTACCAACAATTCATATGACTGATATTGATCAAGCAACCAACGTTCAGACACTCACATAGCTGCAACGAAAAAAAAAGAGTTTCCCACTTCAAATCCAACAGTATTTTCTATCATTATTAATCACCTAACGAAAGTATTAATCTTCCTCAGTTTTTATTTGGACATTGCCTTTGATAATAGAAAATCGTATAATAAATACAATAGGTTTCGATTCCACTGCCCTACATCTTGCTAATCATGTCGAATCAAGCCCAGTGAAAACGTGTTTTTTTGTCAATTCATGCTTGTATTTTAGAGTATCAAAAAACTTGAGATTTTTTTTAATTAGAAATTTAAAAAATAAGCGTGACAAAGCAAAGTGATATTTCACTCCAAAATTGAATATATCAAGTCCCATCACCAATTGTCCAATCACAAAACATAAATCAACTCAACAAATTCAAAATGCGTGATATAAGGCTAAATATTATTATTATTATTATTATTATTATTATTATTATTATTATTATTATTATTAGCAACAAAATTCAAAAAGAAACAGAAAAAATAAAATCACAGAGTAAACTATTACGTACTTCATAAATCAAAAGAAAACAGGAAGAATAACAAAAAAAGAAAAGCAAAGCTCAAAGTGAAACTAAGAAAAAAAATAGAGAGCCAAAAATAGAAACTGAAAACATTACAAGAAAAATGCTCTCCGTTCTGTTGAGGAATAAAAAACAGAGGGAAACAGAAACTCCTTACCTGAAAAAGATCAGAACCAATCAGAATCGGGAGAAAAAAAAAGCTGCTGAATAACAAGAAGAAGCCGAGAAGGAAAAGAAATAGTAGAGATGAAGGTTAGGGTTAGGGTTCGGAGTTGGGAGATAGGGCACGAGAGAGAGCGGTGGGAGAGTGAATGAGGAAAGAGAAAGATTAGAATGCAAATCACGAGAAGTACCAGTAGCTTACTGTTTCTTTTTCTTCTGTTGTTGGGTAGTGATTGGATGACAACTTTGTGTATCAACAAAATTGACAACATTTATCAGTGGCTGGCTGTTCAAACTCGAAAAAAGCGCGTGATTGGTGTGGTGCCTGATCTTCAAAAGCTTGCATGCCACTCCCTGTACTTTCTTTGGTCTCGCAGATCAGTCCCCATCGGCTCCCTTGCTGTGAAGTTAAGATGTAAGAATTTCCTTTTTCAAGTATGACTAAACAACTATTGTCAAAATGATGCTCTTATACATCATGAAACCTCAAGAAATCCGATAAATCCCCATCTTCATGGTTCAAACTATTTAAAAGTAAGAATAAAATATAGTGTTCTCATTAAAGATTAAACTCTAAAATACAATCATTTTGAAAAGAAAAACAAAATGATTGTCAATATATATCTTATTTATCTTAAATAACTAAATATTTTTAATTTAAATCATTGTTTTTGTTTTAAAAAATAAATATTTTATGATTGTTAAAGCAAGTAAGCAAAAAACAATATCAAAATAGTATGTTATTGAATGCAAAAAAAAATCATAAATTTGATAAAACTATGCTCAAAATACATCTAAAAAATGTAAATAATAAAACACCAATTTCAATCGAATTTTCATTAATATTATTATTATTGATTATTATTATTATTATTATTTATACTACCAGTACCAGCTACTACTATTACTAGATTAAATACATAATAACTGAAAAACAATTATTAAATTTCAAATAAAGAATAAGTAATCTAGTAAATAATTTTTGTCTATATTGTTAAAAACCAGAGGATATAGGAGAAAATTGGGGGTTGCAAAGGGCCAGACCCGTACACAGGCCCTGACTTATTTATTTATTTTATTTGGATAACGGAGGGATGATTAATTTTTTTTTGATTTTTTTTAAAAATAAAACATAAAACTTCAGAAATTAAATGTTATCATAAGCTCTTCAACCCTTGACTTGCACCACATCATGCACATCTATAACAACAAAAATATCTAAAAATATTTAAAAAATAATTTAATAAAAAAATTAAAGAAGATAATATTTTTAAAAGATATTTTTAAAACATAATATCAAAGATATTAAATTCGATCCGCGACCTCAATCTTGGACCGGTCTATTCTAGGTAGGTTCATATAAGCATGATAGTCCTGAGTTAACGTGTATATTCACTCACTCAAGCTTTAGTAGCCTGCCACTTGGCAACATTATGTTGTCAAACTCTATTATTTGACAATGAAGTGTCAACCAACTCCCCCCCTGATTCTCTCTCTCTCTGAAATGGCGGAAAAAATGAGACAGAGTGTGAATATATTTATATATAAAAAAAACAAAAAAGAGAGGAGTGGGTATTGGGTACCCTATGCTGCTCGCTACCTTCACCTATGCTGTCGGTTGGGATTCTCCACGTCAGTTGATTGTTTTTAAAAATAGTTTTTATTTAAAAATATATTAAAATAATATTTTTTTATTTTTATAAATTATTTTTGATATTAACACATCAAAATAATTTATAAACATTAAAAGATTTTAATTTAAAATAAAAATAATATTTTTTTTTATTTTTTTTCAAAAATGATTTCCAAATGCATTAAGAAATAACCCTAATCTTTTTGTTTTGTTTCCTTAACTAATTAATCTAAACTGATTGGAAATTAGTTGAAATTATTTTTTAAAATTATTTTTATTTAAAAAATATTAGAATGATATTTTTTATTTTTTTAAAAAAATTGATATAATCACATTAAAAATATTAATTTAAAATAAAATATAAAAATAATTATTTTTAAAAAAATATATTTTTAAAATACAATATGAAACAGACGGGAAGAGAACTTTTTTTTCTTTCAAGTATAACAATACCACCAATTATACTACTACTTCAACATTTTATTTTCAATAATTATATAAAAACAAACATGGTAATAAAATCCGACTAGCGTGGTGAGTTAATTTTCTGATCATTCCCCTACAATTTTGATCGACTGCTCCACTAATGTTTTTTATATTTTTTTAATTTTAAATATTATTTTTTATTTAAAAAAAAAAAACACAATTGCTTCGGTCGACATTGCATCATGCGAGAACAATGTGTAGATTCAACACCACATTACGTTTTTTGTTTTATTATTATTATTATTATTATTCTTTGCCAGCCACAACCCCAGGTATAAAATCCTGAATAAAACTTTACAGAGGAAGGTGGGCCTGAAGGCCCTACCAGGAAGTCCATTAACTAAGACTCGTTATCATCATACAAACTTGTAACCAAATCTGCATCTTCTTCTTCCATGAATGAAGGAGAGGGAGTAGGGTCTGGTCTGAGGCAAATTTATTTATTTATAGTAGAAACATTTTCTAACCTACCCGTGTCTTGGATTGCGACTGCAAACAAAATCTTTCCATTATCCATGATTAATTAAAATTGTTAACATTTTGATCTTACTTAAAAATTAATAACCAATTTATTTATCAGTAAAAAATATTTATCGGTAATTTTTTCCTTGACAATAATTTTTTTTTGTCGGTGATTTCATTGACATTGATTCCTATTGATAGAAACACCAACTGTAAATATATCAATAAAAAGAGACTAACTGTAATTGCATTGATCTATTCCATCAGTGAAGTTGTCGGAATATATCATTGATGATTCTATCTATAATATTTTATCGATGATTTTATAGGTATAGTAATTAATATTAATGATGTTTTATCGTCCTGGTTCGTCCGTCTTTTATTGAGTATGAACAGCCATCCTATCATGAAGCAATGCCCGGGCATGTGAAGAGAGTTTCATAGAATCTTAAACCAGTAAGCCATGCTATTTCTTACTCAAAATTCTTTCCATGACCGTGAAATGGCCATCAGATATCAGCTTCCATAAAACACAATCTTCTTTTGTCTCATCAGGGTACCTGATTTGCATGAAAGACATGGTAGAATTTCCAAGCTTCTTCTCCTGGTGAAACAAAAACGATGAACTTAGGCCGAACTAACTCTTTTTTTGGGGGGATGCGAGGAAACACTACCGTCCGAAAAACACACTTTATGGATCTAGGTGAACGAGTACACCCTCGACTGTCCCAGATTCTTATAAGAGATGCATGTTTTGACTCGAACTCAAAACCTATTATACAGATCATAAACTTTTTACCATCAAATGATAGATCCCGTGCATGATCAGTTAAAAGATTAGCAAATAAATTAGCTGTGATGCATGTACTAAGGGGGGCTCAAAGCCTTTCTAGCAAAGCAAGAAGGCTCCAGCTAGTTTGATTATGGTCCCTCCTATCTCGCTGTCCATGCTCTTGAATGCCTGGAAACGCAGCGTTTTCAACAAACCAACACAATATATATTACTTACATCTCATGTATCTTATATTTCAAGAACTTAGGATTTCTGGGCATTTAGCAAACATAATATTTTTTGTATTCTTGGAGATTTGGAACTTCTCGACAAACCCAGCACAATATATATACATATATATCATATATATTGCTTACATCTTAAATCTTAAGGTAAATGAAATCCTATAATATCCTTGAACCAAACGAGATTTCTATCCCATAAAGTTTCTCTCCTATTATAGGCAAAAAGTTGACTAAAAAAAGTGAGCAGCATGTTAATAAACAAAAAGGGTTTCAAGGACACGAGAAATTCGCATATTGTCTCCCTGTCTTACCACATGCTTCCATGAATATCCACTGAACTTGATCCCTCTCATGATACCTTGGAAAGAAGAGGGATTTTGATTATCCTCTAGCAATGATAACACTACTAAAAATAATCAAACCCGATAAAGTCAATGTCAAGGAATCATCTTACATAAAAGTTTAAGCTGTTAGGTGAAATTTTAAAATATAATTTATATTATTCTTTTAACACACACTTTCAAGTGAAAGCTCTTTGAGCTTGAAAACTTGAACACAGATTCAGACTATCTTTGTGCTTGATTTTTATCAAATAGAATAAGGATGATGAGATTTGAACTCGTGACCGATGGGTCAACAAGGATCTGATATCAAATCAAGGGACTATTTTATTTAAAAACTTAAATTATTAAATAAGACTTAAAAATATGATTTATATTATTCTCTAACATTTGAAAAATATAACTTTATTGCTAAAACAATATGACACTCTCATAAATATAATTTTTTCCTTCCTTTTTTTACTCGGTGGATGAGAGCCTTGTTGTTTTGACCATCATGATGAATATTAATCGGGGTGCTGTGATCTCTCGTTGAATGAGCTTTGGATTCCTGGAAAACTGTAAATGTCAAGAACCTGAAGCCTTTTCTGTTGTGGCAAAAAAAAATTCACAGCAAACGAGAGAATTCCAAGTAAGCTTCATTTGAAAATGTACTTTCAAAATTCCCGAATATCAATTTTTAATGATTTTTCATGTCCTGTCAAAGTACATCTCTTGCCTTAATCTTAGCATAAAAGCAGAGCTAAAACAATAATGCTTTGGTCCCTAATTACTTTCACAATTTTGAACAAGAAGGCTGTTGTAAAATTCGTTCCAATCCGGCCGGAACGGCTGGAACGCCCCGGTTCCGTTCCGGGTGTGCCGTTTCGGTATCAGAAATCAAAACGACACCGTTCAATTTGTCACTTTCATCTCTAATTTAAATCACACATATACAGCCTCGACACCCAAAAATTCTTCCCCATATCAATTTTCCATAATTCTTCCATCAGCTCACCTCAAATCTCAACAATGTTTTCTGAGTCACTGTGGATGGAACTCGGTGTTGCGAGGGTTTGTGAAGTGGGAGGGTTTGAAGAAGATGGTGGAGGAGTTGATGGAAGGAGAGATGGGTAAAGAGGTGTTACCCAGGTGAAGAAGAATGTGGAGGAGAGATGGGTAAAGAGGTGTTACCCAGTGAAGAAGAATGTGGAGGAGAGATGTTACCCAGGTGAAGAAGAATGTGAAGAAGAATGAGATGGGTAAAGAGGATTACGGGAGGACCAAGGAAGAAAAGAAAAAAAACGCCTAATTAATGCTTCATCAATGCTATAAAGCTGCAGCTCTTTTTATGCTATGAGCTGGATCCATTATTTCCTTTTTTTCAAATCTCAAAGCCCCGACGAGATGTGCACACATTTTAGTGATTTTTTAATTTTGAGATTATATTTGTTTGTTTTTGTGTTTATAATTTTGTATTATATAATTTAAAGTTAATTCATCTTAAATTTTAATTATGCTTGTTAAATTAATATTTTATTTTTTTTCATATATATATATATATATAAATAGTGCAGAGACCGGAACGGTACACCGAAACGCTCCGAAACCGGAACGTTTTGTTCCAATCGAAAAACCAGAACGGTATTGACAACTATGAGCTGAACAGTCCTCCACCCATCACCTATTTCTCAAATATGTTTATATGTATGTATGTATGTATGTATGTATTGAAATGTCAATTAATCAAGGTGGTGTGTGATATTACAAGTGGATTTTTAGAGTTTTTATAATTAAAAAATGTATCAAAATAATATATTTTTTTTATCTTATCTTTACAAAATTATTTTTCATATCAATATATATTAAAGAAATCAAACTCATTTTGGGACCATAGTAAATCACTTATTTTAATGAAAAACCGTCAAATTCACTAGAAAATAATGTTGTTTAAGTGCATTATGCAAAACCATTGATGGATTTTGATACTGGGGTTTAATCAAGAGGATCAATGCGTGTATAAGTTGGGATACAAATAAGAATTGGCGTCCAAATCGAAGGACTCATTGAGATCATCCCTTGAAAAAATCATTCCATCCGTTTGGATGATGTTGGTGGGCTTGCGCTTGGGCCTGGGCCTGGGCCTGTTTGGGTTTTATAAAAGAGTCGCTGTGCTGATTTATCTCTTTTCGTTTCATGGTTTTGCATTCCTATTCTCTCTTCTGCTCATGGGTGTTCTGGGTGGTTCTACCGTTGTTTTTCTAAAATTTGAAAAAAAATATATTTTAAATGAATTATTTTTGGTATTTTTAAATCATTTTGATGTGCTGATATCAAAAATAATTTTTTAAAAAATAAAAAATATTATTTTGATATATTTCTAAATGAAAATCACTTTCAAAAATAATTTATTAGAGTTGGATTTAGCTCAGTGGATTTATTTTCTGCTTTTTTTACTCAGGATTTCGGCTCTTTTGATGACCTTTGGCCGGCGCAGCCACCTGATGTCGCATGGCTGAGGTTGCAAGATACTGCTCGAGTTCGCCGTTTGCGATTATTCTCTATGATTCGTAGGTTTGGTTCTTTTCAGAGACCCTGCAGGTTTTTTCTTTTTTGGGAAGCACGTTCTGACGAGGTTCGACCGTTCAAGAGCTTTGTCTGAGCTTCCTCCTCTTTCTCGCCTTCCAAACTAAAATTCTCGTCACTTCTGACTCTGAGTTCTGGCATGAATTGATTCTCTTTAACTAAATTAAAATGGTGAATTTATAGCCATTTTGTTTTGTATTTTAAATATATTTTTGAAAACAATTTACTTTTAATTTATCTTTTCATTTTAAATTGTTTTTTTAGTTTTTTTTATATGCTATGTCAAATATACTTTTTAAATAAATACAGTAAGCTATCTGTTTCAATACCAAATTAACATTTATTTTAAAATGAACACCCTTATTGGAATAAAATTGAAATATCTAATTCGATTGGATCAGTTTCAGAATTAGAAACCTTGTAATAAATATTCAAGAAAATAAATAAGCTTGTATAAAAACGCAGAATGACTACCAAATATAAAAAAAAGGGTTGGGGATCATAAGGATTTTCATCAAATATAAAGACCAACACCCTGAGCTTCTACTACACGTTCGCCAGCAACGAGATCTTCTTTGTTGGTATTTATTTTTGCGTTACAATTTAATTTTAAATTACTTTTTTATTTAAAATAAATGTTTTTAAAAATGTTTTTTCAATAATTTTAATAGATTGATATCACAAATTAAAAAAAAATATTTATAAAAAACTATTATTTCAATGTTTTTTATGCATGGAGTAAAATATTTGGAGGAACTGGATGAAATATTTTATTATTATTAATTTGGATATTCGTATCAATTTATATATAATTCAATTAATCTCATAAATTCTAAAATTAATAATCATAAACATTCAATAATTATTATATTTTTTTTTGAAATTAAGATTAAAAAAAAATGCTAATATCTTACCGCCGGGGCATGGTTCCGGTTGGATGAAATATTTCTGGAGGAGGCAGGAGCCGGTCTTTGGGGAGTTTTTGAGGAGCTCGATAGGCTACGGCCCCATCTGTCCTTCATTTTCAGCCTATGGAATAGGTTATGGGCGCATTACAAGGCTACGATTAAAAGAATCAAATGGATTCCGTAGGATATTTTTGGTTTTTAGTATATTTTTAAAAAAATGATTGGCGAAGTAATACAGTTGAAAAACAATAACACATGTTACAATTAAAAAATATAACTTTTATTCATAATAACATTTGAACATTAACATGCTTTAAATTATATTGAATGGACATGAGAAAAAAAAATAAAAATAAAAATATCCTGAAGATACTAAAGTCATTATTAATCCTGAAGATAATTTATCGAAATTCTCGTGACGAACGAGTTTTACCCAGCAACGTTAAGTCTGTTGATTTGAGAATTTGAAATTAAAATATGCTGATAACGTTGCTCATCTTGATCATAACACCACTCCCCCATAAGCTTATTCATCTTCCAACAAAGCTTTAATGGCATTGCGTGGGAGTGACGTTATAAATAACAATGAAATCAAACTAAAATTCCAATAATTACGACTAATGTTATATATCAAGAAATTATAGTAAGAATTATAGGTTATACTTTTAGGTTTTAACGGTTATATATATTTTAAGGTTCTTATTTACATGTTTTTTTTTAATATACATATATCTAAGAGCGAGATTAATCACCGATATTCAGGAGCTAGTAACTGTCTGTTTAAGATTTAAGATCGATTAAGATTGTAATCGAGATTATTTTTTGTTTATAAATATATTAAAAATTATTATTTTATTATTTTTTAAAAATTATTTTTGATATTAGTACATGAAAATGATTTAAAAATATCAAAAAAATCAATTTAAAATAAAACAAAAAAATCATTTTTTTAAAACACAGTCAAACACTCTAAGAGTTAGTGCATGTTTGAGAGTATAATTGCGGTTGTTTTTAAAAAATATTTTTTATTTAAAAATTTATCAAAATGATGTGTTTTATTTTTAAAAAAATATTTTTAATATCACTATATGAAAATGATTTAACACTAAATTTTTTTTTATTTAAAATAAAATATAAAAATTAAATTTATTTTTTTTCTTTTCAAAAACGCAGTAAAATAGCCTGAGAGTTAGAAATTTTGGTTCTGTACGAACGAATAACGGCCACGGGTCGAGAAATTCGAAATCAAATGACTGAAACACTTGGGCATGCGTCTAGCCAATTCAAACCATGAAAAGGTAGCTTTGTTGTCAGAGGCCGAACAAACAAGACACGTACTCTCATGAACTGCATGACGACCATCCTTGCAAAGGACAGACCACACAGGTTGGAACACGTGTTATCGGCCAGATTTCATGTCCCCGTCACAGCCATTTAGGACAATTTCATGGATGGAAGCCACTGATCAACCAAGAGTCTCCCAAGACAGGCTGTTTCTGTCTCCGAGTAATGTCCCCAGCTCTTCAACGGTTCAACCCCTTGTGATATTGGCGGCAGTAGCAATAAACTGTGTTATCTAGGCCGAGTTTGATATTTTCTCTGCTTTCATCGAATCATCGTCTAGCGCGTGGCCGAATGCCGGAAAGATTGAAATTTCAGGAATATAAATACCATTTTATAAGTATTTTATTTTGTATTTTGTATTAATTATTTTAATATAATGATGTTAAAAATAGTTTTTTTTAATAAAAATCTTATTATTTTAATATATTGCTAAACAGAAAAATAATTTAATCATACTCCCAAATTAGAATTCCACATTGGTCTGGTCTAATTTGGTTCAAGGAAAAAAAATATGTGATCACACTAGATCTTTAAAGATTATAAATTTCAAACTAAGGTATCAAGTTGAACTAGTCCGACTTAAGGACTAATGAGTTTAGTCTGGTTTGGTTATTTTGCATTCAAATTAAAAAAAAAATACTACTGATTACCCAATTAATTACCGTACTTTAAGAATAAAAAAATCTAATAAAAAAGATTGAAAGAGTAGGTGACGCCAAACCTAAATTAATAGCAGGCTTTCCACTACTACATTGAAACCCTACCTCTCAGCAAAACATATTTTATCAATTCAGGTAAATAAGTAAAACCTTGATTATTTTAGATTTTTATAAAAAATATATGTCTTAATAAAAAATATCAAAAGTTATTTCTCTTCACATCACACTCCTTGAGAAATTAAGTTGAAGGTCTGGAATTTGAAAATTCTCAAACTGCTTGCTTAATTGATTCAGAGGCTGAGAAGAAGAATCAATTTATAAATTTTAAATTATGATAATGTTTTATTTTTTAAAATATTATTTACGTGAAAATATATTAAGATAATATATATTTTTATTTTATTTTTGATATAATACGTTAAAACAACTGAAAAACTATAATAGAAATATTTTTTTCAATATATATATATATATATATATATATATATATATATATATATATATATATTCAAATTTAAAGAAAAGGGGTTAACCCCAAACGGGACGAAAAGGCTAGACTTTATTTCTGACCCTAGAGATTCACGGATGTTCTAATTCCACCCCTATGTTTTTAAAAATTCAACATTACCTTTGTAATTACAATATACTTTCAACTTTAATCTTATTGGAAAAAAACTTGATTATATAGGTGCCCAAAAAAACACTGTGAGAGAGAAGATTTTCTGATATTAAGTAGAAGCTGGAAACTCTTAAGTCTTACCGTGGGAAGTTTCCTTTATTATTATGCTAGGATCTGCTTGTCGTCTTTCTTCTTTTTTATTTTAACCTATTTGCTGAGTTGCTTTTTAATGGTTTGTTTTATTCAAAAATATTTTTTTTAAATAATTCTTGTAACATTAAAAAAAAAGATTTTAAAATGCTTTACTAACCACCCCTTTATTTCCTCTAGCATGTCTCATAAAATAAAATCGATATTGTTTTTGAAAATATTTTTATTTCAGAAATAAATTAAAATAATATTTTTTTTATATTAGATACATGAAAATATTCTAAAAAACAACAAAATATTTTTATTTAAAATAATAATAATAATATCTTTTTTTAAAAAAAATATTTTTTGAAACAAAGCGTAAAATAGCTTGAGCGAAACAATTGATTGATGTGAGATTATTTGCAATCAAGTTATTATTTTTTTTTAAAATGGCCCAGTGATGTTTTTTAATTCACAATAATGGAGGCTTCTCCTCATATAATTGAGATTAAAAAAACTAATCTTATGCAAGCAAAAATTAATGGCGATGGTGGCACGTGATGAATTATTGGCCACAGTAGAAGAGAACAACAGGGCCGGGTTGAAACCGAGTCCCTCCTCTTTCCGGCCAGTTATCACTCACAAGACTCACCACCACACGGCAAAACGCTAAGCATCAATCAATCCCTTTACAATTCTCTTGATTAGAAGCAATACCAAACAAAAATCATAGACGGACATAATAATCTCTTGATTAGAAACCATAATCTCCTTATAATTACGCACAGCACTTTCCATGTATTTACAGATCCCCGGCCCACCATTCCCCCCTAATTCCGGCCCATACGCGGCCCATTTAGCCCCCTCTCTCTTCAAAAAAACAAATCTCCCTCTCTATAATTTTATTCGCCTCTTCTCTTTATCTCTCCCTCTCTACAATGGAGCCTCCTCCATGGCTGGACGATTTAGCCGACGACCTCCAAAGCATAAGTTTCACATCCACCGCCACAACAACAACCACACTCCACCGGAGCACCAGCTCCGGGTCCTCCTCCGCCACAATCACTCCTGCTCCCTCCACCCACACATCTTTCTCCTCTAAATCCACAAGCAAAAACTCCCTCTCCCTCTCTGATCTCCGCTTCTCCCTCCGCCTGGGTTCCGGCGACATCGGTTCCGTTTACTTGGTCGAGCTGAAAGCTAAACTTAATGAGAAGGAATCTCCAGTTTTTGCGGCGAAAATTATGGATAAGAAGGAGCTAGTTAGCAGAAGTAAAGAAGGAAGAGCGAGGACTGAGCGGGAAATACTTGAAACTCTGGATCATCCGTTTCTGCCTACATTATACACTTGTATTGACTCTCAACGATGGCTATGTTTGTTGACGGAGTTTTGTCCCGGCGGCGACCTTCATGTTCTCCGCCAACGTCAGCCTCTTAAACGATTCGAAGAAACCGCCGTCAGGTGCGTACGTTAGCATTTCGACTTTTATTTGAAAATATTAAATTTTAATATTTTTCTATGCGCACACGTATTCGGGAAACAGTTTCTAGAGAAAGGAGAGTGAACGAGAGTGGTAGATCGGGGTGTGGGGACCGTATACTGGGAGAAGGCGCGGTGCCTTCTGCGGACGTGGACCCGTCCGGTTGGTTACTGTGTTTCTCATTTTTGCAGTTACTTTAGTCGGTATCCGCGCAGTTAGTGAACAGGATTTACAGGTCTTTGTCGTAACAGAGTATTGTTTTCTGTCGGGGGAGATGATCACGTGCGGGTACCGCCCAAAGTAATGATATTTGACTTTTCGCCTTTTTCGGGTTAAGAGTCAATCATGAAGCAAGATGCTAAGAACGTAATTAACGTATTAAGTAACTGTCGATTGGCATTCTTGAATGACTCAAGCGATAAATTAGATTATTAGTGTCTTGCCACAGCTGTCGAGGGATCATCACTAGCCATGCTTCTTCTTTTAGTTTTTAAAACCCAACTCTCGGGCTAATGAGTTAAGTTATCCCTTCAATTGATTCATCAACTCAAAGTTTATTGCCTGAACAATGTTTCATTTTGAATCTAGCTTTTTTGAGTGAACCTGCTGGTTCACGAGTTGATCTATCAACTCATAACTTGGATTTCAGGCTAGGTTAAATCCCAGATTTGGTTTTAAAACCACGCTTCCAGTAGACAAGTTGGCAAAAACAATTTTTTCTGTGTGAACATGGGTTATTATATCGAGTCGATCACGCTGTCTTGATTTATTGTACCCATCAGTTAAAAGGTATTTTAATTAAAACTGAAGTTAACAAGGACAAGCATTTAAAAGAAGAAGAAGAAGAAGAAAACATTTTTAAGAATACCCACAATCGTAAGTGGAAGATCGCGTTATGATGAGTCATAATATTCTTAAGGTTCTTGTTTTGTATTTTTTAAAAAAACCATTAGCAATTTTTTTTTCCAGAATTTCATGTTCATGTCTTGATAATATGTGCCAACTACTGGATAATAATTAATAAAGCGTGGTGGTTTTGATTTCATTAATTGAGAAATTTGCAACCGGCTGTTTTTAAATTTAGTAGCAAGTAACACCAACCGTCTTGATTTTGCTTATAATGGCTGCAATTGACTTGCTTGGACACCAATTGTCGGACGTGTATATGTATATGTACATATATATATATATGGGTGTCACCTAACATTTTCATGACAAAATGTCGGTTGAGGTTATCGTATTATAATAATGGTGTACAGTCATCACTGTCGAGTCCATGGCAACTTGTTTGTACAGGAAATGTACGTTTTGCCTTTTTAGGAAAATGTGGTTATCAATTTGAAGCTTTTTTTTATTTGTTTTTCCAGCTATCTTAGTTAATGCCAGGAACCGATATTATTGTTTTTGAAAATGGTTCATAACTGCAACTAGCTAATCACAGCGTGGTTCAGCTATAAGATAATTATACATGTATTAAATAGAATATGATGCATAATATGAAAAACTTCAATTTCCTTGGAGAGGATTTACAAGTTATGGGTGATGAAAAACTTCATATATGGAATTCTGTTCTGCGTGCTTCTATGAATTATTATTTTTCCTATTTAGAAGAAACAGAAAGATCTCCAGGATATCTGAAATTTGAATACTCATTGCTTTCCGTTATCTTTCGCTGGATTTCTTGGTTTTCTTCGGAGACTGTATTGAGCTCTGATGAGTGGTGGCCCCAGTTTTATCTCGTTGCTTTTTGGCCCCTTGCTCCACACCATCAGTTTTCTAGTTCCTTTGTCCAGTATTTAACAAATCGACATCCTATCTCTATCCTCTCAGTCATTCTATGTCTCTTTAGCCCTTTTCCTTTGTCAATGGATATAAAAGTAGGTGCACGAGAGACCAGTGAGAGGTTTTAGATAACAAAGTAGCCCAGAAATCTATCCCTTTATGGAAGAAAATACCGACTAATAATTATCTCGTTATAGTTGCTAATATGATGGTTATTATAGGGTTATATAGTCATTAACTTTAAAACCCGTAAAATTAGTTGAGATATACGCTTTAAGATACTAACATTAAAGAAAAAGTAGTGATTAGTGAAGAAGAAGAACAATTCTTAATGTAATAAATTAGTAATGATTCTTCTCTTTTATATATTGAAATTCAATGACACATAGAAAGAAAGGTGGGAATAAACGAAAGTTCTCACATTGTCCTGAAAAAGAAAAGTAAGCACCAAAATACGAATATGCAAATACAGAAGGGCATGCTCTCAGAATCTTTTTGTGCTTTTCTTCTCCACCTTCATGTCAGGATATTTTACTTTCAGTGTCTCCTTATTCGCATGAGTATAGATACTGTGGATGTGGGTCCCTTGTCATTGGGGGTATGGATATATGTAACAAAAAGAAAGAGAGCAAAATATTAATTATTTGTGAGGTTTAATGATATGATAATCAAAGCCTGCAAATCCAAGATGCCAATATACAATTTAACAGTAGTAGGTCGTTCTGCTCCATTCTGAGGAGCCGTGCAGCATCTCAATTATTTTCTTGCTCAAATGTATCATTACATTTGCACCAAAATATTCCAGGCACTCATCTTCTCCCCTGTATATTTTCTTTTGAACTGTGTAGTCCTCGGTGGGCCCTACTCGAGATTGTATTATTGTATTATTATTATTATTTTCCTCATCTTGACCAGGTTTACTTGGAACAGAGGGTTAACAAGTGTTCCATTGGTTGTTTTTCCAGGTTCTTTGCATCGGAGGTGATTGTGGCTTTAGAGTACCTTCATATGATGGGGATTGTTTACCGTGATCTCAAGCCTGAAAACGTTCTTGTTCGATCAGACGGTCATATAATGCTCACTGATTTTGACCTCTCGTTAAAATGTGATGATTCCACGTCAACGCCTCAGATCATTTCCAACAAAAACCACGCTGCTACAGCTCCCAAAAATGACGGCCTGATTGGGCATCGTCCGTACACCTCATCGTCATGCATTCTTCCCAACTGTATAGTCCCAGCTGTTTCATGTTTCCACCCAAAACGGAATCGCAAGAAGAAGATGGGCAACCGTGGTGGGCCGGAGTTCGTAGCAGAGCCCGTTGATGTTCGGTCCATGTCATTTGTTGGGACCCACGAGTATTTGGCGCCGGAGATTGTCTCCGGTGAGGGCCATGGTAGTCCGGTGGACTGGTGGACACTAGGAATATTTATGTTCGAACTATTTTATGGGGTTACGCCTTTCAGAGGCGTTGATCATGAGCTAACCCTAGCCAATATCGTGGCCCGAGCACTCGAGTTCCCTAAAGAACCAGCCGTGCCCGCCGCGGCCAAGGACCTTATTTCGCAGCTACTGGTTAAAGATCCGGCAAGGCGAACGGGTTCCACCATGGGTGCGTCGGCCGTCAAGCACCACCCTTTTTTCCAAGGGGTTAATTGGGCACTGTTGAGATGTACACCTCCGCCATACGTTCCTCCGCCATTTAATAGAGAAACTGTATCGGATGAGAGTTGTCCGGAGACCCCCGTAGAATATTATTAGTAATTTGAACAAAATAATAAATAAATACATCTCACAACTGGTGGTCATTTCTTAATCGTTCTTTGCCTCATTTTCTACCACCACTTGTGATATTGAGTAGCCATGTGGATACGGGGTGCCGTGATTTTTTAGCCAAGATTGCTGAGCAACAGGGAACCGGTTATTTACTCATTTCAATATTCTATAAGAAATCATGTCGGAAACTTTGGATCCCGACAACATAAACATTAAGAAAGGCATTGACATCCTAGGGCAAAGCTGGTGGCGCCGCGTGATAGGTTGTCCACCGATCGCCGGGGCCTGGGGGCGTGGCCAGCACCAGGCCACGAGGGTGTTTGGTTGTGGAGACCAAACCTCCGGCCATGTGATATGTCCGGTGCAGAGAAATTGTCAAGGCTGGAGGTTTGGGAGAAGTATCGTTGTTTTTGCTTTAAAGGTCACATGATTCTTGCGTAGTAATTCTCTGATAATGTATCATCGTCCGACGCACCACCTGTTTTGATTAAGGTTTCACTACCGTTTCAGTTGATACTTTATTTTATTTTTTTAATTGGAATAAAAATTGTGATTTTAGAATATTTTGGCATGTGGTTTCAAGATTGTACTATTTATGTATGTAAATATGCATGTAAGTATATTAATTCAAAAAAAAATAGTTCAAATCCAAAAATAAAATTATTTAGAATTGAACAATTTAATCTAAAAAAAGACACAATAAAATAATTTTTCCGAATAAAATTATGAACATGTAATAATATTACGAGAATGTCATCATCAATCTCACAAGGTCATTACATTCTCTGATTACTCTGAAATTTTAACATAATATATATAAATATATCAAAAGACTTCTCATATTTGACCGAAACAGAACAAACAAAACAAAATAGGAACATTTTTGTCGGTATTTGGCTGAAAAATTTAAAATAAATAAGAATTTAAATCGAGATAAAAATAATAATATTTTATTTTATTTTATTTTTTTAATTAATACAAAATATTTTGATTGTTTCAACCAAAAAAACAGAATGAAACAGATAACTATGGCTTGATTGGGGCGGTGCCCGTTAAACTGTGGTGATATCTAATGCCATGAAGCTGGAAGTGTGTGTTATCATTCGGTGCATGATGCCGAGGCCTCCCTTGCTGCTAAATTATATATATATATATATATATATATATATATATATAAATGCAATATACCTTACCAGGTATTATATAATTAATTTAACCGTACATCTAGTTGCCATTTTTAATGGCTGAAGCCTTTTTTATATATAAAATTCTAAACTCATGATAACAGAAAAACTCGAGGGTACGACATGCACCAGAGAGCTTTGTTTTTCTTCATATCAATTGTTTTCTAAAAAAATAATAGCGAATGGACAAAGTTCTAAATATGATCAATTGCTGCCATGATGAGTCATAAGTAAGGCTAGAAAAAAACTCGATGCCTTTCCAATAATAAGTCACCAGATAAAGTAATTTCCTTTATTAAAATATTTTTAAGTGGAGATTTGGTGGAAATGATGGCATTTGCTAAATATAAATCTAAGGTGGTTGTTGCCGTTTTTGGTTGCTATGAATTTTTATATCCCTCTCTAAGTCTGTAATGGGCCTATCTTCTCTTAGGCCTTTGGACCTCTTACCTTTTAGGCCCATGTCCTATCGACCTGCCAAGCTTCTTCCTTGGAATCCTGGCCTCTCTTTTTTTTTCTTTCTTTTTTCTTGGTCACGGTCTAATTTAGAAGTAAGATACTATTTTTAAAGTGTGGTTTAAGTTATTTTTTTTATTAAAAAAAATACATCAAAATAATATTTTTTATTTTATAAAATTTATTTTTGATATTAACATATCAAAATAATATAAAAAACATCAAAATATATTAATTTAAAACTAAAAAATATATATAACTAAAAAATATTCATTTTTTTAAAGCTTTTAAAACGTGGTGTCTAACAAGTATTTAATCAGTTTAGAAAGCTTACCTCGATTCCATTTCTTCTGCAAAAAAAATACACTCTTTTCTTCTACCTTTTTGAATTTTGTTTTTGTAGGGTTTAGAGATTTCAAATCTTTGATAGGGATTTTGTGGTTTCCATTTATCTTCTCACACAACTAATAATAAATGTTAAAATTGTAAATATAGAAAAAAAAAAATAGACTCTTGATCCTTTTTAAGGTATGAAAAAAGTTATACACATTAAGACGTGGGTATTATTTCATGGGGTTATGAACATAATTATATAAGTTAAAATTAGAAAGGTAAAAAGTATTATATTCATTAGAAAATTTAACTGCACGAGTCTAGGTAAAATAACTAGTTGTGTAAAAAACAAATACATTATCTCTAAAGCATCTTACCTAAAATAAGTTGTAATATTATTTGAATTTTTTTCTAGATCAAGTTTCTATCTCTTAATTACATCTAAGGTTCAAAGTAAATCTCTTTTTGTTAGGAAGTCTCACCTTAGTAAGTTGAATTTTAACCATTCAGAAGTATCAATTTTAGCATAAAATTTATTTTCTAAATATATCTAAACTCCTAACGTTCTTCTGAATAACAAAATAATTGTTGTGGGGTTTTTTTTATATCTTGGTCAAAACCTAATAGATAATCATAAACCAAATATAATATTTATGTTTGTATTTCCTAATAAATTTTATTTTTTTGCTTGCTCTTTTGTCAAAGTTTTTGTATTTTTGATTTTATGCTTTGGAATAATTGTTTGACTCTTTGTTGTTTCAACAATATTAAGTAATAAGAATATTTGTAGTTATGGTAATCAAAATAATAATAGTAATATTAATAATGACAACAACAACAACAACAATTTATTATAATGGTTATAATGATTATGTTATCAATAATTATAGAAGTGATAGTAGTAATAACAATAATTATGATAAGAATATTAAGAATATCAATAATAATAAAAATAATTACAATGATGATATTAATGATCTTAGTAGTGGTGTTGATGGTGATAGTAGTGGTGGTGGTGGTGGTAGCGGCGACGACAATAGTGGTAGCAATGATAGTGGTAATAATAATAATACGAATAATGGTGATGGTGGTCGCGTTGTTGTTGTAGTAGTAGTAGTAATAATAATAATAATAAGAAGAAGAAGAAGAAGAAGAAGAAGAATGGTGATGGTGGTTGTACTTCTAGTAATAATAATTATGGTTATAACAATAATAATGATGGTGATGCTAATAAGAATAAAAATAATGATAATATTAGTTATAATTGCGGTGATAATAACTATAACTATAACAATGGTATAAATAGTAATAGTTATAGCGATAATGATAACGATAATAATACCAATAATAACGAGGACATTGATTATTGATAGTGGTGGTATTATAGATAATTTTAATGAAGATGACAGTTTAACAATAATGATAATAACGACGAGAATAGTAATTATAATAATTCATCATTCGATGTTATATTTATTAAGAATTGAGTTTTATAACTTATCCACGTATGATGTTTTAGATCTAATATCCTAGATTAATGGCTTAAAAAATCATGTCGCTTAATGTTCTCTCTTTTTTCTTTTTCTTTTTTTTTCAAATTTTATCGTTTTAGCATTAGTTTTTTTTTATAAAAAAATCATAATAGTTTCGTTTAAACTTATTAAACAAACTTTATTAGAAACTCACACTAGTTAAAATTTAAAGATTTGTACTTCAGTTTCATAGCATTATAATTTATTTTTAAAAAAAATATATATGATTCTAAAATTAGCTTGCGTGTGTGTGTGTCTGTGTGGATATAATACCACCTTTTCGATAAGTTGAAGCCTGTTAAAATACCGAGTTGTGTTACCCTTATCTTCCACCATGACGTCAAGGTTTCATGATACAAGCAGGAGATTCATTGGGAGATGGCACTGGTGGGCAGTCTATCCGGGGAAGGGAATTTGAGGATGAGTTTCACAAAAGGTAATCTCTTGAGTAAATTGATTTTTTCTCCCGTTTATCTGTGCGTTTAGTTGCTACTGCTCCCAACATTTTGAAGAAGTCTCTCGTCTGTATCTTGGCGATATATTCCAATCATTGTACTGAGAAACCCCTTCCTAATGTACGGCTGGTTGTAATTCCTCACATTTTATCCCTTTGGTTTAAAAGGATCGTTATTTAATATCTATGTATGATATCGTGAATCGTTATCCTTTTTGTAATGGTAATTTATTTTTCTTGTTCTTTGAATGATTCCAAGTTACTAACAAACTTGTTGGCATGGCAATGGATGCTTTATATGTGCATTAATGTTCATATCAACTTAGATTAGTGCCAAACAATTAGGGACTTGTTGATTCCTGGAGCCTGGTCATGTGGCTGTCTTGCTGGTTGTTCTTTTTTCAACTCCTGTTACTGTAATTAATTTCCCCTGTCATCACATGTAACTTACTCGATGAAATTCCTGTTATACAGTTTACTTCACGGCAGGCCTTTCACTGTATCGATGGCAAATGCTGGCCCAAGTGTCAATGGTTCTCAGTTCTTTATTGCCGCAGTGGCCACTCCATGGCTGGACAACAAGCATACAGTGTTTGGTAGAGTTGTGAAGGGAATGGATGTTGTACAGGTAAACTTGAGCTTGTACTTCTGTATCCATCAGTATTTGCCTATTCGTGCTGTTAATTTTTTTTATTTCCTGCATGTGAGAATTTGATGGACTATGGTGCTTTGGAGAGATGGCATTGTTTTGCTCCATTTCTTCAATGACTTCTGTACCCTATTTATTGATCGAGGGAGATTTCTAGCCGTTTAGTTTGGGTATTGTCCTAGCATCCATGGACAGATTGCTCTGCAAGATGCTCTAGAACCTGAATGGGATAGACACACCCTTGTGACCTGCTTTACACATGTTTGAACGTTACCGAGTCCCTATTCTAAATTCATTCATCTGACATAAAGCGGATGCATTTTGATGCAGGCTATTGAGAGGAAGATGGACAAAGCAGACGAGCCATACGAAGATGTCCCCGAGTTTTAGTATATAATATTCTTTTAGTGGTGAATCTATACTGATATGGTTGATGGTGTGGAGAAGAATCCCATGTCAAAGTAAGTTCTTTGTTTTCATTTCTCAACTCACTTGCCTGCAGTGTATCTTACTTATGATTTTTTTTTATTTTTGTTCATGATTTGGCAACTCTTGTTGGAAAATATGGAAGGCACATAGAAGGGATATAAATTTCAGTTAATTTTTCGAAGAATGTAGTCTTACATTAGATAGCAGCAAATCAATGTCTTCTGTGATCATATTAAACCATATCATGTGGCATGGAAACATGTTGTTTTCCACTATGATCAATCGAGTCCATTTGCTAATATGTGAACTGCCACTTCAAAAAACAAATTTTGAATACATCTCATTCAGTTTCCACGACACCGAAAGAAAGATTTGGTTAGTTACATCGGAAGGTGTTCCCTCATCTGCGATCCAAAGGTTTTTGATTATTAAGAACTGTACCACTGAAATAAGGAGAGGCAATTTGATGTTTCTGATTGAGGTTGAGAGAGCTGAACTGAAGATTTCTAAATGAACCAAGTGGTGTTGATCTCTTCAAAATTGTTGACCATACAAGGTTCAACTCCTGTTATCACTTGGAATGGATTGGGTTGCCTAAGCTGGCAATTTAGTTCACAAAAGGTGACTTGCTAATTTTATTTCAACTGATTTTTTCAGAAGGATGGAAAATATCGAACAGATTTTCCCACAATTTTGTTGGCTGTCTTTGACATCGCACATGTTTGGCCCAGAACATTTTTTTCTGCATCTTCCAACAATTACATTAATTTTAGTGTTGTGTGATCCAGTTGCCTCACTGTGAATTGTGTTGTTCTGCCAGGTTTTGCATGTTCTTGTCAATGAGACCGCGGGGAAGATTCATTCTACAGCCTGAGACGCCTCCAAAGAGGTCCCATCCCGCCCTTCCTTGGTGCTCTTACTTACCCTGCTTTGTGATAATATATGATCAATTTGTGTACACAGCTCCCGTTTATCCTCTTCAACTTTAGTGTTTTTTCCCATCAAATCTCATTGCTTTGATGCCTGATTAGACCGACTCTCATATATAAAAAAAAAAGTAGAACATTTTTGAGTTCTGTCATGTTTGGTTCTTGGATTTCTTTGGCTGATTTTCTTGGTGATATCATGTTACAACAACTAGAGAAATTGTGCTTTGTTTCTCTGGATTTTAGCATTGCTCATTCCGCTTATTAAGAAGGTGTTTGACACTACGTTTCAAAAACGTTTTTGAAAAAATTAATTTTTTTTTATATTTATGTTTTACTTTCAATTAATTTTTTAGGTGTTTTTAGATCATTTTCATGTGCTGATGTCAAAAATATTTTTTTAAAAAAAATAAAAAACACATCATTTTAATGCATTTCTAAACTAAAAACATTTTAAAAAATAATTATAATCACACTCACAAACAGGGACACTAAAACCCTTAGCTTTTACTGTAAATAAAGAATGACTTTCTGCAGCATTACTCTCTTTCCTTCTAGTCCTGTTGATTCATTTTCCCATACTTGAGACATGGGAGAAGGTTGGTGGCTTAATTCCATTTTTTTTAAAATTAGCTTAATATATATATATTTTTAAAATTATATAATATATATATATAATTTTGAATCATTTTGATATGTTGTTGGTGTCAAAAATATTTTTTTTATTAATAATAATATTTTAATATATTTTCAAATAAAAAACATTTTAAAGTCATAACCTGTACTAACAATTTCAAACAGAGTTCAACTCTTCCATCCTCATACAAAGTCAAATTCCTTCAACAGTCTACCCTTCTATACGTTTTGCTTGGCCCTTCCTAGTGGACAGCACCTAGCGGCTAAAAGCCTAAAACATTACATCGATGTATTTTGAAAGTTAACGTAAGACATATATGGAAATGAATTTGGAATAAAAAAAAAATCAAGTTATAATTCATTTATTAATTACATAAATAGGGTAAGAAGCACACCTTTCAAGTTGCAATATGAAATATGTTTTTTTAACGCAAAATGTTTAGTACGATGCAAAATAAATTAAACTATAAAAGAAATCCCTAAAATGCGTCCTTGAATTTTTATTATATGAAAAAAAAAAAGGAGTCAAGAAGAAGACGTTGAAACTGAAATCTTGATTCAGAAATTCTCATGAGCCACTGCATGCTCTTTGGCCGATAAAGGATAACTATTAAATAACTAATTAGCAATTAAAACATCTAACGCTCGAAACGTAAAACAATTTAAATATTATTTTCTGGAATCCAGAAAATAAAAAAAGGTGATAAGCTTATGAAATAAAGCCATGTTTATCTCTGGAGGCGCGTGGCTGAGAGCGTGAAAGTTAAAAGCGCGTGAACTCTGTCCATCCTACCTGTTCTTTTTTAAACTGCTCCATGGAGGCAGTACCACGTATAGCTGACAGCTGAGTGCTGGTTTCCTGCCAAATTTAGATACCAGAGTGACTAACTGCCTTTCCAGTCTCCACCCCCACTCTCTCCCCCTCTCCCTCGCTGTATACAGCCAAAAAGGACATATATTCAACACTGCATGCTCTTAAATCTCTGCTGTCTCGCCAGAAAATAGGGAGTTTTGTATTCATTTCTTTTGTACCGTATTTCTTCTGTGCTAGCTTTTGTCTTGCAGAACAAAAATGGAGGGTTCTAATGTTTGGCAGGAGCAGAGGAACTTTGTCAAGAGTTTGCATGAGCAGGTGCACTATGACCCCACCTTTATCTAATTTGATGTGATCTTATATTAAGTTGTAATCTTGATGGTGATTTGCTACGAAGACTTCAGCTTTTCTTCACTTGCATTTTGGCTTATTTTGATCCGTATCTTTCTTTTATGGATGGGGAACTGCCATTAATAAGCTCTTTGTGTTATTGTGTTTTTGCGAGAGAACACGGCCCATTTCTTATCTTATTGTGTGTGCGCGTTGATGTGAGACTGTTCAGGAAGGAAAGAAAAGAAAGGGAAAACATTAGTGTCTTTCAAGAGTTCAATCGCTTTCTCAATAAAATAGAGTAACGTAAAAATAGAATTGAGGCAATCCTTTTCCTCCTTTTTTCATGCCTTCATACCATACATGCAAGCAGGATAAGGGTGAGTTTTTGGTTCATCATTGACAATAAAAGAAGTGAAGTTTCCTACTAAAACTAAATAAAAGAGAAAAGGATTGTAAATATTTTGGATATTTTGTGACTTGACATGTGAATTAGACGGTTGCTTCAATATTTGTGTATTGTCTTAATTTTTTCACTGAAAATGCTAAAATATTTGGTATATTCTAGCTTATTCTTTTGTTCATTGCAGGGGATATTGGACAGTCAGTTTGAAGATATCCTAGATTTACCTAGAGAGAGCCCTCAGTTTGTGATTGATTTGGTCAGCACATTCTGTAGCGATGCTGAAAATGCCATAGCAGCATTGATCAGATACATGTAATTGTCAAAAATATTTCATCGCTTTTTCTTTGTTAAATATTATTTTACTTCATTTTCTAATTGATTTCTGAGCAACTGCCCTGTCCTGCCATCAGAAATGAACCTGATATCAACTATCGCAAAATTATTGACAAAGTTCACCTGATCAGAGGCGCCAGCTCTTGGTAACCTGTTCTTTACATCCTTTGATATCTAAATTTGTAGAAACTCGATTATTTGTCTTTCCAGTTTATTCCGTTTTCAGTTGAGAATCTTCCATCCTAGACAGTTATATGTATGGAATTTGGTGCATGTCTAAAGCCATATGGAAAGTTCCTTTTTAATATTAGTCGGCATGTGTTAATGTCAATATAGTCAACAGCACGCGCGCGTGTCTGCAACGCTTAACAAAATGTTGGAAAATAGAGAGCTGAAAGTATGCATTACCTGTGGCCAGCGCATAATTTGAAATATCAGAAGCTTTATAGACATGTACACACGTGTCGCTGCAGGTGATTATATAGAACGTTGGAAGCTGCTAGATCTCAGCATCCAAAACATTATTATGAAGTATTCATTAGCAGCTGAAAATGCTTAATTTTGACACAATTGAGTCATGGATGCTACACATTTGATACTTTATAGTTCAGTCTATGCAAGTGAACTTTATAGAAACTCAATTATTTGTCATTCCAGTTTATTCCTTTTTCAGTTGAGAATCTTCCATCCTAGACAGTTCTATGTATGGAATTTGGTGCATGTCCAAAGCCATATGGAAAGTTCCTTTTTAATATTAGTCAGCATGTGGTAATATCAATATAGTCAACAGCACACGCGCGTGTCTTGCAATGCGCGCGCGCGTCTTGCAACGCTTAACAAAATGTTGGAAAATAGAGAGCTGAAAGTATGAATTACCTGTGGCCGGCGTATAATTTGAAATATCAGAAGCTTTATAGACATGTACACACCTGTCGCCGCAGGTGATTATATAGAACGTTGGAAGCTGCTAGATCTCAGCATCCAAAACATTATGAAGTATTCATTGGCAGCTAAAAATGCGTAATTTTGACACAATTGGGTCATGGATGCTACACATTTGATACTTTATAGTTCAGTCTATGCAAGTGAACTTATGACCCATTCTTTTACACAGGTGTGATTCATTCAATGTATCCCTTTTATGCTGTTAGGAACCAAAAATTTAGAAATTATGAATTAGGATGTGCACATCTTCATTCATCTTAGATGTAGAGCGATAACGGCAGACATGTATAATCAAAAGGTAAAAGTGAATTTAGGGTGATAAGACAAGTCAGCTTCTCCCACAATGTTTCAATGGATTTGTGAATTGTATTTTCTTGAGATTACAATACCATTTTCTTCTTATCATTGTTTGTGATGCATTAAATGCAAGTTCCCAGTCTTGCTTGCCCACTTTGACATTACTTCTTCAATTACAGTCGCCAAAATTGCTTCTAAACGTTCACGAGGCAATGCCATTAAATGGGCACTTGATCCTTAATCCATCCACAGATGGTAGACTGAATCTTAATCCTCTATCTGCATTTTGTGTTACAGTATCGGTGGCCACAGGATGGCCCTTGCTTGTCGTGAACTCCGATATGCTTGTGAAGACAAGGACAAGGACAGGTAAGATAAGTGCTCTTCTTTTAATTTTCTTTTGTGAACAAAGCAACATTCTTTCATTTCCTTAATTCCTTTTATTTATCATATTTTACGAATTTGTATTGATTGATCTCATTGTGTATTTCTAAATATGATTTTTCAGTAATGATACTTTTCATACAGTAATGGCCAATTTTTTGTAGATTTTATGTCTGACTTTAATTTCAATAATTTATTGGAAAAACAGGTGTTACCTCGTGCTTTCAGTAATATTTCTGCTCTTCCATTTTTTCTGGATGGCTTAGCCTTGTTCTGGCCAACATATAGTCGTGGTTTTTAAAAAAAATCACGTTGTTGGTTTCATGGCACCATATGATTTGTTGTTTTCATGAGTGTCACCATGGTGTGCTGGTATCGCTGGTTAAGAGAAGACAGGTTATCTCTTAAATATTTGGTGGACTATTAACGAACATTGCTCTTTTTTGAAATTCTAGGGAGGAATTAAATGGATTTTTTTTAATTTGATACGGTTGGATTTGAACCCCTGGACTCTCCCCATAATCACAGCCAAAATGATCAACTCTTTCCCAAGGTGTAGCGATGATAACCTTTAGTCTTGTCTGGGTTCCCTCTTGTGATGGATAGTGTGCTGGCTGAAAAACTTCTTGGACAGGCAACATTTTCTGCTGTTCATCCTCTTTTCTCTACTTCAATGGTGCTTTCTGATATTCATGATGATGATGGATTCCTGGATACCATTCTTTCTGTCATTTTAAAAGCTTTTTTTCACTTTTTTCAGGTGCCTTGCAGCTTTTGTCAAGACCGGAGATGAATATCAAATTTTGAAGGAGAAGTTCAATATCATCTTGCAGGTAATGTTCTCGGGAGGATTTCCTTTCTCTTGGAAGAAATGAGGTCAAAATATACAGTGAAGCATGACATAAACATATCTCCATTGTGTGTTCTATAAAGCATAAAGTAGAAGGCTAGCTCTAGGGTGCAATCAATTCAAGAGTGTAATCCATGAGATTCAAATAAATATGACAAAAGCAAGATGACACTCTTACTTCCTTGTATGTTTTCAACTAGTTTTAATCACCATTGCCTGTTTTGCTTATGATTTTTCCAAAATGGTAAATCTTCCTTACAAATAAATTTGTTCACCGCCTGATACTGGATTTGGACACAGATGGAGAGAGCTATGATTTATGGTAAATCGAAAACAGGCCGACAGTAGACTCCTGAACTGTCGCTGCTGCTGCGTCAGCTGACTCGGTGGAAGACCAGAGTCTGCTTCTATCTGTCATGGGCATGCAAATAAAGAGTTATTGGAACTCGTAGTTCAAATTGTTCTAGACTATGAATATTTTTTTGCTGAGTATCACATTTTGCCCATGCAGCATGTTTTTTTATATTAGCTGGTTCAGGGTACCAATTAGACTATGAATATCTTTTTTTTTATATTGGAACTCGCTGGTCAAATTCATGATTTTAATCCTGTTAGTATGCATAACACTAAACTGCAACTAAATCCCTGATGTGACCTGGAAACTGGAAAACGCTACTGTTGTGTTTCTTGTTGCTGCATCTGCACATACTAGCTGATATATTATGATGATCAGGAGTGTTGGTGAGGCCAAGTCCCATTTGTAAGGCTTGGCTTCGGTTTCCGCAGATGGTGCACACTGCTCGACTAGATTTGAAATCCGCTTCATGTTTTCACACCCTGTGCAATTGTGTACCGCAAACCTGTGTTTTAAAAGTGTTTTTGAAAAATAAAAATTATTTTTGTTTTAGATTAATTTTTTTGATGTTTTTAGATCATTTTTATTTGCTGATGTTAAAAATATTTTTTTAAAAAAATTATTTTAATGGATTTCTGAATGAAAAGTATTTTAAAAAACAACTTCAACCACAATTCTAAAGAGCACTAAGAGCGTTTTTGATATTGTGGTTGAGGTTAAGAAAAAACAGTTTTATAAAATGTGTTTTTAATTGAGATTCATAATTTAAATTTAATTGTTTGATTAAAATTATAGTTGAGTTTGAGGTTGAACAAAAAATAGTTACATGTATTTGGCTAATATGTCTTTCATATTGATTTCAACTTATAAAATTACATTAAAGAATATATATACATATATATACACAAATGCACATATTATTTTGAAATATTATAGATTTAATAATTATATAATGTAACAATAATTCAAGTATATTGTATTCTTCTTTTTATTGTCCCATTAAACTATTTGGAACTTCAATTATGCATCATGTTCATTAAATAAATCCCACAAATTTCATCAAACAGAGATGAAGAAAGTTACATGATCATAAATGAGATTATACATTATATATATACACACACACACACAAAATGAGACTATGGAAAAACATGAATAAGTGGATGCAGAGACCGTTATGGTCAAAGACACAAAAGGATAGAAATTTAATAAGATCATGCTATACAATTTATTTTTATAGTACAAAAATGTAGTCAAATCGTTGACTATGGACAGTTTCTCCCTATCCCACATTTTTGTCCAGTCAGCACAACAATTATCCAAGTATTTTACAAGTCTCGAACAGTAAAACTAACCCGCGTTTTGTTTTGTCGCTAGAGAGGGAAAAGCAGCTAAATGTTGCTTTTGAGTTAACCTCAGTTTCTCATAGGCTCTACACAGTTACATAAATTGTTGTGTCCTCTCAAACAAACATTAAAATTCTGCGTTTTATCACAACCTTAACATCAATCGTACAGCAACTTGGAGCCAAACAACCACTAATTTGAATCACTGCCCTCGCATTCCATTTCTTGTCACCAAAAAACCATGGGAAAAGATGTAAATGCGAAAGGAAAACTTTTCAGCCCTCGACTTTTCTCATTATGAACAATCTAAGGCTATTTTAGTTTTGATTCCTGGACTGTGTTCGAGACTGGCATATGTAAATCTACCCTTTTCATTTCAAAAAAGGAGAAAATAGATTTGAACTTCCAAATGCATTATTAATTGGCCTTGTCACTTTCCAGGAATATAGTCAGAGCAGAAGCAGCCGGGAGAGAATTTATCACATGAACTAGATTTTCAATTCCCCGAATTTGCCGGGGCAGATTTTGGGCTAGATTGGAAATCAGTTGGTGACTCTTTGAGAGTGGTTGAGTTTGTTATTTAAAATGTTTTTAATTTACAAAATGTATTAAAATGATATTTTTAAAAAATATATATTTTTAATATAAACACAAAATGATATAAAAACATGTAATTTTTTTTAATTTAAAATAAAAAATATTTTTATTTTATTTTATAACAGGACAGCACACTCGACTGTAATCCTAAGCAAAGAACCAGAGAGAATAAGGGTTAAAATTCAAATAGAAACCCTGAGGGCAGTCCAGTTTGATTTGGCGCTGAGATTGTTTTGTCCAGTAAGAAGTTTCAGAAACTAAGCTAGGGAGCTGAATTCAGAAATTACAGGCAAGAATTGTGAAACAATGTAGAAAAATAATTATAGCCTTCATCATTTCCATTGAGTCTAACTTAGGGACGCGCTAAACTATTTAGGGTTGTAACTAAGCACACCTATTTTTATGCCCCCAGTAGCTCTTTTTACGTGATTCACTTACACCAGCTTCTTGTTTCCAAAAACTTGCGCTGTATTTCAAAAACAATTTAGAAAAAAAAATTATTTTTTACTTTGAATTATATTTTTTGTGTTTTTACGACGTTGAAAATATTTTTTAAAATATAAAATGATATTATTTCATACATTTATTAAAACACTCTCAAAATCAACAATCACATCCGAAACAGCACTTAATCTACTTAGATTATGGCCACAGGGTCTTTTGTCCTGGCTAGAAATCTTGCAATTCACAGAGCAAAGACATTGTTTTCTGCAAATCTAGTTGAACGGCTTAGGCAAGGTTCTCATGCTACAATTGCGAAACCCCCATGATCCCGAGTTGGATATATCTCACTCTGCCTAAAAGGGCAAACCTGATTTCGAACTACGCGAGCCAGAGTTCTGAAGTGGTGTGTGTGTATGTGTGTAAACACAAAAAAACGGCAAGTTTTAAGTTGTCAAAAACTTAGAAACATAAAAGAATGCAGACAATAACAGTGAGAACTTTATGACAATTACATAGCTCCTCTTCCAATCATAAGAACGAACAAGGTAACAAGACATAATTATTATTATTACGCGTGAAGCAACAGATTCAAAGAGTTTTACTAACTTAATCCATAACAGTGCGGGTTATCGATAGGTTAGGAATCGACAAACATATTCCTATGACTGGACTAACTTATACTCATAACTATGTCTCGATGACTAGCAGGGCACAAAATCAGACACAAGAAACAATATGATTCTCATGATATGTCCATAGCACGAAAAGAATGCAAACCCTAATCACCAACAACATAATACAATGGGCACGAAAAAAGAACTATCTACACTGTCAATTTGGCAAAACAATTAAACACCAAGATCACCATAAACACAGGGAAATACAGACCCTGATTAACTACAACAACATGACACATAAGCATGAAAATGAACCCACAACACTGTACAAATAGGCAAACCATCAAACCAGCTATTGAAACACTGGCGAAAATATGAATGCTCCCAACAACTAATCACTCCACATGTACTACAAACAAAAATCAAAAGTATCAAGCAATAACATAACACACCAGGCATGAAAATGAGCCCACGAAGCTGTAAAAATAGGCAAAAGCCATCAAACCAACTATTGAAGCACTCGCGAAAATATGAAGGCTCCAAGCAGCAGCAACGTTAACCAATAATTCCGCACATCTACTACACAAACAACAACAAATCCAAGAAGCAATCCCATAACCAAAATTAACAATTATATTGAAAACATTTAGCATTAAACTCCGTTATCATTCAAAAATCCGAAGCTCAAACAAGGTCTTAATATCATAATAGGAAACTAATAATCAAAAACTTGTAAATTATCCAACTAGAGAAATCGAAAAACAAGACCGCCTCAAAACCGGACATCCTAATCGAAAAGACTGAAACCCATATCCTGCAACAACAGCAACAAAATATTCAGTCAGTCAACAACCTTAAAACCAACAGAGCAAAAACCCAATAAAAATCAATTTCATAGCTACAAAAAAGTGAATGAAAAAAATGGCGCTTACATCATCAGACTCCTCTTTCTCTTCAACCTTCTCCTCTTTCTTTGCCTCGGCAGCAGGGGCAGCACCACCAGCAGCAGATGGAGCTCCACCGGAAGCTACAGCAACGCCACCACCTGAAGGAACGGAAGCCAACTTTTCCCTTCCGGAAGCAATCAGTTCAGTTATGTCCTTTCCTTTCACACTGGACAACAGCAACTCAATCCTGTCATCATCAGCATCTGCTCCAACTGCAAATCCAAAACCAAAAAAAAATCATTCTCGATAAAAGATACAAGGATCTAACAACGAGGAAAAAACTAATGTGGAGAAGGAGAGAAGAGAGTACCAGATCCGAGGATGCACTTCAAGTCCTCGGCGGTAGGGGAGGTGTTGCCACCAAGAACGGCGAGCAAGTAAGCGGCTACAACTTTCATTGTTTTGGTAGGGAAGATGGGCTGAGAGAAAATAGCTACAGCTGACACTTGCTAGGGTTTTTGAAGGCTGGGACGGATGGCACGGCGTACAAGCAAATATATATAGGGATTTTAAAGAGTGAGCTTTTCGTGATTAAATCGTGTCCATTCATTTGTTTTGTTTTGCCGGTTGTGTCCCTGGTTTTGTTGTTTCTATGTTTGGCTGCAGAAATAGGAATGTATCTGTCACGGTTAAGGTTAATCACCATGACAAATCAAGGAAATTGTGAAACCGCTATGTGTGTGTTATGATCAAGGTTATCAAAATCGCGATTTTGACACGACACGGAAAGGATTTCTGAAACTCGGATCATAAAATCATACATAAATTTTTTTCTGTATAGAAATTATAAAATCACAACTAAAATTATGTGGGTAGAAAAATCATAAAATCATAAGTAAAATATTTTCAAATATAATACAATATAATTATGGTCATAAAACTTCATAAGTTAAGGTTCATACATGATTTAAAATAATTTTAAAAATATATTACAAAAACAATTATGTCCATAGAATTTTATAAGGTAAAAACTAACAAATTTAAAATAAATATTTTGTTGGCGTGCTATTAAAACTAAAATCAGTCTCATTACCCCCAATCTGTCATCTTCCTCGCTATTTCTAATACATTGTTCAAAAATATTACTATTGTAGGGATTATTAGTACTACTACTAGTATCAATATCGATATTGTTAGTACTAGCTCCAACTTCAACAAATTATTTTGATATTAACACATGAAAATAATCTAAAAACACTCAAAAATAATTTTAAATAAAAAAAAATTATTTTTTTTAAAAAAAAATATAAATTTTAAAATTAATATTAAAATATATACTTATTGTCTAATAAATGGGTTTGTGTATTGATTTGTTTTTTTATTGAGAAAGAGAGAGAGAGAGGAGGGGCTAGGTGCCAAGCTTGCCAGAAAAGAAGAGGGGCTAAGAAAGAAAAGCTTTGGCCTCGGCGCCTTCTAGATAAAAAGATTGGGATTTATGACCTAAATTAATTTTGACCGAGTTTGATCCAAACTGATTTTTTTATCTGAGTTAATAAGGTTTGATGAGTTGATTTGTAAAATCATACGATTTTACAAGTCAATTCGTGATTTTAACAACCATGGTTATGATTGCTCTTTGTAATCTTTCTTTAGTTTTTCGAAATATCAAGTAAGAAAGTTTTTTGAAAATATGCAGAAAGCAAAAAATTAAAAATAAATAAAGCATTGTAATTTTTCATTTTTACATATACAATGTTAGGCTAGGGATGTAAATTGCGTTTAATAACCAAACATTACTATTAATTATTAAAATTTAATAAATTGCGTTTAATAACCAAACATTACTATTAATTATTAAAATTTAATTGATTTGATATGAGTAAATTAATTTATGGTCTAGTTTCACTCTAAATCTATTTTAAATAAATAATTTATAAATTCATGTCATAGCTTCGCCAGCTTTGATTTTTTTCCAGTTAGTTAAATGAATTTAACAATTATATTATATTTTAATATGAAAACAGTACATTAATTGATCACTATGTTTACAATTATAGCAATGGGTTCTTATGAGATTTCCACCGCGCCGCTTATCTATCGTCACCACCAATTAAAATAAACCATGATTATAATAATAAACTAATGATTTTGATTTTGAAGTTTAAAATTCCTTACACGTGGAAATAATAAGGTAGAGAGTTTTTCTATGCATTTCGACTCAGTTATGCATATCTGAGATTTCGACTCCGTTATGCACCCATGGTTGTGTTATTTTTAAAAGTTTTTTTTTTAAAGTATATTGAAATAATATTTTTACATGAATTCCTGTCATGTTGCATTGCTAGAGATGACTAGAATTGAAATATCACCGATATCAATTTCTTTTTTCACGGCACAATAAAATTATTAATTAAAATATAAATCGTGTTCCATTTTTAATGTAGATAATGGTACTGTTCATACAGACACATATTATTGTTCATTTCAACAATGACATATAATACTTAATATTAATATATATTGTCGTTAACAATGAACAAGATGTTTAGGTAGCCAGGGCTGGCTAAGGTGCACGAGATTAATTGAAAGGGCGTGAGTTCGAATACCACTCTCAGCAGCTTTCTCATCTTGCATCCACATAACACTTAAATATTTTGCATGGAAATGTGATTGATTTTTTTTTAAAAACAAATTGTTTAGAAATATATTAAAATAATAATAATTTTTTTACAATTATTTTTAATATCAGCATATGAAAATGATCTAAAAACTTAAAAAAACAATTAAAAAGTAAAATGTTTGGACATTGTTTGTTTTCTACCTGTATTTATTCATTTATGCTTTTAAATTATTATTTTTTTCAATTCATTTTTTATCGGGGTTTTATTTTTATTTGGTTCCTTTCTGAAATTTTAATTTATGGTGGTGATAATTTTAAAATTAATATTGCTCCTTTTTTCTCTTTGTTCTTTTTTTGTGTTTTCTGTTATTTTATCTATTTTCAGATTAGATAATTTTATGATTTTATTGTTTGTGCAATAATAATGATAATTTTAGTGATTTTTTTTTATTGTTAAAATGTTTTGATTTTTTTAGGGTAATTTAATGATTTTAATTGTTTGGGCAGTAATGTTGATAATAATTTAAATTGTTGTAGTAATGAAAATGACAGTGACATAGGAATGAATTTTCAATTTATGTTTTCATCTTTTGTGGATAGAAAAATAACTATTTATTTGTTATTTGATTATTGCAGTTTTTTCCACAATTTATATATTTTTTAAAATGTGATTTAAATTGAATTATAAAATGAATTAATCTGAATACAATGAATTCAATAGTTTAAATATCCGAATATTCTTGTTTTTTTAATGATGATGATGATAATTTTATGTTGGTTATTTCATAAAAACCTACTAAACAGATAAATTTATATCGATTTTAAAATTCATATATATTTATAGAAAATATGCACTTCACAAGAATTTTTCTCAGATTTATTATTTTGACTAAATTTATATTATAACAAAAAAATATGGTGCAACCCGTGACGAGACACAGGGGCATTGGCTAGAATATTAATTGAAATTATTATGACCTAAAAAAATTGAAGTTGCACTGTAATGGTTATTTAAAAACTCATTGGTGCATCAATAAATTTATTAAAATTAGACAAGTCCACGTATTTGAGAAGATACGAGGTGAGTTGCCCGCGTGATGCGGTGAGTTTTTTTATGTAAAAAATTAATTATTTTTTTATGTGTTGTAATTAGTTATTTTAATATTTAATTAATAAAACTGATAATAATTCATCAAATAAGCTTCGATTATCTATCAAACCAATATGAAATACTAACATTTCACTCCAGGGACCAAACCATATTTTTTCCAAAGCTCAGGGACCAAACTGTATTTTCCCAAAGTTCAGGGACCAAATTGTAATTTTCACAAATGGGACAAAAATGAAATTTCATCATCTTGAACCTCTAGCCCAGAATTTCAGCAAGGTTTTTTCACCATTTCTCAATATTTTCTTACACCAAACACATCAAATAACTTTCAAAGTCATGTACAATTAAACTCATTAAACCATTGACATCTCAATCAATTCATCAATCAAACCCAAATAAAATCTACAAACTGTAATCACCAATACAAACAAACTAATATACAATATTTTTACATAATAACACACACATTACCTTAATAACTTATTTTTCCTCCTTCCTTTTTTCTTTCCTCTTCTCTTCCTCTCCTTTCTTCTCTCTTTCATTTCTCTTCTCTCTTAAATTTTTCAAATTTACTTCTCTTATTTTCTTTTTTTCTATTTATATTTTTCAAGTTACTACTATACTCTTTAATTCATTTATACCTAATCTTAAGCCATCAAGGGCATTAATACCTATTCCTATTCAAAGTTTTCAAGACCCTACAAATATATTCTTATAAATATTAAGGGTCTGTTTGTTAGTGTAATTGAGATTGTTTTTCAAAGTATTTTTTTGTTCAGAAATGTATTAAAATAATATTTTTTTATTTTATTTATTTTTTTTAAAATATTTTTTAGCATTAATATATCAAAATAAAATAAAAAACATCCAAATTTTTTTAATTTTTTTAAAAAATAATTATCTTAAAAAAAAAAATGAATATACTACCCTTGACTCATCATAACAACGCATCACAGTTAATGCCACCGCACATCTATTTTTCCCCTTTTGTACTTTGACTTCTTGGTCCTCCGAGAAAAGCAGCGAAAAAGAGGACATTTACGTCATTACATGATACGGACTGCAATTTACACCATTCCACAAGGACATTTATGTCATTAAGAAATTAATATAAAAGGCAAACGCATTTGGGCGGGAAAATGCTGGATCCCTCTCTACTTCACCCTCCCAGCATCACATCCCCAATCCCTTCACGGTCCACAAGGTTTTCCAACCCCACTCACAATCCCTCCAATCTTTCTTCTTCAGTCTTCAGTCTCAACCAAAATATTTAGTTTTGCCTATGCAGATAGCTTCTGCGTTGGAGTTGCTCTAAATCCTATCAAGATCCTAAAACATGAACGGCGAGAGCCGGAGATGGGACAACAAGGACTCGCGGAGGAGCTCGAAGAAGCAAAAGCTGATGCGCAACGCCGAAGAAGAGTTGGAGTCCAAGTTCGGCTTTGATCTCTTCACTGAAGGTGATAAACGTCTCGGTTGGCTCCTCACTTTATCTTCTGTAAGTCAGTCGAACTTCTCTCCCTAATTTTTTTCACCTCAATAAAGTAATAAATTATTTATTTATTTATTAAATCTTGAATGATTTGCAGTCTTCTTTGGATGATGAAGAGACCGGTAGAGTCTATAGTTGCGTTGATCTCTACTTCGTTTCTCAGGTGAAGAACCTACATAAGTCTCCAACTATTTTTATAATTCTGGAATTATTTTTATTTATTTTATTTTTTATTTACTTGAACCACTATCTCTCTCGAATTATAGGATGGTTCGGCTTTCAAGTCGAAGTACAAGTTCCGTCCTTACTTCTATGCAGCTACCAAGGTATATTATTTTTTTTTCCTGTAGTTTTGATTTCAGTTTGAAATGCTTGTTTGATGCTGTTGGTAATGTGGTGATAAATTGCGGATGTTTTAGGAGAAAATGGAAATGGACGTGGAGGGATATCTGAGACGACGATATGAAAGTCAAATTGTTGATATTGAGATTGTGAAGAAGGAGGATTTAGATCTTGTGAGTGACTTTCTCTCTTTTAATTTTTATGCATTGCTAACGTTTTGCCTTTAGACTGTGATATATATTTGTCTAAGATGTATCCCTTTTGTGATCACATTTTCCCTTCTCTGCCTCACCTGCCTGCAGTTATGACTTGGGATTTTGTTTAGCAATTTTGAAGCTTCAACGGTGCTTTGAAATGACTAGTTTATTTTGTAACTATAATTTCCACATAGAGGTTCTTATTATAATTCACATGATATGTTTTGAGGCAGACCTGGTGCATGAAAATTGGAATGTTTTAGGGCTCTGTACGCGTGTAGTAGAACATAGATAAGTAGCAATGTATAAGCAGAATAAAAACCTACATCTCTAACAAATACAAGCAAAGTGGTAGAATAAGTTTTAAAGTTTCCTAGGAATCACTAGCTAGGATCTCAGAATCACATGTGGGATTGGATGCATTGGGTATTGAATTTAACTCTCACAAAGGAGGAGAGGCTGAAAAGTTTCTGCTCAATTTTAAAATGAGACATGCAACCCTGAGTTTATCACTAAGGACAATACTTCCGAGTGAAGAGCCTCACAGCTAAAGCTTGGAAGAACCTTTCCAAAGCCAGCATAAGATAACTCACAATCTCCTGGTCACTATACAACTAACTTCCTTAGGATTGAAGTGTTCTTGGGATTAACTCTGCTACTAGCATCAAGACTTATCAGTAACCAACTATATTCCTAGATAATTCAGCAGCTACTGATGACAACTTTACCACTCTCATTTTCCTTTAAAGTGAACAAATAAAATTTTCATTCCAGAGGAATGAACAATGATATCTTTTCAAATTTGTCATCACAGGGACAATTATTTGTCAAAACATTCAAGACTATGATGTATGAATCACTGGGCTATTGACTCAATATTTTACGACTTAACCATGCCCTGCAACATCATTTGAGAGTAGTTCTCAGGATTGAATAAATTGGAATTAATCAGTTACCATGGGTTTGCAATTGGAATTTTGGGGATGAATGTGGTAGAAAGAATGGAATGGCAATATGATACAAAGCTATTAAAGATCATGGATAGCAAAATTAGTTGCATTCACTATTATTCTCCTTGAAAACTTGTTTGTTCCTTGCGCTGTTTTAAATAATCATGAGGTTCTCATTCTGTGATAACTTTACATGTAGAGTTTTTGTTCAAAGAAGAAATATATTTCACGAAATATGCAAAAACAGCACAACATATATTTTACGCTCATAACTGTTTGTTGTGCATATCTGAGATTCTTCCATAGTTTCATTCCTCTCAGTTTAAATGACTTTTTAATCTATATGTTTTCTTTTTCTCTATACAACTCATATTTGTCCTTGGTAAGATGGATTGGATTTGTTTCAACCTGCTGATTAACATTATCTATCATTTTCTGTTATCAGCGTGGTTGCACGCCAAGTTATTATGCATTCACTGCCAAGCTAATGAAGCCTGGTTTCTTTTGTATGTTCATTGACAGAAAAACCATTTGTCTGGTTTACACAAATCATATTTAAAAATATCTTTTGCTACCGTACAACAATTAATGGATGTCAAGAAAGACCTGTTGCATGTTGTTGAAAGAAATCAGGCAAAGTCTGATGCAGCAGAAGCATACGAGTCCATATTAACTGGAAAAAGGTAAAGCTTGTTGGTCCTGCTTTTCATTTCATTTGAATGAAGCTACAAGTTGTTTTGCTTGAAATGCTAATAGATCCCTTCTTCAGTAAGCAACTGCCTGTCTTTCAAATGCAAGCGTAGCCTTGACCATTTGCATCTTATTCTTCAGTGGGTGTCGGTTCTAATTTATTATTTGATTAGCAGAGAACAAAGAGCTCATGATTTTCTTGATTGCATCATTGACCTTCGAGAGTATGATGTCCCATACCATGTTCGCTTTGCCATCGATAATGGTATTTCTTATGCAATCCTGCTTGTTTTTAACTAATTTATAATATAGTTATTGTGCAGTCATATGAAGTTGCATATTTTATTCATGAAACCCCTTAATTTCTTGGTTTTCAGATATACGTTGTGGCCAATGGTATGATGTTATTGTCTCTAGTACTGGTGTCATGCTTGAGAAGAGGACAGATCTTCTGCAACGTGCTGAGGTTCATGTTTGTGCATTTGATATTGAAACAACCAAGCTTCCGTTGAAATTTCCAGATGCTGACTATGATTTGATAATGATGATATCATACATGGTTGATGGACAAGGTTACCTGATTACCAACAGAGAGGTATCTAAAATGAGTTTTATCTTTTCTCTTTTTTATTCATCTTCCGAGGAAAATGGCATTTTGTAATTTTTCTTTATGGCTCATGTTCTCATTCTCAGAGCCTTTCACTATTTAACAACTATATAGCAGTTGAATCAATAGATCTTTGACGAGTGCAATTGGCACTACTTATTCATTATATATACAAGCAGACTCATCCACAGGGCTCACATGCATGTTTTTGAATCTTGTATTTTTTTGTGAGAAGACATGCCTGAGAATGTATGTTTGTTGTAAAATGATAGCGGGATATGATATGATTGATGAGTTTGGACAAGTTTGGACTTGTATGGGCTGTTGCCCAATGATTTCTTTTCACTTTATCATCTAATCACAAAATCTGAAGTTTCATTCATGTAAAAGGATGTACCATCACCTATGTCAGTGCATTTAAAGGCTGTAACTTTTTATGTAAAAAAATTATTTGGTAAATTTGTAGGATATTGCAATTGATATATTTGTATATATATGCATGCTTTTTATATGTCTGGTTTAACATCTAGACAAATCAACTACAACTTAGTCCTAAATAAGTTTGGCTAGTTGCATGAAGTTGTTCTCTATTCATCTTGTTTAGGGCCATATCTCTATGGTGTGTTTAGAAATTAAGTGCCTCTTATACCGTCAAATCACTTAACCTTGTCTCCCTCATCCTTTTTGTCCCCTAAACAGCTCAGCCAGTTTTCCTTATTTGACAATTTAACGGTCAGTGTTGCAGATAATTGGCTGAACCATCTTAAATGACCTTAGTTAAATTTTCAACTGTTCCTGTCTCCAACTTTTGCCGATTGTTTTCGATTCTTATTCTACAGCCTTTTATTTTACCATCCCACGCTAAAATGATAGAAACAGTACAAGTCAAACAAAGTGAAGAATAAAAAATTGAAACACTTTATACAAAAAACAATACCATATGGCACTATGCTTTATGGCACAATGGCAAGTGCTAAACTCCCATCATTCCTATAGATTGAGCTGCACTGAAAATGCTTTCTTCGTTTCCTTTTAACTGCTCCAATTCTATGGCTGAATTTTTTCTGAAACTGCTCTCATGGATTATATACCTAAAAAACTGAAGTGAATGGCTCTTGATTATTTCTCATCCATTTAGTTGCTACATCACTATCCTAGAATCATTCCTGAGTTGATAAATTGAGCAGTTTAATGTAAATATTTTCTTTCTCGATTAACACAATTGCAAAAGCTTTGACTCATGATCTCTCTTAGGTTGTCCATCTGTTTCCCTATCTCTTCTCTTTCATTCTCAATTTGTTTATTTGAACTCTTGACATCTATGTGTTTTACACTAATCTTCAGTGTGTAGGGGAAGATATAGAGGATTTAGAATATACACCAAAACCCGAATATGAAGGTTATTTCAAAGTGACAAATGTGAAAAATGAGGTAATGAAAGCTCCTAGTTTAGTTGCCTTGAAGCACATCATTTTCTTGGTGTATGACTTATTGTTTTTTGCAGGTTGAACTTCTTAAACTGTGGTTTGCCCACATGCGAGAGGTGAAGCCTGGTATTTATGTTACATACAATGGTGATTATTTTGACTGGCCCTTCCTGGAAAACAGAGCAGCTTATCACGGGTTCAAGATGAGTGATGTAAGCAGCCTTTCTTGTTGCATCCACTTGGAACTCCGAGTCCAACACTTTAGCTTGTTTGTATTGATAAAAAGTCAACTTAAACAATACCAGACAAACCCAAGCACTGTGCCTTTTGTTATTTGCATAAACTTTCCACAGATTAAAAATTGACTTTGTTATTTTTTTAGTTTTTTTTTACTCCACGTTATTATTATCTGTTATCAGTGTATCTCTTGGTACATAACTGTGATAAGCAGCACCAAGGCTTAGGCTTCAGGCATTCATCTTCCAGTGCTTTCACTAGCTAACTGAAATAGAGAGGGAAAAATCTAATGCTACTGTTGCTCAATTTCTTTCCTATGAACCTAATTCTCTTGATGGGAAATGATCTTCTCCTTTTTTCTGGTTGTTATGCAACAAATGGCAAATTCAAACTATGGATTTGGCGTCGCCTTTCCTGTTTTGGGAGAAAAAAAATCAGTGATGTTTTTCTAGGAAAATAATGTTTTCCTGTACATTTACTTCTGGGGGATTGTTTGATTCCAACTTCTACAGGAAGCTTCATTTTGTCCTTTCCTTTTCGAAAGCATTGTTAGCTAATTTCTCTCTCTGAATTTGTTAATTGTTGCTTGCTTTGAGGTTATAAATTTTCATTTTTCTATCTCAAGGATGACACTTTGTATATCTTGAGTTCAATTACAAATCAATCTATTCACGCTTATTTTTATGTTGAGCATTTAACTTATTGCTACTATTTTTTTTTCCTGTTTTTCTTAACTGAGCTTTCAGGAGGTTGGATTCTCATGTGACAAGAATCAAGGGGAGTGCCGTGCTAAATTTGCTTGCCATTTGGATTGTTTTGCTTGGGTCAAACGTGACAGTTATTTGCCTCAGGGAAGCCAAGGCCTTAAGGTGCAAACATTTATTTTTTGACATCATCACTTGTGATGAATTTATTTTTTGTTTGTTAGAAAACTGTTTTTCAAGCATTTTGCATCCTGTTTTCATGGTTTCTTTGTTATTGTACTTTAATTAAAGCCAAAAAATTCTCATACTGTTGTTGTGCTGACTATTTGAAGTAATCAAACGGATATTGTGTCTTCAGTATAACAATGGTACTCTAGGGTTTTATTAACAAACATACCAGTGTAGACTGGTTTATTCTTGTGCACACACTATCCAGCAGAAGGTTACATGTACTTTCAATCATTAGCATAACTTTTGAGCAAAGCTGTTTGAAATTGTTTCCGTGTTATGTTGGAACGATCAATGAATTTGTTCTCCTATTCACTATATAAGTTTTCATGATTGGATATATCCTAGTCGTCTCTCATGCATTGAACAATTATGTTCAAAGGATATGTAGCTAACGCATGGTTCTTTCCATGATAGATGCACCTGTCATATGGTTACCTTTTTTGATTACTGTTTTTTTTTGGTTGTCCAAAAGATAATTCTTCAACCTGGGAAGTTTCATGTGAAGTTACAATTCTGAAGTAAAACCTAGTGAATTAAATGCATTAGGTTCTTTTGTATTCTTTGCTTGAGAGTATCTCAATACCCCAACAAACAGTCACTTGTGATCCTTTTGGTTTGAACAAGTGGAGCAGGTGGATTTCCAAAAACTCTAAAGGACTAGTTCATATCCTGAGAAAAAAGTGTGGTCTATAAGGAGACCTTATTTTTAGTTTGTCACTTGTTAGGTGTAGTTGATCCCGAACTAGGATAGGAAAGAAGGGTATCATCAATCATGACTAGTATGAAACAAGTCATGTCTTATATGACATGGATCCAACTGATATAGAAGTCATTTGGGTAAACTGATCTATAATTGTGATTTTTGCTGATTATGTTTCAAATGCTTTAGTTGCTCTGTTGGTTGAAAGCCACTTAGGACTGGAAGATAAATTGCCTGAATAACACCCTTACTCTTCAGATGGGGGATAATGCACTTCACATTTATACTACTATTGTAATATTTGTAGTTTACTTTTGCAAGTAAACTTGCTGTATCTCCCCATTTATTATTTATTGAGAAGTTTACCAACTTCCTTTTCTTTAATCTGTTTCAGGCGGTTACGAAGACAAAGTTGGGTTATGATCCGCTTGAGGTGAATCCAGAGGACATGGTTCGCTTTGCTAAAGAAAAGCCTCAGGTAACCTGCCCTGAAACATTTTTGACTAGTGCAATTTCGTTTTTGGAAATGAGCTCTGTCAGTTTTCACCCCCTCTGCATTCTTTCCATGAATCACAGCTCAGTGGTCTTTTCTTTTCAAGTTAAGATTGTTTAATCTTCATTCTCTACATTGTTTAATTCCTAATACTGTCTTGTTTTGCTTAATTTATTACAGATGATGGCCTCCTATTCAGTTTCTGATGCCGTTGCAACTTATTATTTGTACATGACCTATGTGCATCCCTTCATTTTCTCTCTCGCAACCATAATTCCTATGTCACCAGATGAGGTCTTACGCAAAGGTAGTGGGACACTTTGTGAGATGCTTCTGATGGTGCAGGTGGGTTCTTGTGAACTCTATGGCGCTTGCTCATTTTGCCAAGTTTCCCCCAGTCTTTCACTTTTTTGCATTTTCCGCAGGCATATATGGCAAATGTTATCTGCCCTAACAAGCACCAATCTGACCAAGAGAAGTTCCATAAGAGTCACCTTCTTGAGAGCGAGACATATATAGGGGGCCATGTGGAGTGCCTTGAAAGCGGTGTCTTCAGATCTGATCTTCCAACCAGTTTTAAGCTTGATCCTTCTGCCTATGAAGTGAGTGTTTCCTTCAAGCAATTGATACCACTAACACACTAGATACAGCTTTATTTTTTTTGTTCTCAAGTGTCATTTTCATCTGCGTGTTTATTCTGCAGAGGGGCTGTTCCTTCTGGTTGGAACATTTCAAATGTTGCCTATAAAATGATTTATGTGCCTGTATATGCATGTGCATTGTTTTGTTATGAAAATCATTTTCTTGAATAGGATGCATTTTCAGCTTGTGTTAACCAAGACATTCTCTCTGTCTGGGCCTGAATCAACATTTCTTTTTTAGTAAACAATTTCATAATTAACATCATAGTTCCTACTTGGCTGATGCTGGGGCACTTTGATTTCCAGTTACTTATCAAAAACCTTGATCGTGATCTGCAATATGCTATAAGAGTAGAGGGTAAGATGGACCTGGATTCAATCTCCAATTATGATGAAGTGAAGAATGCTATCATGGAAAAGGTGCCGATACTCTCTTTCAAATTAAATGTTTTCATTCTTATGCCATGACTGTTTTCAACATTGCTTGATTTGATTTGGTTGGCCTCTTTGTCTTGTTTATGGATTTCTGTATTCTTTATCATTTCTTGTTTTGCCTTGCTCTTTGGAGGATGTCAAATCATTGTTGTAGTCCTGGTTTCTCTTCCTTCTATTAAGATCTTCATCTGTTATCATATGGACAAAAAAATCTTACTCACAATCCTTTTTCTTGAGAATGCAATCAACTATGCTGACATTTGTCTCATGTTATCAACTATTTATTTTACTTAATTATTCCCTTTTTTCCCTGAATTGTGGTGCTGCCATCTTCATGTTTTATGAAACATTGGGAAAGATAATGTTATAGCCTATATACACAAATACATGCAATAAGAACAAATATATAGAGGATAATATGCATTCCTGAAATGTTTCTCTTGTTCAGCTTGTGCTTCTGAGAGCTGAACCTGTTCGTGAAGAATGTCCACTTATTTATCATCTTGATGTGGCTGCAATGTATCCAAACATTATCTTAACAAACAGGCTTCAGGTAAGCTGGCTAATAAGTACAAATAGTAGTTTTTTAACAGTTCATGTTTTTTTTTAATTTTGTTTATCTTTGCATTTTGATTAGTATATCAGCATGGGGAAATGGTGTTTGGTGTGAAAAATTGGTGGTTGGTGTATCTATAGCTGAATGTGAAGATACAATATCGATGTATACTTAAATGCAACATGCAGCAGTCCATTCCATTAATAAAGGATTTACACTATGACCAAGTTGGAGCAGTGCTATTTAAAGTCCATGTAATTGGAAGCCAACATGTGTTATAAACAATCAAACAGTTTTGACTTGCCATAACCGTGTATTGGAAATTTGTGGAAATCATAAGAAGTGTTTATAGGTCTAATCATCTAATGCCTAATTTGCTTTAATTAATGATAAAGATGCAGTTTGATAACCTCATCATGTTTCCTTTATTAACTTAGAATCTGAATCAAGGCAGCCAAAAGACTGCCTTTGCTCCTACCATCATTTATCTGAAGTAAATGTAAATTAGGTACGGGGCTTAATTTTATAGGTCTTGAAGCCTGTTTTCCACTTCTTAGGAAATAGTGCCTTGAATATATTTAGTGCAGAAGGATTCTTCTATATTTTATGTGAGTAGTTCATGTTTGTTTCGTCTTACGATCATGATGTAGCACTGATGATCTTGACCATTGCTGGAACAGATTTTTTTTAAAGTTTAGTAAAGAAGCTGAAAGAACTTTTTTTCATTTAAAATTGCCTTTTCTACTAGTATTCAATAGTTTTGGGAAAAAAGAAATAAGAATCTGTAAAGGTCGGGTTGAATGATGGTATTAGGAGTGACAATCTCCTTTTGCCTTCAATTCTAGGCCAGTAAAGAGTAATAACTTTGTTCGGGGGTGTTGGCATTTTACTCCATTGTACTACTAGAGTCTTTGATATTTATGGCTAGTTGATTACTCATTATGTGACTGGAATTTTCTGGCTTGCTTCTGTGAGTGTCCACTTCACTTCTTCTGCCCTCTGCTACTCATTTCATGTCGTGGAAATCATTTTCCTGACTTCTTCATCTACGATAATAGTCAATCATCATGCTGTACAATGTCAGGATACTTGATTGATGAATTCTAATGGCAATCATTTGGCCTTCTAAGAACCTTCTTTCTAGTTTGTACATCATAGGTATTCCATCGAATCAGGCATACATAGAGAAACACACAAAAAAGTACACATAATTAGGAGGCTTTGAGATTTCTTTCTTTTCTTTTATCCCTCTCCCTTTGCGTACAAATCTTTGCAATCAACATGTAGTGCGGTTTCTTGCTCAATTGCAGCCCCCGTCTATAGTTACAGATGAGATCTGTACTGCTTGTGACTTCAACCGCCCAGGCAAAACTTGTCTACGGAAGCTTGAATGGGTTTGGCGTGGAGAGATATTTACGGCAAAGAAAAGGTTCACTCTTTTCCTCCATCTTTTTCTTCTTTTTCTTTTTATTTCTTTTTTTTTGGTGGTAAGATCAGGAATATGCTGATAATTGCTAACAACAAGCGGACATCACTTCTCACAATTTCAGTGACTATTATCATTTGAAGAAGCAAATTGAGTCTGAGTTTGTTGATGGCACTGATGGTCAGTTGTCAAAATCTTTTCTTGATCTGTCCAAGATTGATCAACAATCAAAGCTGAAAGAGCGTCTAAAGAAATACTGTCAAAAGGTCTGTTTGTCTGCTTAAAATGCATGCCTAACATAAACAATATCTATCTTACTAGTTTGTGCCTGCCATAGGCATATAAAAGGGTACTTGACAAACCTGTTACTGAAGTTCGAGAAGCTGGGATCTGCATGCGAGAAAACTCATTTTATGTAGACACTGTTCGTAGGTATGCAATTTGGATTAGTTATGTCATTAATTTTTCGTGCTTAGTTTTTATTTCAACAGTCATTTCTTTCTGAGCACTGTTACATCTTATTTCTGAAAGCATGACAGGCTTTTAACTGTAGTTGAAACTTCATATTTTTGTTTTTAAATCACCTCTTATACTTTCTTCTTCCTCATTTCAAGCTTTCGAGATAGAAGGTATGAGTATAAAGGACTTAATAAGGTTTGGAAGGGCAAGTTGTCAGAAGCCAAGGCTAGTGGAAATTCTATTAAGATCCAAGAAGCACATGTATGATGATTCTCCAATTTTTTCAATATTGATATAGTTACTATGTCTTTTGATGGAGCTAGTTTCCCATACTTCACCTTTGCTTATTGATGCTTTCAGGACATGGCATTGCATTATGATTCATTGCAACTTGCTCACAAATGTATTCTCAATTCATTTTATGGATATTTCATTCACAATTTACCTTTGCTTGCTGATACTTGCAGGACATGGTAGTGCTTTATGATTCATTGCAACTTGCACACAAATGTATTCTCAATTCTTTCTATGGATATGTCATGCGCAAGTGAGTTGTTGACTTCTGTTTCTTTCAGATATCATAACATGTATTTGATTGATTACATGTGTCTTTGAAATGTTTGCATGATACTTTTAATTGTTTGTGCTTTAGGGGCGCAAGATGGTATTCAATGGAAATGGCTGGTGTAGTTACATATACAGGAGCAAAAATCATTCAGAATGCTCGTTTACTTGTTGATAAAATTGGAAAGCCACTTGAATTGGACACAGATGGTATTTGGTGTGTCCTGCCTGGATGTTTTCCAGAGAACTTTACTTTTAAAACAAAGTAAGTTGCTGTTCCTTTATTATTCGCATGTCTGTACATAATTATGGCTCATTGCTTCATGCATCTTTTTTTCTTCATTTGTATAAAACTAGTCCGTAAAGTACTAGAATTTTTTTATCTCTTCTATGTTAACTTTCATTTGGGAAATATTTAATTTCAGGGACCCGAAGAAAAAGCTGACAATCTCGTATCCATGTGTTATGCTCAATGTCGATGTGGCGAGAAACAACACAAATGAACAATACCAGGTTAACTTATATTTTTTATTTTATGTACCTACATGACTTACTCCCACAAGTTTCTTGTTGTGGCAGTTCTGAAATTCTCTATGCCATCATGAGTTTTCTTTTTCACTGAAACCACAGCAATTGTATGCTGATCTCACTCTATTTTTAAACAGACACTTACAGACCCTGTAAATAAAACATATGCAACTCATAGTGAATGCTCAATTGAATTTGAAGTGGATGGCCCATACAAGGTAACATGGAATTGCCATATTGTCACTGAATTGCAAATGCGTATTTTTTTCTTGGTATTTTGTTATCATTGTGTTTTTGTATGATATAGGCTATGATTCTTCCTGCTTCCAAGGAAGAAGGAATTTTAATTAAGAAGCGATATGCTGTTTTCAATGATGATGGAACCCTTGCAGAGCTTAAAGGTTTTGAGATCAAGCGCAGAGGTGAGCTGAAGCTCATCAAAGTTTTCCAGGTATCTCTTGTTCCCCATCTTGTGGTGTTCTGCATTTACAAACTCTGCATCTCATTTTTTTAAATGGTCTAAAACTAGAATGTTCTACCTATAAAATTGATAGTTCAAAGATTGCTGGTTACACTGGGTCTAACCAGTTTGGCTGTTATGGTGTTATGCCATAATTATTTCCATCTAGATTAACTAGTTACTTGTATACTGTAAATTCTTTACTTCTCCCGGAGCTTCTGTATTCCCACACAAGTCTATTCTCCAGTAAGGCCATGTGAAAAATAATATTATACGAAGATGCAAGCTGAATTGTAGTGCACATGTGGCGGTGGTAGCTCCCTGTCTCAGTCAAGGAGCGAAACATATTGGCATGTGCTTTTGGTGAATTGTAGATCTAAAATAAGTCACACTAATTCAAAGCACAGAAAAAAATATGATTATAAATTATATGACCATGTCTTATTAAGTAAATACTTTTATCCTGTCAGCATAAAAAAATGCCATATACTTCTTCTATTTTTTCTTTTATCATTAAAATCCATTTGCTTCTTATGGAGCTTTCAAAAGTATTTGTGGCAAAAGATAAATATTTGTAAATGTGAAGCACTTTCGCTTAAGACTTTTATATTGGCAACATGAAAAAATCTCATGAATTCATAAATTTCCAATGACTAATCTGATAATTAAAGAAACTATATTTAACAGAGAGTAAATATGGGCTCATTGAATATACCACTTTTTTGACAGATGACATTTAAATTTTGATTATCTTTTAATATGCGTGGGCTTATGTTTTTGTGACATCTCCCCCTTGTACATTTATGCATGTCTTCATAACTATATACTATGACCAAATGAATACATTTCATCTAAGGTGATGACAACTTTAAATGCTAGAAAGTCTTTACCTGAATGTTTTTGTGTATTTTATTGAGGAAGTTGTTACGAAATATAACTGTCTTGATGCTCCCGTCTACGTTATGCTTTTCACAATATATCTGTGTTTGGATGCCACATTTGTTTTTACTGAAGTAAGAATTTCATCTGATTGTGCATGAGATGCTTTTCTTACTTGCAGGCTGAGCTTTTCGACAAGTTCCTTGACGGGTCAACCTTAGAGGAATGCTACTCAGCTGTAGCTGCTGTGGCAAACCGCTGGCTGGATCTTCTTGATGTATGTAACCCTAAGAAGCAATGCTGCAAAGTTCCTCTGCGAGCTTCCTTTTCCTTTCCTCTGGCATGCCCCTTTCTGAATGCATGATTATTTCAAGGGCTACTATTGGAAATTCTTTTAACCGTATTATTTTCTTTTTCACTCTTGTTCCAGAATCAAGGAAAGGATATTGCTGACAGTGAGTTGCTTGATTACATATCTGAATCAAGCACAATGAGCAAGTCCTTGTCCGAGTACGGTGAACAAAAGTCATGTGCAGTAACTACTGCTAGGCGTCTTGCTGATTTTCTTGGTGATTCAATGGTTAAAGATAAAGGATTGCGTTGCCAGTATATAGTTGCATGTGAACCAAGGGTATGTTTTTTGTTTTATCTTAATGATGCACTGAATACTGATTATTTTAGGTGAGCATGGGATCAAAGAATTTTATATAGTCATAATTGTCATTCTAGCTCCATCTTACTTCCACTATTGCTGTGGAATTAAACAATTGGAGATAGGTTTCAGTATGATCATAGAATCACAATTTCTAACTTGGATTATTGAATCTAGCCATACTATCGAGTGTTGAATTGTTCATCCTTAACATGTCCAAGGCAACAACAAGTGGGCTGACTCTATGGTTTAACAAAAATGAAATTAAATTTATGGCAGACTATGATGCTGTGTAAGTATCTATGCCTACGAGTGAACCAAACTCTTTCATGAACTGCCTGGGCCGAATCCCAGAACTTGTTTGGTTCAGGTAATTTATTTAATAAACGAACCCAAGCTACTTATTTTTAGGCTAGTTTATTAACCGCTCATGCCCAAACAAATGTAACCTTGTTTTTCCATTTGAAACTACCTTGAGAAGGGAACTAATTAGAAAACTTAGGGCAATAGTCTACACTTTGGTTGAAGATGTTAAATGAATGAAAATTGAGCGCAATCTCTACTAAACCTTGAGCTTGCATACTATAAACACGAATATCTGAGCTTGATTTGGTTTGGTTATTCATGTGCACAGCTCAAGCATGAGAGTTATGCTTGAATTGAACCAAAATTGAGTTCACACCCTCATGTTTTGATCCAAGCAAAGCCTGAAATTTCCTAAAGCCCTGCTATGATGGCAATTAACCTAATGGTTTAATGCATTGGGAGGAGAGGCCAATACATTCTATGATAAGGCAATATATCCCATAACTGCTACCGGACTGATATGGATTATTCAACGATATCTTTTGGCTGCCATAACCATGTATAAATCTTAGATGGTAAAGCAGTCAAAGATTAATCAGTCAATTAACTAGTGACATCCATGCCTCTTCAAGTATTTAAAATATAATTTTATTTTGTTTGGATGGATGATAATGTTCAAGATTGCTTTAATTAATCAATTATGGTGCATGCAGGGAACACCTGTTAGCGAGCGTGCTGTTCCTGTTGCAATATTTGAAACTGATGCTGGTAAAATTCAACCATGTTTCCACTAATCGCTTTCTGTTTCATTTGCGTTCTTTACACAGTAGGAATATGTTTTCATTTTGCAGAAATAATGAAGTTCTATTTACGAAAATGGTGCAAGACTTCTTCAGATGTTGGTATCCGCCCCATCATTGACTGGTCTTATTATAAGCAACGACTTGGTTCATCAATTCAAAAAATTGTTACAATTCCTGCCGCAATGCAAAAGGTTAGATGGCTTGTCTGTTTGGCTGCTGAACAAATGTATCCTCTTGTAGACTTCTTGAAATGAATTGTGTCTTTTTAGGTTGCGAACCCTGTTCCTAGGGTAGTTCATCCTGATTGGCTGCACAGAAAAGTTCGTGAGAAGGAGGACAAATTTCGTCAGCGGAAATTGGTTGATATCTTCACCTTACGCAGCAGGAATGATGCCACCATTACAAATCATGATGAGGCGGATGTTAAAGACTTGGAAGACTTCCAAATCAAAAGCAGTTCTATAAATAGGCCTAGACCAATTGTTCGTTGTTATGATGTCAATGATAAACGCCCAGCAAAGAAAACTGGTCAATTGAATTCTGCAGAACAGCAAACTGATAGTGTGCATGAATTGTCTTCACAGTCACAACACAATACTTCCTATGTTGAAAATATTGACAGAAATGTAGATTACCAAGGATGGCTTGAATTAAAGAAGAGAAAATGGAAAGATATTTTAGACAGGAGGAAGAAACAAAGGTACATTATAGTTTAGCTATGCATGCATAAAGTCCCATGCGCTTTGATTCAATTTGAAAAATAAAGAGATATTATTAGTCTTATATATTTCACTATCTTTGAGGCAAGCTTAGTCTTAATACTCTTCACACAATGAACTACATGTCCAGGAGGGAATACAAATCCCTAAGATGATCTCAAATATTGTTCAAGTGCCATGTGCACTGTGAAAAAGAAATCAGTACACACACTCTGATTCAAGCTTAGTTTTTCCATGTCAGAGGATTGACCTTCTTGACAATTTATGATATGACAGTTCATTACATTTTCGTGATCATTGAGGTCTTCCAGACAATGATTTTGCAGTAGATGTTCCCAATGTGTTTTTGGTGATTGTTCATCTACTTGGCTTATGTCTTTATGTCCAAGGTTGCAGGATGCTCTACTGTGAGCTGTGGTATTTTTGTAAAGGGTGCTAATGATGTGTTTGGTGAACTTTGGTAGGTTGAGCAATTCAAGGACTTCACACCATATTACTAATGCATCTGAATTGCTGGGTGGTCTAACCAATCATAAAGGAGCTCAGCGCAGAACTGGAGTTGGTTCATATTTTACTACACATGAAGTAGCCCTAACACGATGCCACTGGCAGGTTTGTAGTTTGTCATTTAAAAAATTTGGTAGCAATGAACTTTGAAAATTTGGCCATGGTTATTTCTTTGTGACTTTTGTATCTCTTCTCGGGTTCAGATAATTCAGCTACTTCCAAGTTCACGTTGTGGTCAATTTTTTGCATGGGTTGTTGTGGAGGGAATCATGCTTAAGATTCCTATAACTATTCCACGAGCATTTTACCTCAACTCTAAAGCACCTGCGATGGAAAATTTTCCTGGTAGGCATGTCAACAAGACTCTTCCTCATGGAAGGCCAAGCTATAACCTAGTTGAGGTATGTCTATAGTACATCTCTTGTAGGTGATTATTTCTGGTCGTGCCATTTGCCTTTCATTCTAATTCTTTATGGGCTATGATACCTCAATAGGTCATTATAGATGAAGACAAGTTTAGGAAGGAAAGCAAGAAACTAGCAGCTCTTCTTGCGGACCCAGAAGTTGAGGTAAGCATATTAGAATTCATATACGCTGCTGAACTTCACATGATTCTCACTTGTGTGGTTATTCATGCACAGAATCCATTGAGGTGGATCTGTGTCTGACGTATTTCCCTAATAAGATTTATGTTAATGCAGTTGTGAAACATGCTTCAGGAACTGCAGATAACCCTTTTATTTTTACACAAAATCCTTTGACATGGCCCTTCAATTTCTCATATATTTCTCCTCTTTGTGCACACTTGCTTATTCTAACCGGTGCCCTCACACTTTTGAGCGATTAATTGTTATGAAGAGTGAGATTATTACTGAATCATGTGGATACCAAACCTGATCTGGTTGAGCACTCTGCAAGTCTTCCAGGAGAACTTTGCATTGTTGCCCATCTCATATTCTATTATTAATAACTTCACTTTTGAATCTTTAAGAAGGTGTTCCAACACTAACAAGTATTTGCAAGTTTTTATTAGTGACCTTCAGCATTGATAATCTGTGATCTAATCCTCCTTTGAAATATATACCGTTACTGCATTTACATAATTATCATGACATGAATGTGATAAATTTTATATTGTGATATTTCTGTTACATGTTTTGTTGAATTATAGTTCTGCTCAAGATAATATTTCATAGTGCTGCTTTAGTGGTTATTTTCTCTTTTTTTGTTCCAAAATATAAATGAATATTCAAACGTTTCTGCAAAATATGTGGATTCATGAACTACCGAAATGGAAGCTGTTTGCAAGTTTCTAATGAGAGGTTATAGTTTTGAAATTGCAAGATTCTATTTGGTAATTGCTTATGATCGGGCAGTTGCAGTTTTCTTGTCTTGTGATATAATTTTGATCTATTAATTTAAATTTTTTGATCAGGGGATATATCAATCAAAGGTACCATTGGAGTTTAACGCAGTAATCCAAATTGGTTGTGTCTGTAAAGTGGATAAAACTGCTAAAAAACGAAATGCCCAGGATGGCTGGACTCTGAGTGAGCTGCATATGAAGACTACAACAGAATGTTCCTATTTGGAGCAATCAATATCTTTCTTTTATGTATATCATAGGTAACTCACTGTACTCTATAAGGACGTTGCTTTATTATATATGAGGAGAAGGCTAAGTAGTACTTCAATATTTCACTAGTTAGAAATTGACCAGGAGGCCTTTCCTTAATTCAAGCTTTAAAATTCTCCTTTTTGTAGCATATTTCACTTTTATTTGTCTTGATTTTAAATCATTAGCATAGAAGATGGATCATTTAGGATTTTAAATGCTCCATAACTAATCAATCCAGCATACAACATCTGGAACTGGATAAATACCCTTAGGGGAGAGAGAGGGGTGTGTTAAGAGCTATTGTTTAGTTTCTATCTTATGTGTAATGAACAGGTTTGTTTAGTTACTTAAACTGCATATTTTTCTGTTAAATGCTATTTTTCTTAAACAATAAAATCCAATTTCTTCAAGAATATCTAAGTTTATTGGCAGGTTTATTTCGTATCCTGTTCATTCTTATCTTGAAGCCTGGTATTCATGCTGATTGCTCATTTTTTCCACTACTCACTACAGCACCTCTGAAGGACGTGCTATATATGTCATTTATATGCCTGCACTGGGAACGGTATCTGTTGTGGTTGTTAATCCTTACCAAAATAAGGATATAACACCATCTTTTCTCGAAAGACAATTTCGGGAAGCTTGCCAAGCATTGTCTAATGAAGCACTACCTCCTAGGAATAGTATTGTTTTCAAGGTGAATTAGTAGCCTTCGTTTTCTTTCCGTGGCTTGCTTTCTTGGCTTTCTTCTACTGCAGTAGCTCTTATGTTTGCTGGTTAATCTTGGGTACTCATTTCAGGTGGACTATGTTGGCCATGTCAAGGATGCTGAAAAGATTTTACAAGGAACAATTAGTGAGCTCAGGTTTTACTCCATGGCAGCTAATATATAGCTTCAAATCTTGATTAAATGCATAAGATTCTAAGGACTGCTGTTGCATTCATTTCTCCATATGATTTAGTATTGTAGTTGCATCATCATGGGTGCTGCATCTCTTCACCTACTGCAGAGAAAAGTGATGTCTATAAATTCCACAATGCTATAAACTCTTAAAGACACGTAGGCAATAAAATGGTGTCTTCATTACACAGCTGTGATCATGTGATATTTGTTAGGGAACCATCTCATCTAAAAACTTAAGCTGTTAGGTGAAACCCCAATATACTATTTATATTATTCTCTAACAATATTGTCATGTATTAGTGGCCTATTAAGCAATAGTAATATACATGGTACAATTGAAACTCCTGAATGGCTTCAAAATCCTGAATGTGGTTTTTAGTACATATTAGTGACTTCCTATTTGCTATACAGTAGGATTTTGCTGAACTTCCATCATCTAGATATAGTCAGATGAGATTTCATTTGTTTTTGCTAGCCAAATAAAATATGCTTGCATATTTTTCTTGATTAACAGAGACAAGCATCATGGGCCTACACTTGCTGTCATTGAATGCCCAAATGCACACCTGATGAAGTCAGGTGTGTCAGTGCTTGATGATTTCCCTTGTGTGAGCATACCTTCAAATGCTCGTGATAGTCAGTATCAGGTAATATAATGCTAAATCAATAGCTTCTTCACATGCACAAGTTCCTTTGCATAATGTTATATTCTTTTCACTGCTTAATTCTTGTGCTATGCATTGAATAGGTACTTGGTTGGCAACAAGCAGCTGCAAAAATTGGCATGCAACGTTCTGCTGCATCATCTCAGTGGTTGAATGAAAGAATTTCTCTCTCAAGATATGCCCATGTAATTTTTTTCTTCCAAAGAAAATTGTTAGTCCATCTATCCTTTGCTTATATAAATATAAACTTTTTAAATCTGCTGAGCAGGTACCCTTGGGAAATTTTGAACTTGACTGGCTTATATTCACGGCAGATGTCTTCTTTTCAAGAGCATTACGTGATCAGCAACAGGTACTTTAATGGAACACTAGCTTCCATTTTTGTGTAAATTGGTTAAGATTCTCTTGCACTTCTGCATCTATTCTGAGAGGCTGAAGTTGATGGCAGCAAACCAGCCACAGTTATTTCCATTGCTCAAAAGAGTTACTTTTATATGTGCAAATTGTTCTACAACCTTTTCCGTTCCAGCTCAAGTGTATCAATTCTTGCAGGTGCTTTGGATATCTGATGATGGCGTTCCAGATTTAGGAGGTCATCGTGAAGAATCTACATGTTTTGCTGATGAGGTTCGTTTCAAATAGTCACAAACAAAATTAGGAAAACCCCTAAGTTATAGAAATCTGGAGATCATTTTGTTTTCCTTGTGTAAGAAAAGTAAGTCGAACTTATTTGTAGTACACTATAGATTTTTCTTTTTTCTGTAGCAATATCTGTTTATTTTGTTGTTGTTTTTTGTGAACTCACTAGTTGTTCTGAAATAGGTCCAACAACCTGTTCTAACATACCCTGGAGCATATAGGAAAGTTTCTGTCGAATTAAAGGTTCAGAATTCTTGTCATTTTCTCCTTTTATTTAAGGTGTGATCCGGGGAGATGCTAATTGGCCTTGATTGCAAGTAACCAAGAGTAAATTTTCTGTGCAGATACATCACTTGGCTGTAGATGCTCTTCTGAAAAGTAACCAAATAAATGAAATGGAAGGAGGTGTTTTGTTAGGATTTGAACAGGACATGAATTCCAGTACAACTCTATATGATGATCAGAGTGGCTTTGACGAGGCTACCTCATCTGCATCTGGATTGCGTGTCCTGAAACAGCTGATCCAGAGATGCCTTGCAGATGCAGTTACATCAGGAAATGTTTTTGCTGATGCAATTTTACAACATCTGTATCGCTGGCTTTGCAGGTTGTAGGGCTATAATCTATAACATACCTGTTATTTTTGGATTTGTTTATTCATTTCTCTTGCTTTAATGTCACAGCCCTCAATCAAAACTTCATGATCCAGCTCTTCACCGCATACTCCACAAGGTAAATGCTGCTTCACATGGATATTTTTGTGTCACGAGGAAATTGTCCCATCAGTAGATTATGGTCACAAGGATCCTTTGCCATCAGTCTTCCACCATCTCACTCATTTTTCTATTTTCTAGCTCTTCTCATATAATTGATGGTATTTTGTAATTCCTTAAATATGTGAATATACTATCGACATTTTTCCATACCATTAAGTTGACGATACTTCCATTTTACATTCTTAGGTCATGCAAAAGGTTTTTGCCTTGCTGTTGGCTGAATTGCGCAAATTAGGTGCCACAATCATATTTGCAAATTTTTCAAAGGTTATCATAGACACTGGAAAATTTGAATTATCTGCTGCCAAAGCTTACTGTGACAGCTTGCTCAAAACTTTGCAAAATAGGTTTGTTATGTCCAACGATTATAAGATGTATCTTTCATTTTCTCTTCTTGTAATTCTTCTGTCTTTGCTGAATTGTAGAGAACTGTTCGAGTGGCTTGAGCTTGAACCATTGCAGTTTTGGCATTCCTTGCTCTTTATGGATCAGGTTTGTAAAGACTGCAGTTGACACTTTATGCAAATTGAAGGTTATACACATCTGTATATGACTTTATGCGGTCTTTGGTAGAAGAACCAGCATGATAAATAGATTTGTGACAGATTCTCCATATATCCAGTTTTTTAATGTGCTATTGAAACTTTCAGAATTCAATGTTTTCACCAAAAAAATGTGTTGAACAACTTTTAAACTGTATTTGGTGTATTATCTTTTCTAATTTCAACATTATATGAGAAATTCCCATGTGATGCTTTTCCCCTGTTTTTTGTCATTTGTCAAGAGGCTTTGAGTTTAGAATTCTTCCATCATTTACAGACTTTTTCTGAAATTGTCATTCCACTATTGCACTCTTCAATTGATATTTTGCATTTATTTTTTCAAAAGCCTCCATAATGATGCCATTGGAATTGAAATTTAATGTTTCCATTTGGAATTTGGATTTCTTCTATCATTTGCATAGAATTTCTTTGACGTTGTCCTTCCAGTATTGTACTCTTCAATTGATGTTTTTCATTTGTTTTTCAAAGGCCTCCAAAATGATGCCACTGGAATTGAAAACTAAATTAATAAAAGGGTTTGAATTCTTGTTGTTTGGAAATCACTGCATTTGCATTATAAGATCTTTCCTTTTCATAGTCTACTGAAATCATAAACAAATGATGTTTGTTCCAATCAATTCATGGTCAGTTTACTTTCTGGGTAACAGTATAACTACGGTGGCATTCCAGCCAGACCTGATGACAGTTCTCACAATGATTTGCATCATCATTCCCCGACAGAAGAACTGAAAGTGGATATTGTGTCAAGCTGGAATATCGCTGAATACTTGCCCAAGAAAATCCAGGTATTTTATCTGTAAAAATTGTGGCATGTTTAAGGGTCTACTTCAATGGCCAACTAATATAAGGATTTTGTTTGGTCAAATATTAAACCACCCATTTTAGAATGGAACTTCTCTTTATGTTATGATTTGCTCTTTTTTTCCCCTGCTGGATTGTCTTTTTCAAGAATTTTTTGATCCTTTTGCAGGATCATTTCGTGTTAATTGTCTCAGAATTCATGTTTATTCCCTGGGACTATGCACAAAAGCAAGCTGCAACAAGAGAAGCTGTGCGTGATGGCAACTCATGCACTCCATCAATCACCGTTGTAGCTGCTGAGAATTTTGAATCACATATGGTGGAATATATTAAAGGGCAGGTATTGCTGAGGATATTTGCCGGTGAAAGTTGAATGATGTCTTGATTCCTTCTAAATAAATTGAATTGATTCTTTTGATTTTCATATATGCAGATTGGCACACACTTCACAGACAAACTTCTAGGAATTGTTCGAGATACTGTTCTTCACATGAAGGGGATAAACAAATCTGAGAATGTCCAACAGAATTCACTCGGTATCCAACAACCTGCAGGCATCAACCACATAGGAGATCCTGCACTGGAATTCATTAAGCATGTTTGTGCTGTCCTGGCTCTTGACCAGAACGTGCAGCATGAAGTTCTGGTATTTTTTTTGCTTAACTGAACAGCACTAGAGCATCACATAAAATAAGAGCGAGCACATAATTGATGATTGCTTTTTCGTCATGCAATATGGGTTATCTATTGTCTTCTTTTAGTCATTATTTTTTATAGAACACCTCTCACCCACCCTGATCCCCATCCTTTCCCCTTTCTTGAACTCTTTTGGAACATTCATTTTTCTTTATTGTCCAAAATTCCTGAAATCTTTCCTAAAAACTGTTACTCTGCAGAAAACAGTTATTATGGATGGTTTATGTTATTATAATCTTGAAATGGCTTAAAATTCCTACTTAATTTCTTTAATAAAAGAAAAAAATTGTAATTTCTTTTTTGCTACAACACACAAGTCTTTTTACTCCACAAGTAGTGTTTTGTTTTTCCATTATCTAAAAGATAAAAAATATATATGTTTATTGAGTTTGAAGAATTAGAATTATATTTAACCTTCTTACAGATTGATTATAGAATTCCTTTTCTAATTTAAAAGTAAATTAAATTTTTTATCATTTTTTTGCATGATGGACAAACAAAACAATATAGATGGAACTATAATCGGAAGCTACACTCTTAAAGACAATTTGTATTTTTGTTCCTGTTGTCTTTCAGAAATGATGCGATATCTCATTTGCTGGCCTTCATTTTACAGGTGATGAGAAAGAATCTGTTAAAATATGTACGTGTTCGGGAGTTTGCTCCAGAAGCTGAGTTTCATGATCCCTGCCCTTCTTTCATCTTACCAAATGTAATTTGCAGGTAAGAATAACCATAGAGGTTCTTACATTATCCAGAAGAAGATTTGTCTTTAAAAAATCCTAGTTAGAATTAGATTGATCATATCATTTTTTACATCATTTTTAATCCTTAAGCTTGGATGATGCTTTTGAGTATTTTGTTTGGAAGCAAGATGATGTCTAATTAGAGACAAAGACCTGAACCTTCTTTAGAAACCCATCCATAAGAGTTCCAGTAGAGCTATATTTTTCTGCTGGTTAAGGTTCCTGGAAATCTCTTTGCATAATATTTATTGTTGACTAGATTTGCTGGATTTGGATTTATATAGTCACCAATTATCTCATGAACATCTGCCTCCCAAATTTATGATGCGATTTAATCCTCTGAGCTGATGAATATGAACTCGTACTCTTTTGCATTGGTTTCAAGTGTTAACTAGCTACCTCAAAAGGGATTTATTTGATTACTGACGTGAACAAATTTTCAAAGAGAGGAATGGAACTGGGTTGTTTGGAGTGTAGTCTTTGGACCAGTGATTTATGAGTTTAGCTTCCATCTGCCTTCAGTTGCACAGGGTAGCTAACACACTACCCCTGATTTCAGTTGAACAAATTGTATCTTGCTATGTTATGAGACTTTGATTTTATTTGCTATTAGGTTTACTTTTACTACCAAGGATGCGATCACATATTCAAGTAATTATTAATTTCTGGAACTACTAAGAACTGAATTACCACCATAATTCATGCTCTGCACTTGACCAGGTGTATTTTAATTTAAGTTACACTAAAGGGGAACGATTGTAGTGGAAATATTGAACATTTTTTCCAACTGATATCCTCTGCCTGGAGTAGAATCAGTTCAATACTTCAGTTCTGTGAATATGTTTGAGGTACATTTACAGACTCCAGATCCTAGAAACCAAGTTAACAATGACTATGCCAGACCACTCGTTGCAGTACCGGATCCTTCTAATATTTGGCGAAACCAGGGTTTGTAAGAAATTAACTGTTGTTGTTGACAAACGATAACTAGTTTTCTGTAGGAATTTTGTGACAGCATATTGCATTTTTTCTTAAAACTTTTTTTCTATTCATTTGATTTATATTTGTGAAACAGTTGAAGCTGATAATCAGTTATATTTTTCTTTGATCATCTCAGCATCTTGCTAACTCAAAATCATGTTTGAACAGTTACTGCAATGACTGCAGAGACCTGGACCTGTGTCGTGACTCGGCTGTATTGGCAGAGGATTGGCGCTGTGCTGTGCCACAGTGTGGCCAGCCTTATGACCGAGAAGTAATGGAAAACGCGCTTCTTCAAATTGTACGACAGAGGGAGCGTCTTTATCATTTGCAGGATCTGGTATGTCTTAGGTGTAATCAGGTCAAAGCTGTGCATTTATCAGAACAATGTTCATGTGCCGGGTCTTATAGGTGCAGGGAAGATTTGTCTGAATTCCGCAGAAAAATGCAAATTTTCTTGAATGTAGGCATTCGTCAGAAGTTTCAACTCCTCCAGGAGTGTACCTCTTGGATTTTAGAAGTCATCTTATAAGGAGAAAGACACAACATTAATCTTGTTTTGCATAAATCTGTAATCCCTTAATTTTTGTAGTGTTTCCAAATCCCCTTTTCTCAATACTAAAGAAGAATATAAGAAATCCCCTATTAATATAAGGTCAAAGCTCGTAACTTGGAACTTTCCTCTTGTAGGACAGTTCCTGTAATTTAAACCTTCAGAAAGATAGCAGGCTACAGACTACAGGACTAAATAATACACAACAGAATACAAGGCTGGTTTTCTCACATTCTGCAACCTTTGCGAGATATTCAAAATTAAATATGCCTCCTAGTAATTGCTTCTCCAACAACGAAGCTGCTCTTCTTGTTGTCTTTTAAGTGAGCAACTGAGAAGATATATTTTATTGAAATTTAATGATAAAAAATCAGGCTTCCAGATAGGTGTGATCGTGTAGACTTGGACTGCTTTGTGCTACGGTCCAGCTAGGTGCGACTCCACGAATTGAGATATGAGAACGAAACTACTAGTGAATTGGAACTTCAAATTATTGTGATATGTATTTTTTTAAATCAAAACAAGCAACACTTTCTTGACCACGAATTTTCCTGGTTCAAATTAATTGATGCAACAACTGTGTCTTGTGCTGACTGTCAAGACTTGACATGAAGCCGCCTCCCCACCTCTTCCTCTTGCTGTTATCTGTTACAGGTAACTTTCCTACTTTCCTTGTAGTTGCTAGGAAGCACCTGAGGGTACGTAACAATGGAAATGAAATTTCCGGGCAATGCATTTTAGAAAATCTGAAGGTAGATTTTTAAAAGCTTATTGCTTTTCACTATAAGAGCATTAGAAGCTTCATGCATTACTTCTTAGAGAACCAGAGGGATATGAAGTCGAGAGCAACGAGAGTTGAGGAGTTTGAGATGACAGCAAATGCGAGTACCCTGAGAAGGAAGGGGACATCGTTACTAAATGGGGAAAGTTCAAGCCAGATGAGAGGAGAGGAGGGAGTTCATGAAAGCAAAGCAAGTCCAACGTGGTCAAGCCTAAGTGGAGATGAGAACCGAGTTTCTGTGCCGACTGAAATCCTACGCTACGAGGAGGATTTAGAAGGCCAATCAAGACCTGCGAGCCTAGCTAGAGAGGAGTACCATGTTCCTTCTCCATCCGAAAGCCCATGCCACGAGGAATCTCAGCATGATTTTTCACGTTTTGCAGATCCACATTCTTTGGATCTTATTCATCGCCGTCTTGAGGAAAGGCGTGGAATAAATAGGCAAGGAGGAGGCCGGAGTTCATCCACCTGCATCTTTCCATTTCCTCATGGCTTCGACAAGATAAATCCGAGCACTTACCAGCCTGAGCTCGTGTCGATAGGCCCTTACCACAGGGGCAAGGATCATGTACTGGAGTTTGAAGAGCGCAAGTGGTTCTTCCTTGGTAGGCTTCTTTCTCGATCAACAACTGATTTAAGCGAATATCTTGGTGCGTTAAAGCTAAACGAAAGGTCAACAAGAGACTGTTACTCAGAGACTGTCTCTATGTCAAGTCATGACTTTGTTGAAATGATGTTGCTTGACAGCTGCTTTGTTCTTGAACTTCTCCGAAATCTCAACCACAGTGAAGATGTGATTGATGAGGATGACCCCATCTTCACAAGGCCCTGGTTGATCCCGATTCTAATCAGGGATCTCCTCAAGTGTGAGAACCAACTTCCATATTTCCTTCTCAACCTAGTATTCAACTTGTCTGGCGGCAATGGAGATATAAAACAAAACCCAGATCCTCTACCGATACTTGCACTAAAATCCTTTGATCTAGTCTTTCCAAGACGCGCAGAAATCCTGAACAAGTTCATACCGTGGCATGGCAAGCATTTACTTGACCTATTCCACTCGAGCCTCCTTCCCACAGATCAGGTCAGCATTTCGCATTGATTCAGAGGAATATCATCCATCAGACCAGTCAATTCAATGCGTCACGCAGCTTAGGCCATCAGGGATAAAGTTTCGTCCGAGAAAGTGCGATAGCTTCCTGGATATAAACTTCCGAAATCGTGTGCTTCAAATTCCATCCGTCACCATTAATGACTTCACAAGCACCGTTCTCGTAAACTGTGTCGCCCTAGAACACTACGAGGAAAAGAAATCCAAATACTTCACCGACTATGTCTCTTTCATGAATTGTCTCATTGACCAGCCGAGAGATGTTACTTTTCTTTGTTCAGAAGGGATCATCACAAGATTCTCCCAAGATGACCAATACGTGGCCGATCTCTTCAACACTCTAGGGAAAAACGTCGCTTTCAATATTCGAGAGTGTTATCTCTCCAAGCTATTCAGAGAAGTAGAGTCATACTACAGCAGCAACTGGGCAACGATGAGGCGAACTTATTTCAGCAGTCCTTGGTCGTTCATCTCAGTTCTATCCGCCGCCGTCCTCCTAGCTCTTACAATGATACAAAGCATTATGTCAGTTCTAAGTTACAAGAGCCATTGAGTCGTGGTTTGCCTCGTTCAATCTTTGAATTTTTGTTAATGTAAAAGGCTGTGTGTTGAAGATTGAAGTTCAAATGCAGCTGATTCTAAGACTGCACAGTGAAGAAGAAGAGACAGCCGTGAAGAACAGAGCACCATCAGGATTTTATGTTTTGCATTTGTTTTAATTAGTATTTGTGTTTAAGTCAATAATGATCAACTGTTTGATCTAGAAGTTTAGTCTTTATTAAGTTTTAGATTAATTCCATTTTTGTTTTTCTATAAATAAAAGCTTAGGGATGACAGTAACCTAACAAGAAATTCCGCTCCTTGTTCTGTTTATTATTGCTTAATTATTTTGCCTCAAATTCTTAAGCAAATTCTGGAAAATCACCCCGTTCTTGACACTGATTTGAACAGTGTCTGTTTTTCACGTCAGAAGACCAATTCCTGACAGTGATTTGAACAGTGTTTGTTTGTTCATCAGAAAATTTTCCAACAATATGGACTTTAGTGGATAAGACTTGTAGACTCTAAATATTTTATTTTGAGTCCATAATACTTCTCTTTTTATAAAACAGGTCTTGATTTTATAGAAATTTGTTTCATTAAATTATAATTATAAGCTAGGAAGATCAATAACATTTTGTTTTCTTTCCAGAAAATATTTGGTATATCAAAACAAATCTGTTTTTCTATCTTGCTCTGAAATTCTAAAATTCTTTTTTTTTTTTTGTAAAATAGGATTTTCTAACTTATGCTCAATTTTAGTTTATTTTGTAAAAAGATATGTAGATATATTGTCTACGATGCATGAGATGAGGTTGTTTTCCTCGAATCAATGTATTATTTTAGTAGGTAAGAATGGAATATGCTTTGATCATATCTATATTCCTAGTCTTTGTTTTTCCAAGAAAGGAAAGACAAGTTTTAAATCATTGATTTTTAAAGTAATGCTTTCATGACTAGATATGTAAGAATTAATCATATTAATAAATGAATAGTCAATAATAACAATATGATTAATATTATTGTATGACAAAAAGGAATATTTTTAAGATAAAACCCATTGTTTAAAACTAATGCTTGACTTTTGTATTTAATAGCTAATATAATATGTTTGGTGTAGAAGATTCTCTTAAGTGGTTTGTAAAAATTGCTTTGGAATTATGCCTTCTTTAATACAATTTAAATTTGCAGTTATATTAAACAAGGTTATAATGTCTATTTTTAAATCATTTTAAAAAAGTAATGTAACTTTTATCAAATACATTTTAAAAACATGTTCAATGTTTGATAATTCATGATTTAGTACCTGAGTTTCTAAAGTTTGTTTTTCTAATTCAAGTTTTGAATCTGTTTGATTCTTTATTTTGGAAAGAAAGATTCAAAATTAAAAAAGTTTTTTTTTGTTGTTTCAAGTCTTGTAAATTAGTGTTGAGTGTTTTGACATCAAATCGTATCTTTAGAATAGTAGTTATGAGTTTGAATTTCATGTTTTTATTGAGAATTTCGGTAAGTTCGTGGGTATTTTGTATTGGTTAATGGCAATAGTGATTGTTTTTAAACAAGCTATGATGTTTTTAACTTATCAAATGAACTCATGGATTTATCTAGATAGATTTTTTATGACCGAGGACCATGTAGATTTTTTATGGCATCAAGAATAGATTTTTGATATTGGGTTAATATATTTATGTATTTTAAAGAAGTAGTTTGATGTTGATTCAGAATTAGATGTTTCTAACTCATTAATTAAAAGGGTTCTTTAGAAATATTTGATGGGTTAGATTCAGTCTTAGAGGCTTCAATCAAGAGGTTTTGCATACGATGAAATGTTTTTTCTTCTAATTATAATTTATGTAACTTTGTATTGATTCAAAACAATTTGGAGGTATACCCTTTATGGCTATATTTGTAATATACAATGCTTTCAGGGTTAAATTTGGGTTTGGATTTTAATTTTATATGAAAAACTTTATGTGAGTTTTGTAATAAGGTTCAATTTTGGTATAAAAATATTTTATTTATTTATGGGTGAATCTTTTATGAGGTGGTTTATTGAACTTTAAAATAATAGGTTTGAAGCATGAACCACTATAGGTTGGTTTTGGTAGGGCCATGTCAAAATATTGATATAAACTATCTAGTTATTCTCATCTCTCACTTAAGATGTTTTTTAAGTTTAAGGTCTTAAAAAACCTTAAGACCTTTATTTGGATAAAAGTGGCAAACTCATCAGATGTTAATCGGTCATAATAGATTGTTTTTTAGATAAAAATGTCTTTGATTTTCCTTTTGACCATTCATTTAGAAGGGTTGGCAAACCAACAAGAAACTTTTTTTTCCAGAAAGGTTAGTTTAAATCCTTACGAAGCATGACATGGGTAAGAAAATATTTCTATACCATTAAAAATCATAGAGTTCTTTGCTTTTAAGGTTGGAAAGAAGTTTAACATTTTTGTTATTGATATGGGAAGGATCTCCTATGTTATGTAAAGAAATGGTTAAGATAAAAGTTAAAATTTCATTTTAAATAGTGTTTCCTTTAGAATCAATGATACGTATTTGGTCTTCAATCATTTGGATGGAATTAAGAATTTCAAGGTGTTGGATTTCAGTGAGATGATAATCACGTCATCCTTTTAATTGGTTAGAAAAACTAGTTATAATGATTTCAACTGTAGCTTTGTGTGGGATTCAAGTTTCAGTTTTATAGACATGGACAACTGTGATCATTTTTTGTAAGGGTTTAAGATATTATATTCAACATTCCACTTATGCTTCATTCATAAAGGGAAAAGATATTAAAATTGTGTTGGTTTATAATTGTAGGCTCATTATGGATGACTGTATCAAGGGCTATAATTATTTTAGGAGTAGGATATCTCCAAACAAGTTTATTGATTTTATGATTTTGTTTCTAAAAGACTTTTTCATTCGAGGTTTGGGTTTGATAATTTTGGATAGTATTTATATGTCTTATGTAGATTTTGGGATTGTTACTCTCTTGTGTGGTGTAAGAGCCATACAAGTTGAAAATGAGACTTCATGGTTAAGGTGATTTTTAATGGCTTTGAGAAAGTTTTTTTCGTTGTTATGGAATTGAGTTTGGTCAGCTCTTGTAATTTGGTATGGTTTGAACACTAGGTATTTAAGTTTCTAGTCTATAATTTTTATTGTTTTAATTGGAGAAGCAATAATCTTATGGATTTTTTTTTATTATGGTCATTTGTTACTTATAGTATTGAGTTTCATATTGGTGAATTGTTTGATGGATAATGTGTTTGATATTTGTTGTAATATCTTCACTTGGATTTTTATAAGAGGAAACATTTAAAGTTTGACTATTATAATGGATTTTAAGGTGTTTCAAGGGTGATTGTTTAAACTAAATAGAACTACCACTGAAAAATTCTCAAACAAGGGTTTTACTTCTATATATTATAAGACATGTTTGCCTTGTAAATAGATATGTAATATGGTGTTCATGTACATAAAATAAAATGATTTGAACCAATCACAAGATTTGAACTTTATGTAATGCGACAAAATAATAAAAATAAATTTGCATTTCATTTATTTCTTTCATTAAGGTTTTGAAAAACAAAGATATCTTTTTAGATATAAGGTTATTGTAAAATTCATCAATAAAATATTTTTTATTTACATAATTTTTTTTCAATAATATTCAACTAATTCTAGGTGTTTTGAGTTATTTCTACACTTCATTATTAGTATCCATGCTAGTATTATATTTGTGTTAATAACATATTTGTCAAGAGTTATTATTTTGCATACTTATGGATTTAAATTTGTATAAACTCTAAGCTTTTCTTGAAACTTTTTTTTTTATGTTTATCATGTTTTATCATGATAAATTAAATGATGTGAACCCTAGCATGTTCGGGCTTGATATTTATAATTAATGACCTAATTCATGCATGAGATTTATAATTGAACTTGACATAATAAACTTGTTCCAAGACATCAATATTATAGTAATTATACTCATCCAACATCCTTACCTAGAGATGAACATACAAAATAAAAAATCAAAATAAAATTAGTCAATTCTTTCACATCAGTAAAACATGGATACATTAATTCTTTCACATTAGTAAAATAAAAAAGAAAAGGAGAAGGTAACGGTGGAAATTTGATGAGGACATATAACATTTTGGAATTAAAAAAAAAAAATTAACGATTGGTGGATTATTTAATAATTGTTGATACTATAGGGTCTAATTGATTAGTTTTAATAAGCTTGAGATACTAAGTTATAATTATAGGAATAATGGAGAATTTGTAAGCAACATCGGATAACCATTGAGGATGATCAAAAGCCAGCACGAAAGAAATGTATGATGGGCCTGGGCCTACATCGTTAACTGTTTCAGGACACTTATACTTTGTGTCGGGCATGATGAGAATGATATGATAAATAAAGCCTTAAAGGTCAGCTGGGCTTTTCCATTTTTCGTTGTACTTGGGCTTGAAAGTCATCACTTCTGTTCTACAAGATGGGTCAGGTTATATTACACCGTAATTTTCTATTGATCCTGTTTATAATTTTCTATTTATTTTTCTATGAAAGTCCTGCTCCACAATCCCGTCCTATCTCTTAGCTACGACTTGAATAATAAAAAATCATTCTTAGGAAAGATTTCTTGAAATCTTCAATTTGGAAAGAGAAAAAAAAATACAGTAATGGATTAAAAATTAATTAAAGATAGGAGAATAATTAGAGCAAGGAGCATGTTTATTTATCTTTCTTGTTTTAAATGTTAATTACCTTCTATATATATATATATATATCCCAACTCGAATGGGAAAGTTACAAACACGGATTAAACATGGTTAGGCTAGTATTAGCCAGGTTTTGCTGCCTCTAATCTGCCTAATCAATCAACATATATTTATCCCAATGTCAGCCAGACGTGCATATTACAGCATAGCATGAGAATAAAAACACAGTTCTTCACAGCACTAGTGCACCATTTTCAGGAATAGATCCCAATTTCTCTTCTTTCTTCCCAGCAAAAGACTAATGAGCTAGTTGGTTTTTTAAAACTAAACAAGACTAAAAACATGGTATTCAAGTAGCATGTCATGATGACAAAAAACTTGAGATTTGAACAAAAAGCTTGAGATCTGAATTGCAGATTTCAGATACGAGTCAAGACACACTTACCTTGTAAGAGTCTGAGACATGCTGAAATTTACTTGTTTAATTCAGGCTTACAAAAAATATTGTAAGTAATGAGTTTTCTCGAATTAAAAAAAAATATGCTCATATTATTAAAGTCTAAATTAATCTGAGATTTACTCGTTTAATTCAGATTTAAAAAGAATGTCCTAGGAGGTGTCCACCCATATGCTGAACACAAAAAATAACTATCTAAATAAAAAAAGAAAAAGCAAGTAGAGATATTTTTATGAAATTGAAAGGAAAGGAAAACATTTAAGAAAAAAAAAAGAATTTTTTTAATGAAATTGAAAGGAAAGGAAAACATTTAAGAAAAAAAAAAGAATTTTTTTAATAAAATTGAAAAAAGCTAGAGCAGATCACTTATGAATATTTTTAATAAAATTGGAAAAAAAAGAGGAAAATATATAATAAAATATGAAATTCTTATGGGAAAGTCTTCCTGAATCACAGTGATACATTCTACAGAGACATCAAATCTCGTATAAGTAAAACACACACACACACACACACACACACACACACACATATATATATATATATAAGTTTTCTTCATCTTTTGATTGGAGTAAGTGAGCATGTTCTACATGAACACATTTTGTCGGTGAAGAACTCAACGTTGTACGAATGTAGTTGACAGAGCCATGATGTTCTAATTAAGTCTTAGTTTTCCTTTTAATCAGTTGTTAGAATCCGTCAATTCAAGATCGAATTTTTCGAAGCTAGAAGTTGCCAAGCTGCTATAGATATATATATATATATGCCACGTTTTACACGATAGATACTTCCTGCTGCCATCGAACTTTTTGAAAAAAAAATATACATTGAATGTGTGTGTGTGTCTATATATATATAATCTACATTGAATGTGTGTGTCTATATGTCTATATATATATAATCTACATTGAATGTGTGTGTGTCTATATATATATATATAAGGAATAAATTCAAGAAAAAGAGCACCAATTCCAGTTAAGAAATTGCAGTTTCTATTTGACTTTCGAGGCTGCAGCAATTAATCACAAGGGCTGCGGTCAAGAGACACTGTTTATCTTATAAAACGGCTGGTGTAAAACCCTTGGAAAAAAAAAGCTTTGCTTTACGGTTTATTTGAAGTGTAAAAGGCCAATTTGATTTTGTATCAGCTTGTGGTTTGACATTCTTGAATTAAAATAAATATAATGTGGTAATGAGAGCTGAACAAATAACTTGAATTATCTTGTTGTTTTGGCTGCCATATCTATTAGCTGGTTATATTTGATGGGCCACCTGCCATGCTTGATTAGCATGTTTTTAGTTATAAATGGAGCAGTGATATTTTCCGATTGATCCACCAGCTTTACGCTAGAAATCATTTTTAACATGTTTAAAAATGAAAGAATCTAAGAACCCACATGAATTGGTAGTCTAAGAAACGTGACGTGATAACAAAGAGATTTGAGATTTATATAGCAGGTCTCAAGTTCGAGTCAAGGCATGCATCTCTTATAAAAGCTTGAAACAATCGACTTTTACTTATTTATCTGAATCTATAAAATATACTTTTCAAAAATTTTCTAGAATTAAAAAAAAAAAAAATAACCTAGGGCGTCCACCCTCGTGAAAGAAATGGTCAAGATGCCAAGCTCAACTATTTTCACAGGTTGATCTTGGATCTACTGCTTGCTATTTCATTTTCTAAGGATAATTTTTGGTAATTTGGGATGATGAATTCCACTACCGACATTCTGATTTACATCCCTTGGCTTGTCTGGACAGTAATTAGGGTAGCATTTCTTTCCTATCCAAATAAAAAACAGAGCTAGCTACTTTGAACCCCTGGAAGCCAAGTGGGTGGCCGGCCGGCCCCGATAATGAAAACATATCCTGAAGATTTTATACGTATTTCATAAAACTAAGTTGATTTTCTTTTTTTTACAGCCTTCAATACAAATATTGTTAGAAAAACAAAGAAAAAAAGAGTATTGTCGTCGCCCTCGAGGAAAATAAAAAAATAATTAAAACCCCATAGCACCACCACTGCCACAACCTATCCCTCATAATATGGAACCTCCCTTTTCTGGTGCTCGATCTAGGGTTGTTTATATATATATATATATATAACGACTCTACCACTACGCCGGTGCAGCATCATTTTTGTAATGTTGCTTTGAAGACGAGTTTAGAATTCTGAAATCATGGAGACACCGGTGTTGATTAATTTACTAAAATCGAGTAAGACAATAAAAAATAGGATGAACTTTAAATTTTAAGCAGTCCACGTTTGCATTTTGTCAACCCCAATTTTTTATATCATTTAAAGCTTGCTAGCAAATATTTTAATATAGTTGAAAAAAGTGATAAAAGCTGATTTGAAAATCAATTAACTTTATGTGTGCAAAAAAAAGTAGAAATTTAAATCAATTTCTTGTTGAAGCAATAGCCAAAAGTGGTGGATCGATCCAAATTTAAAAACATTGGCACCAGTTGGCATCAAATTCAGAATCAATGATACTGATTTGTTTAGGTTTTTGAAGAGCACTACTCATTTTTTTTTTAGATTAACATGAATGTCCAACTAATTTACACATATCTCGACTAATATTGCGAGTCTTGAAATTAATGATCATGTAAACTTTTAATAACTATCATATTAACAATCACATGAATCGAAATTGAGATCATATACAAAATAAATCTCAAAATAAATCTCTTAATCTCAAATTTTTACTACGAGATCATCTATGAATGGTTTTGAAGAGCACTCCTCTTATTTTCAAAAGTGATAGTTGAATTATTAAATGATTGCTATTAATTTAGGGTGTATTGGATCATAATTCCACTATAAATTAATAATATTAGTTTACAGGTCCAAAAGCATAACACATTCTTCTCTTTTTTTCTTTCTCTCTTTGTTCATAAATTTTTTTCTTGATTTTTTTTATAGATTAGCTTCGATGTACCTTGAAAAAGTATTTTTATTGACCCATAAATAAACTCATAATAGCGAGAGAAAATAATGATTTAAAGTCAAAATTGATTTATTGTCATCAGTCTTACATTCAACCTTGTATTTTCCTACATTTGACCATCTTAACCTGGCCAGTCATCTTGCCAGCTCGGCATTGAGATGTTGCACTAGGACACCGAGCCTCCCGTATGGTTGCCTTGGATTTGTTGTCGGGCGACATTCTTGATTATCATGTTATTTCGGCTCCCAGTCCTATGATACACTTCGGACGCGGTGTTGCCTCTTACAACAGGATAACCGTTTACACTTTACACACCACAATTGGTTGAAGTGGGTGTCTGCTAAGCTCAGAAAAAATGTTTTTAAAAAATTGATTTTTTTTTAGATTATTTTGAGGTACTGGTTTCAAAAAAAATTAAAAAATAAAAATATATCATTATAATGTATTTATTAAAAAAAACATTTTAAAAAGAATTTCAATTATACTTTCAAACATGCATGAAAGTGATAAGACGTTGAAGCACATGGTATCAAGTCATGATCTTATTTAAAAGCTTAAGTTATTAGATGATATTCTAAAATATGATTTATATTATTCTCTAACATACCCGTTCAAATGAAGAAAAAAAAATGGGCTTGAAACTTGTACACATGTTCATATTATCTTGTGTTTGATTTTTATCAGATTTTTATCAAATAAAATAAGAGTGGTGAGATTCAAATTTATGATCACTAGATCAATAAGATTCTGATACTATATCAAAAAATTATATAACTAAAAACTTAAAACTATTAAATGAGAGATTATAATATAATTTATATTATTTTCTAATACTATAAAGAGTGACTTCTGCATGCTCGAGACAACATTACTATTAGCTCTGATCTTATCTTGAAAAAACCAGCATCGATCTGAATTACTCGAATGAAACACATGGATGATGGGAGGAGGGAGCCGGAGATTTCTCAGCTTCGATAGCTCGAATTGAAACGTGGTTTACTAATGTTAAGTGCTCTTTTGGCATTGTGATTCCACTGGCTTTTGACTGAAATTTGAATTATTTTTTTTATTTTAAATGAATATGTTTTTGTGTGTTTTAGATCATTTTGATATGCTGATTTCAAAAATAATTTTTAAAAAATAAAAAAATATCATTTTGATGTATTTCTGCACGATAAACACTTTAAAAAACTACCGCAACCACACTTCCAAACAGAAAAAAAAATCCACTTGAAATTAGGTAGCCGTCACTATCCTGCGCTGCTTTTCAACACTACATAGATCGTGCAAGAAACTTAATCAATTCCATTGCCAATAATGATTTTTTGTCCATTTCGATCAACTTTCTATATAGGGTTACTCGTAAACTTACCATGATGGTTTTTTGAATTTACCAACTATACATATCTGTAAAAAACAAACCAAATAATTATAACCTTGATTGTATGCTTGCCTCCAAAATATATTTTAAACCAATCTTATAGAACCATTATTTTATTTTCAATACAAAAATTGCTCTGCACCCGATGGTTCTCCCGACCTCTCTCTTCATAAATTCTGATTGAAGGGTATGGTTTACCTGAACCAAAGGAAAATATATAGTTATTCCCGGTCAAAGTGCATCGCCGATGGGTCAAGAGGTAGATTCAGAGAATAAAAGGGGATGAGATAATGCCAAGCAACTTCATGGGTTCCTGAATACTTAAGTAAAGTAACATATATTAAGTGATCTAGTTGTAGGAATACGAGACTAAAGAGTTTGTTTTTTTATATAATTTTAAATTTAAATTTTATAGTTATTAATACGATGATCATTAAAAATTTATATTATCATTAAATTAATTGGAAATATATGATATTAGTTGAATAGCGCGTAAAATACCCTACACTAATTTAATAAAAAAAAATATCTGAGTGAAGTACTGAAGTTGACAGCACTTATGGGTGGCTACAGCCTAAAATGGACCCCTATTTATTTATTTATTGTTTTCAACCTAGGCCCGAGTGTGAGTGAAAACAAGGCTTACGTTTATGGAATCCATCAACTTTTTACACTTTGTCTGTATATAATATACATCGAAGTGTTGCATCTATCAGTCTCAGGGGGCTGGCTATATATTATACACCGTAGGCTTGCCTTTCTATGTTGCTAGCGTATTTAAAACGTGCGGTATGTCTATTTGTAGATGTCATATCATCTGGAGAGGCAATTAATCGAGTTGCAGTTTTTGTGCGCTTACTGCATATTTCTCATTTCTAGCAAGTTAACCGACGACTTGACCACCCGTTCCACGTCAGGTGAGAAAGATCCAACCACTAATTAATCTGGTTTGATCTAACTGATACTTGTCGTTTATCGACAAGGGTTTATAGGTAAATTCCTTATATATTTTTTTCTTTAAAAAAAACAGATGAAGAAAAATACAGTAGTTCATTTTATAGGCTGTCAGGCGTGCTGGAGCGCATGATAAGTGTTGCCTAGCTCCCGTCTCCAAAGGACATCGAGCTCGAAGATTTTTTTCCATCACACCACGAGCGTTGTAAGACACTCCATGTTTGTCTAGGCCTAACATGTGGTAGAATTCTATGTGTTTGTAGATTTAAACATAAAGTTGGAATCTAACACCACTTCCATAGGTTTTTATACAAATTTTAAAAAAAAATCTTTTTTCTCTCTCTCTCTCTAATAAATAGACTTAATTAAAAAAGTTTACACTTCACCAACACTATTAAATGCATTGAAGTCTTTCATGACCTACTATATGCTTGTCTTTTAATTAAACAAATCAGTGACAGATAATTGTATGGTTGTGGTATCTTGGATAGTCTAAATGAAACATGACTTGCGATACAACATTAATCTGTAAGAGTAGATGACTGTTCATCCTCTCCACTCCAATCAAAGAACAAGATTCAAAAACTATAAATATTTCATGGTCATTCATATAAGAGGTTCGCCATATCTTCATTTTGAATAACTTTAATGTGTATATTTTTAGAGTCTATTTCTATAAAATATAATTGTATTTTTTAAAATAAAAAATTATTTAAGCATATAAGAGTCTCACCATCTACTAAAGGAAACTTTTTCTGTAAATACTATTCACCTTACCCTATTAGATATCAAGTACAAGCTATCAACCATCTTAGTTAGGAATAATGAATTATATTGTTAGAACTAAAAGATTCACTGATTATTCAACATATAAACCTTTATTTTCAAGCTATTTGGAATTTTTAGGACTTCATCATTTGTGACTTAATTAAAACTTGTTTTAACTTTTTCTAAAACAAAAATCACAATGATATTGTTTTGATTTTTAAAAAATTAATTAGCACAAGTTAACTCACCTAAACTGTAACTCAAATACTATACTAAGTCAACCTCAAAGTCAAGTTTATCCCCATTTGTTTTTGAAGTTGCCACCCTTATTTTGTAATTAGTGATTTATTGTCTCCAATAGGACAATCTAGGGAGTAAATTCCGGGTCGCAAATTATTTATCACTAATTAACTTTTTTGTGTTTTTTTATAGTGTGAGAGAAATAATAAGGTAATGCTGCAACAACAATTGCAAATAAAAGCAAAATCCAGATATTCAAAAATATTAAGTCAAATTTATAAAAAAAATAAATAAAAATTTAAATGGTCAAATACAGGTATAGCTAAATTATTCATATGAAAACGTACATGTTTATCCCTAAATTAAGTTAACTACCTCATCTTCCAGGCATAACAGTTTATAAATTTATTAATTTAAATGGTCAAATACAGGCATAACTAAATTATTCATATGAAAAAGTACATGTTTATCCCCCAACTATCGCTTAATTAATTGAGTCCCCAAACAAAAATGTTCCCAATTGAATCCCACATCTCTAGAAACTATCCAATCAAACCTCTGAATCATAAGAAGCGGGGACCTAATCGTCTTTAAAGCAACATTGTTTCTGCGATAAACTTTAATGGTGGGGTTAATTGAGTAATGCTTTATAAACCGTGGATCTAATTGTGAAATTTATTTATTTATTTGGTCGAGACTTAGTGACTGTGTTTTAAAAATATTTTAATTTTCTCTCTCTTTAAATTAAGTTTTTTTTTATATATATTTTTAAATTATTTTAATGTGTTGATATCAAGAATAATTTTTTAAAAATAAAAAATATCATTCTTACATTAGCAGAGGAAGTAAGAACAAGGTGAAGTCAAATAAGATACACTAATAATAATAATAATAATAATAATAATAATAATAATAAAAGATTCCCCACTTCTTCCATAAATTACATCTGAATTCATATTTGGCCACATCCATGCCTTGGTCGTTGCAAGATTTTCAATTTCCAAGTATAGCTGTGATATTTTTAATGCTCTACCATTTAAATAATTGGCATTCAATGTACCTGGCGATGGCATAAATCGTCAGCAAGCGGCGAAGCCCGTGAGAGAAATGCGGTGCGTATTTGAAATAGTAATAGTCTCACGGGACGACTTTAGCACCGAGTGGGCGGTCAATTTGGCTCAGAGTCAGAACGGCTCACGGAGTTAGAATGCGCGCATTCAATAAATGATAAAATTTGATTGTTTTTTAGCGGCAGTCTAGTCGTCCAAAAACTCTAGGCAGCGGCGTGATTTCTATAAATGAAATCTTTCTAGTTACCTACTATGCAATGTTTAATATTCCAAAACAAACTCAAATTAAAAATTATTTATTCAATATTAAATAAATTAATATAATATAATATAATAATAAAAATAAAATCTTCATGCTACAAACTCTTCAATGAAGCCTGAATATTCATTTTTCACAAATTCCTCATAGATTTCAAACATATCATTCTCTTTTCATATGAATAAATTATCGAGTCTAGTATATATATTTTTTAAAAACTTGAGATGTTAAGTTTTTATCTTAGCTAGAATCGCAATAAAACTCTACGTGCTTGTTTGGGAGTGTAATTTTGGTTGTTTTTTAAAGTGTTTTTCATTCATAAATGCATCAAAATAATTTTTTTTATTTTAAAAAAAAAAATTTTGACATCAACACATCTAAATGATCTAAGAACACCAAAAATATTCAATTTAAAATAAATAAAATCATTTTTTTTCAAAAACACTTTTGAAACGCAGTGTCAAACACCCTCTATATGTAGCTCTAGATGTTTCACAAACACTACATGAAGGTTTTGTTTGACAAGTTTCCTCTAATAATTTGGACTCTCTAAAATGATATATTTCTAAAATCCAGTTTACCTAAAAATTTTAATATAATATATTCTCATATGTCTAGTATCCCCTTTTAAAAATTCAATTAAATTCAAAGTACAGTTTTAGAGATATGAATGATCTCACAAAACTATTTCGTGAAATATTTTAAGGCCAAATTTAACGTTAACTTGATTCACATCACAAATTTAATAAAGTTGTAAAATAAGACAAAGTTTAATGAATTTGCACGAGTTGAGATTGATTTCACATCACAATTTAATGTTTTAATAGATAGATTTTTTTATATCATTGGCACATAATGATTAATTTTTATATGTTATTCGTGTATGGTTATTTCTTATAATTTACAAGTGTTTGTGATGGCAAAACAATAAATTACCTGATATTCAAGTAAATTTCATCATGATTTTATATTCACTTGTCACACTTCATTTAGCATTTAGAAAAGGGTTTTGGATTGTTGAATTATTGGTCGACCCATACATTTATTTCTATCAAAATTAGCACTTCGCTATTTCTCTTTAAAATAAATCTTGTAGTTGCCACCATAAGGTTTTAACTAGGTTTGATGTGATCAACCCAATAATTAAAAATCAAACAAGATTATAGTTTTTTTAATCTCAATTTCATAATTTAATATTAAATTTATTAAATAACAACAAACTAAAAGGGAGATAAGGGCGTGTTTCCTGCACATTTCCTCATATAACACTGTTTATTAAAATAATGATTTTTTAAAATTTTAGTTGTATCATTCAATATTATATTTATTAAGGATTGAACTTGATAATTTGTTTTTCAATTATTTTCTTACGAGGTTAACCCATGTTAACGACTAAGATCACAAGCTCAATAGATTAACTAGATTGACTCGATTTTTTTTTCAATCTGATTTTTTTATACTAGGTTTATTAAAAGTTGAGATTTATAATTTATTTTTTTATTGAATTATCTTAGCCTTATAATACAAGTCGTGAGTTCATCAAGTTAATCTAAATTAATTTGAGTTATTCAAATTAATTTAATATAATAACGCCTTGGCTTTGGACTGTCTAAAAATAAACGCCATATAAAATTAATTTCCATAAAAAACTTTTTACTAAAAAAATAACTAGTAAAGCATGAATATCTTTTTCATATTAAAAAAATCTAACCCTACCCTATACAACACACGAGAATGACATAGTAGAGTAGACTCTAAAAAGAGAAAATGCACCACACAACTCTCTGTCGCTGAAAAAAATAGAAAGTTCACGTGGCTGAATGTCTTTTTCTGGAGACCACACGATGCTATTTACGCACGCTTTATCCATGTAAATTGATATATGCTCGCAGTAGTTCGACTTCCTCGATCCGTTATTTTGATTGATGGATGTTATTACTATTTGTATACTTTTCAGTCGTCAACAGCTCGTGAGCACGTTTGCCAAACCGGTGGCCTGCTTTTTTTAGACTAGAATTATTCTGATATATTAGTATTAAAAATAAAGTTAAAAAAAATTATATTTTTTAACTAAAGTTATTTAAAAACAACTGCTGCAGCAGTAATTGGATGGAGGATTAGCAAATAGCAACCCCACCATTTCATTTTCAAAGATAGACAGCAAAACTTGAAATCTTGATATATATATATATATATCATCACCAGCTCTTCATTGCATCAACCTGGCCTTCGGCATAGATTTTACCTCCTCTTACTTTCTATATTTCATTGCCTTTTTCCCTCCCTCCCTCCCTCTCCCTCTTCGTTTTTCTGATGGATTTTGTAGCTGCTTTCAGTTTTCTTTTCTTTGGATTTACCATACTGTTCTCTGTGTTTTCTATCTTGATCTACATCTGGAGGCTGAAACCGTGGTGTAACTGTGATGTTTGCAAGGCCTATCTTTCTTCGAGTTGGAGAAAAGATTTTACTAATCTCTGTGATTGGTATACTCACCTTCTCCGCAATTCCAAAACCGGCACTATTCATTTCCATGTTCTTGGCAACATCATCACTGCTAATCCTGAAAATGTTGAGCACATGATCAAGACGAAGTTTGATAACTACCCGAAAGGGAAACCTTTCTCTGCTCTCCTGGGGGATCTCTTGGGTAGAGGTATTTTTAATGTTGATGGGGATTCATGGAAGTTTCAGAGGAAAATGGCAAGCTTTGAATTAGGGAGTGTTTCGATAAGAATGTACGCTTTCGATCTCATAAACACTGAGATTCGTGAAAGGCTGATCCCCCTCCTGTCATCAGCTGCTGCCAGACAAGAAGTTTTGGATTTGCAGGATGTGTTCAGAAGGTTTTCTTTCGATAACATTTGCAAATTCTCATTTGGGTTAGACCCCGGATGCCTCGAGTTATCGTTGCCTGTTTGTGATTTTGCTTTAGCTTTTGACTCCGCATCGAAGTTATCTGCCGAGCGAGCCCTAGCGGCGTCACCAATGGTCTGGAAGATCAAGAGGCTACTGAACATAGGCTCCGAGAGGGAGCTCAAAGAAGCAATCAAGAAGGTGAATGAGTTAGCTGAGGGAATGATAAATCAAAAACGAAAAGTAGGTGTGTCTAATAGCAATGATTTGCTATCAAGATTCATGACATCCATCAGTGACGACAGGTACCTTCGAGACATTGTTATAAGCTTTCTCCTGGCCGGTCGGGACACAGTTGCTTCAGGCCTGACCAGTTTCTTCTGGATATTATCACAACATCCAGAAGTAGTGTCAGCAATTCGAGAAGAGATGGAAAAAGGTCACGGGGTCGAGTCAAGAACTTCCTAGCTACCAAGAAATGCTTCAAATGCATTACCTGAACGCTGCAATTCATGAAAGTTTGAGATTGTACCCACCAGTACAGTTTGATTCCAAGTTTGCTCAAGAAGACGACATACTTCCTGATGGAACATTCGTGCCTAAAGGGAACTAGGGCAACATACCATCAATATGCAATGGGTCGAATGGAGCAGATTTGGGGACCAGATTGTCTCGATTTCAAACCTAAAAGATGGTTAAAGAAAGGAGTTTTTGTGTCCGAAAACCCTTTTAAGTTTACTGTTTTTCATGCCGGGCCGAGAATTTGTCTAGGCAAGGAACTTGCCCTGGTGGAGATGAAAACTGTTGCTCTCGCAATTATCCGAGGGTTTAACACCGTGGCTGAGGATCCGGATCAAGTGCCGAGGTTCATCCCAGGCTTTACAGCCACCGTGAGAGGTGGCTTGCCGGTGGTGATGCAAGAAAAGGAACGGAGCCTGAAAATACACCGGCAGCCGACGAGCATATTAGCTAGGTCAACCCCTTCCAAGTCATTGGCAGATTGATGATTGTAATGGGTCTAAAAAGGCATGCATGTGCTCTTTTGGTGGCTATTGGTCATTGCGAATGGCCTTAAATTGCTGTAAATATTAGCTTTAGATGTTCTCTCCTTCCCCTCTCTCTCTCTCTCTCCTTGCAAGCATATATGGGAAGTCAGGCCCACTCTCCTTTTAACTGGTCCACGGCACTTTTCCTCTGTTATTGTTTGTTTGCTTGGAGCAACATTATTTTTTTAAAACAAAATAAAAAAGTTGGAGTCAATATCTTTAAAAAAGAGAGAATATAAATTGAAGCTAGCTGAACTATAAACCACTGAAACAACAATCTAATTAATCAGCCCGATTTATATGTATATACTCATAAATAAAATATTGATCTCCTTATGTGCATCCCCATGATGAACCAATAAGTTTGTAGTTCAATGGATATCTATGTTTTATTTCGTGAAAGATCTTGAATTCAATAATTATGTTTTTTGTTTTAAATTAGCAGCTAGTTCCTCTAATTAATCAATGGAAATGCAATATTTTGCCATAAATCATATTTACAATTTAACATCAGATTCTTGTTCCCGAAGCTGCTTAACTTGGATTTGTCTAATTAACATGTTCTAAGCATTTGTCTTAAGGGACGTGGTGTGATGACAAAAAACTTGCGATTTGCACAGAATATTTCGAGTTCAAGTTAAGATGTGTATCTCTTGTAAAAGTCTGAAACAATTGAGATTTTACTCGCTCAGCTAAGCTCATAAAATATATTTTTTAAGAGATAAGGTTTAGTAGAATAAAAAAAAAGTTATAAGCACTCGAGTGGTTGAGGGGTATCACATCCACAAGCTGGTGATCATCAGTTGATGCTCCGACATGCAAGCTATCTCGGGTCTATTTTATAATATGCTTGGTGGATAATCAAATCTCCAAAGCTAAGGGTACGGTATCTTTACGTAGCCATACACAATACAGCAATTGCCACTTCTTTAATCGATGGATCCTACGTGGTGGATCACTAAATTGATTCATGCTCTTATTTTAATTAGATTGGAGTGTGCGCTTGGATTTTTTTTTCATTTTTTATTGAGAAATGGTTCTGCTTCGATCTCTATTATTTTGGAAAAAGGGAAATATATCAACATAAATTAAGTATTGAAGAGACAAAACAAGGTTCTCTTAAAGGAAAAAGCACACGTGATAATATATATCAAGCCTAGCTACTGAATTCGTGTCATATTCCATTTGTAGTTTCACTTGAAGACAACAAGACTTTCTACGTATGTTTGACGTAAGTGCTTAGGTAATTGAAGGCAATATATTGATTACAAAATAGATTTTTTACTTCCACATGAAAGAGAATATTAAATAGCTATGTTCTTGTTTGACCCCCGGGAACGATTTTAATAATTTTGTTATCGAAGCATTCTCTTATTTATGCACAACATAAATGTAAGAAAAATGGATCAATGATACGTTTTCCACGTAATAAATTAAAGGAAGAGATGGTCATGAATGCTTGGTAGATATCAGGTAGCTATTAATTTGTAAAATTCTAAAGGAAATGGATGTTAAATGACTTTGCAAATCGATAAAAGCGAACTTGATATATAATGTTTAACATTGTATTTCAAAAACGATTTAAAAAAAATAAAAAAAATAATTTTTATTTTATATTTTAAATTAATTTGTTTTACAAATGAATAAAAGAGAACTTGATATATATTGGAGTTTAGCCCTTGTGAAGGTATGAAGTCATTGAATTTGTCAACGTAATTCCATATAGAAATAACTTGAAATTGAAGGTTACCTTCCGGGAGGAAAGGAGCTTGTCAGTCCGTTCATCGAATGATGATAATATGCCACCCCATTAGTAATGGGAAAATGGCCAATTAACAAATAAATTAGGAATTATTTTGATTTTTCAATATAGCTTTTTTCTTTAGAACTATCAAAATAAAAAATAAAAGATAGATTTTTTTATTGTTTTTAATTTTTCTTTTAGCTAGTTGAAGATTCTCCAAGTGCCGGGCTATTGCTTCTCATGTGGGACTCAAAGCATCACAAAGGGCATGCCTAGTCACCATTGTCGTGTTTTGATGATAAGGCATCGTGCATGCAAAGTGTCTGACAGAGCCATTGCTGTAAGAAGTTTGGACCACTGTATTTCAATTTCATGGAGTGTTGCCCTAGCGAGGCAGTAAAAGCTCACCGGCTCCATTTTTGTTTTAGCAATCCCAATACTCAGTGGTCCTAGCTCATTAATAAACGAAGGATATTGGGAATTGGAATTATAGGGATCCGAGACAGTCTCCTTGCAGGATATTAACTTGGATATTACCAAAAGTATAAGTGGCCGTTTAAATAGTTTTATTATCGTTTGGTTATTGCAAAACCATAATTTCAATTGCCATGGGACCTATCAAAAACTGAAGTGCAACTTCAGTTTTGAAGAAGCTGTCAGAAGATGTTTTTCACTGGACGAAATGCGATTTCAACTTCTGTTTTACTGTTCACTTCCTCAATTTACTTGAATTATAACTTCCCAGTGGGTTGCTTCCTGTTCATCTTCCTCAGTTTCCATGAAGCTTGATGTTCATGCCTGACATAGTTGTAGGCAAGAAAGGTTGAAGGACCTAGTCATTGGCAACTCCCTCCCTCTCCTCTAGCCTCTGTTTTTGGATAGCACCACCATCATCCCCCCTAAGCACAAGCAACTTCTCCTCCATGCCATAAGCTTCGGCATGACCTCCATTAGTAGCAAGCCCCGGTAGAAACAACTACAACAACAACAACCACCTTTCGACGCTTCTTCTAGCCACCACATACCACCATTTTCGACGTCACCACCACACAAAGCACCACATCGGCCTTCTCTACACGGCGACATCGGCAGATGAGCTTCTCTTCACCGTTGACCGACCACCTTGCTATTGTTCACGTAAGAAGTGAACAGTACAATGCATCGTTTCATGTTTCTTATAACTTTTGGGTTGGGTCTGCTCTCGGCCCAGCTTGAGTCCAGCAGAATGGGGCATTTTGGCCTAACTTGGTTGAGCCAACCCGTTTAGTTGGGTCAGACCCAGTTCGTTTTTCTTAAAAACATATAAAAATTATATTTAAAAAAAAAGTGTAGATAGAGATTAACCCTAATGAAAAGGCAAACGAGTGACTTCGTTTCATTCCACAACCCTATTGCTTTTCGATTGATTATGGATAAGAAACTTGTAACTGGATTTAACCTTGGAATTATATATCTACAACATGTAGATGAGATCCTGAAACTCATTATGGATCATAGATGTTATTCCTGATGATATGTTACAAGATGTTGTTCTTCGATCAGATAACAAGGGATTATAGAGGCCTTCACGTATCGATTTAGTTCATGATGGAATTGCAAGTAGTTTGATGAGAGAATAAAAATAAGTGTCTAATTTACTTGAACTATTAATTATATTTTATTATTATGATTATTAATCTACAATATTTAGAAAATAATATATATACATATATACATGTGTGTGTGTGTGCGCGCGCCCGTGTTCTTTAAAGTAATTTAACAAGTTGACAGCAATATGAAAAACATGGTAACCAAACACACGAAACTGTTTTTCATTAAACCTCCAACTCAACCACAATTTTAACCAAACACTTCAAGTTTCAGTTATGAACCGCAACTAAAAATGCTTTTCATGAAACTATTTTTTAAAATTTCAACCACTATAGCAACAACAATACCAAACAGAATCTAAGATTGGAAACCATTTTTAGTTGGTTGTATTTTCTAAATTTATTTATCAAAATAATTTTTTTATTCAATATGCACATGTTAAATTGACTAAATAAAATAAAAGAGTAAAAAATAACATTCAAAACTGCATCTATCAGGATTATTATGTCAAAGTATTTTTATTTTATTTTCAAACATAAAGTTCATCGATACAAAAAAAAATATAGATGACTAAAAAAAACTTCTAAAAAATTAAATTAATGCATATAAAAAAATAATACTTAATTGAAAATATATTCTCTAAACAAAATAAAAGAGAGAACAAGTATTAATCTAGATATAAATAAGAAAGTTGAAGAAAAAAACATATAAAAAAAGCTTTAATTAAAAAAAGAGTTAGGCGTTGCTGGTTCTGGAAAGTCAAGCCATCCTACTAGATTAAATTTGGTTGGGGCCCATTTAACTAGGCATGGGTGAACGACATGTCATCCAAACAATTTTTACAAAAAAATCAAACAACTCGTTGTTTGTAGTTGCCAAATTCTAACCACTATGGTGACTAGAAAATAAGGACTTCAAGTTTCTTTGCTAAACAACTTGTTTTTAACCTGTTTTGGCCAAAACACCTTGAAAGTATCATTTTGATACATTGGTAAGGAGTTGTAATTTAGTTTTTAATAATTAAACATCCTAATTAATTTTCATTTTTGTTTTGTAACACACTAAAATTTCTACTTAAAATAAGTTGTTTATATGTTTTGAACTTGCGATGATGCAATTATTGGTCTAAACCCTAGATATTTCTGGATGAAATTTTAAAATATATATATTTTTTTTTAGTTTTGAGTGAATCATTCGTATTGTGAGATGTCGGTCGTTCATATATGGCCACAATTTCGAGTGTGGCTTTCAACTTCAAGGATAGGAAAATGACTGCTGAGTGGATGAATTAGTTCATGGGTCACTTCAAATTTTCTCTCAAATTTCATTCTTGATGTGCATACGAGTAGGGTTTGCCGAAGACACGTGGCCCATGCTCTCCGAGGTTGAGATCTCTGCGAGTCAGGACTCGCATGATAGGCATTTTGCCGCGACAATAATGGAAATAAACAGTGTGATCAATAGCGACAGCAATTGGGGATGATAAATTAACCCAAATCTGAAATACTATATATATATATATATATATATATATATATATATATATCTATATATATATATATATATAGAATTTGCAAAACCCAATTTTTAATAAATATTATTTTTATTATTATAATTGTTAAATTGTTATATTCATTATAGTTACTGCTATTAGCATTATTATTATTATTGTCACTATCATTATTGCTATTATCGCCATTATTATTATTATTATTATTATTATGTGTCTATTCAATTGTTTGGAATATGTGAGATTTTGGATTAAGATAGTCTTGATTTAAATATATAATTAATAGATTTGAATTAATTAACTATGTATTCGGTGAAAGTGAAAAGAGGGGCTATCGATAGGAAATTAAACATTCATGTTATTTGAGATTGAGAATTGGAGAAGCAAATCTATAGAAACGTTAATTAATGCTCTATTCTAAGCTTTCTTTTGACAAAGCCATATGCTATGCAGTCCTCACTAATATATTTTGAAGCTCTTTTTTCAATTTGTAATTTTCATATGCTTTTCAACGTCAGAAGAATGCCATTTTGTGCTCCGTTTAATTTTCACCAAAACCCTAATCAGATTTAGTCATCAACCTCGTCTGAATCGACTGATAGATTTCCGACCTCAAAAACCATTACACTTCATCTTCGATCGACTACAATCAAATCATTATAGGGTTTCTTTTTTCAAGCTGGCTTTGAATCTCTTGCTCACATGCAGTCGATCCACTTGTTTTCTCCATGGTAAATATGTTCTTGTTTCGAAGGTACGGTAAACATGTGGCGGCCACCAAATAATGAGCAAGGAAACCAGCAACGATAGAAGACGTACAAGTCTTCGATATCGAACTCTCAACTTATCGTGGTAGTGATTCGGAAATGACCAAGTGACCAAGAAGTGTTATGTAATGATAAAGAGTTTGAAATCTGCACAATAAAGTTTTGAGTTCAAATCGTACTTTTTATAAAAACCTGAAACAACCAGAGTTTTACTCGGCTCATCTAGATCAACAAATATATTTTTTAGGGATAAAAGTTTTCCCGAATCTCAAAAACAAAAAATTTAAAGGCCAAGAAAGCAATTTATTAGAATATAGAAGAGTGATAGACCCATCCTGTCCCCGTAATTCTGAGCTTGCTAGGAGTATTCAAACTTGAAATTCAAACCCGCACTCGAGCATTCATTTGGTTAACAATTGATATAGTTCTATGCACTATTTCTATCTCACTTCTTGTGATGTCATGTTGATGCAGGACCCACCGACCATTTTGTTTTTAGGTAATTTTGCTAATGCATGTCGCGTCAATAGTTTTGTTGATGTTGGCCAATTAATTACAATATTAATATATTTATTCAAAATAAACTTATTGATATTTTTGCATCAACTAGGATATTAATGGAGTGGAGGAATTTAAGTTTTCTACTGTGTGTGCATATATATATATATATCAATTAAAAGCTGACCCAAACTAAATTCAATCCTTTTTTTTTGAATAGTTATTTTATTGATGAACCAAATATAAATATTATTAAACCCAGATTGAAATTTCAACCAGACATAAATCGAGATATTTGTTTATAGTATATAGATATATAGGTAAAATATTTATATTTTTTAAATATTATCTATAATATAAAAGTCGTCCCGGTTTTATTGTGCTAATCCACAGTAAAACTTACAATTAATATGTATTGTAGAGAAAGATGAACGGATGTTGAGGTAGCCGAGTTGGTCCAAGGCGCGCGAGATTTCCGAGGTAAAGTATTTATATTTTTTAAATATAATATAATATAATATATACATAAAGCGGGCTTTTGTTTAGGGCAATTGGTTTACTTGGTCCCAAGCCCATTGAGCACAGAAAAGAGCACTAAGATTATTATCTAATACCCAGCCCATATTTCTAAGCCTTGAAAGCACAAAACCTTTTATTTCTTAAAAACACTAAAACCAACTATAAATATATACGAAAGCCTAGCCCATGTTCATAGTCTACTGGGTTTTTTTTTTCAACGTCTAGGGTTTTTGAATACTGTCCTTTGCCTTTCCTCTGAGAATTCCATTCATGGCTATGGCTTCCTCAGCCAACAAAAAGAAACCCAAAAACAATCAAACCCCAGAATCCCAATTCAGCTGCAACCTCAACTTCTATTCAAAATCCAAAGACTTACACTCTGCTATATCCCTCTATGACACTGCATTATCCCAAAGCACTCGTCTCAATCAGCACCACTTCAACACTCTCCTTTACCTCTGTTCAATATCACTCAATGACCCATCAACGAAAGACTTGTCCTTGCGATATGGGTTTCGAGTTTTTGATCATATGGTGTCTAATGGGATCAAAACCCAATGAGGCCTCCATCACAGCTGTTGCTAGACTAGCTGCCGCTAAAGGGGATGGTGATTATGCTTTTGATTTGGTTAAAGAATATTGGGGCTTATAATGAATTGCCAAGGCTGAGGACTTACGATCCTGCATTGTTTTGTTATTGTGAGAACTTGGACAGTGATAAGGCTTATGAAGTGGAGGAGCATATGGGGAGAATGGGGGTGGGTTTAGAAGAGGGGGAGATTGCGGCATTGTTGAAAGTTAGTGTGGAGACTAGAAGAGAGGAGAGGGTTTACGGGTATTTGCAGAAATTGAGGAAGGTGGTGAGGTGCGTGAGAGAAGAGACTGCAAAGGTTATTGAACATTGGTTTGAGGTTTTTGAGGGTAGTGGGGTGGAATTGGATGCGGGACTAGTGAGGGAGGCGGTTTCAAGAAATGGGGGAGGGATGGCATGGGCTTGGATGGATTGGGAACGAAAAGTGGGTGGTGAGGAGAGGAAGTGTGAATACTGGTGGAGAATGTCGTTGTTGTGGGGAGCAGTTGGTTTCTGTTGATATTGATGATGACGAAACGGAGAGGTTTGCTGAGTCTATTGCTGGGTTGGCTATGGAAAGGGAGGTTAAGGCTAATTTTAGCGAGTTTCAGGTGAGTTGTGGATGTGTTTATTTTTCTTCTTGTTTCTGTGTGTTTTTTCTTCATTTAGTAATGGATTGTGCCCAAGTTTTTATTTTCATTGTACACGTTTTTTGTTGGTATTGTTGTGGTCTATGCTAAATTTGAAGATTTATAAAGATCCAGGACTTCGAATAAAAAAAGAGAGAGGTAGAGAGCGATTGGGTGACTAGGTATTCTCACTATGAGTGAATTGATGCTTATTCATCAAGTGACTGTTATCAATGTCTTATACGGTACATTCTTTGCATATACCTATGAATGATGATAGATGTTAAGCATTTTCTTCATATGTGCATGTAGCTATTCCCTGTTATGTTGGCATAGTAACTGAGCCATTGTTTTGAAATGCTCTTGTCCTTTAACATGCTTTGCCTTACTAACTGGCAGCTTTCTTCAAGTTCATTAAATGGATGGAAGGATCAAATTCAGTTTAAATATTTATGAATTTTGTATATTTAGATAGGCAACGTCTTCTACTCAACTTCGATACAGAACATGCAAATGCTTTTGTGTTTTCATAGAAAATTTCAAATTCATGATGATTTGGGAATGATACAGAATTTAAATAGCACTCTTTTTAAGAAAGAAATTGCTGCTCTTATCAGTCAAATCTCTTTATTCATATTCTCTCTCCTAACATTCTGTATATTATACAATAGAATTGGGTAGAAAAGCATGCCAACTATGAAGCAATAGTGGATGGAGCAAATATTGGACTTTATCAGCAGAATTTTGCAGAAGGCGGATTTAGCATTTCTCAGGTTGTAGATGTACATTTGAAATTGACACTACTTTTACTTATCTCTTCCATTAGGTATGCTTCTTTAGTAACTGCTATTTTGTATAACACATTTGCCATATTTTCTCACAAATTGAAATAGAGCAGCTTGATGCTGTTATAAAAGACCTGTACAATCAGAGTGGGAAAAAATGGCCACTTATTATTTTGCACAATAAGCGTCTTCGAGCACTGCTACTGAATCCTTCTACGAGAGAGCTGATTCAAGAGTGGATAGAAAAAGATGTTCTTTACACCACGCCTCATGGTTCCAATGATGATTGGTATAAACTTCTAGAACTGATGGTTGTATGTATGTGCACCTTTTTTTTTAGCTGTATATGTAATCTATTAATAATTTCTGTATTTCAGGTATTGGCTATATGCTGCTGTTAAACTTAGATGCTTGCTAGTAACAAATGATGAAATGCGAGATCACATTTTTGAACTAATAGGGAGCGACTTCTTTGTCAAGTGGAAAGAAAGACATCAAGTATGTGCTATGTCATAATCCTATCTAATGCATACCTGCTGCTATTCTAATTTCCTGGATGTTGTATTAATAACTGTTTCCTCTTAAGAAAATATGGTGAAGCAATCATTTCTAGAGAAAATGCAAGGCATCTGCTTGTTCGTTAAAAGTTTCTCTATCTTTACTCAAATATATTATTGTAGTGGCACATTTATTGTAGACATCTTCTTAGACTTAAATATCCATTTTGAAACCCAGGACTAGGTTGTATTCAAATTGTTTTGCCTTTGTATCACGCACATAGTCTTTCTTAGTTATTATTTTCTAAAACCTGACTTCAACTGCTATTTTAACACTAAGAACTGTAGCATTCATCAATGTTAATGTCTTTTTTTAGTCATTTTGGTTAATTATTGTTTTGTGAATTAACATGAAGTTATGTTCTTTCATATCTATGCTTAATTTTTGAGATTTATTCGAATGTGAGACTGTAACAGACTTGATGCACCCCAGGAATATCAGGTGCAACTATATTTGATAAATCATTATATTTCTCTCCACAAGTATGTAAATATCGAGGCCTATATGAGGTTAACTTTTGTTGTCATATGCTCGTGAAGAAAGCAATGCCTCCTGTTCCGGGAATAATAACCATCTAGGTTCAACCTATCTTTATTTGATGGATTATATTTAGATATAGTCCTATCCATGGATGAATAAATAGAGTTTTTGGTTTCTTTTCAACACCTAACTTTAGATGAAATATCTTTCCAACCCCATTTGGCTCTATTGTCCCTGGTTGTTTCCAAGTTATTTCCTTGTTTTGGATTGTTTTTTTGCAGCAGGACAGCACTCCTTTATGGTTTTAGTGGTGATTGGTGAACTATCACTGAAGATCCTAAATCCCTTTTCATTCCTGGATGCAGGTTCGATATACGTTTGTCAAAGGGAAACTCGAACTTCAAATGCCGCCTCTGTTTTCGATAGTTATCCAGGTATTGTTTCCAACATGGCCAATTCTGCTGCAGAACGGCTGCCTTCTAGTTCCTTAATCATAGCTCTATTTTTTCCTCTCATTTTTCCCCTTCTGTTCATAATCACACTCTTAGTGTTGCTTAGATGCCATTCTTTTGGTTTCAGGAATCAGAAAATGGATCGTGGCATGTCCCTGTAGCAGGTGATGGGAATGATTCTCCTCAAAGCTGGCTTTGCGTTTCTAGGCCAAGATCTTATGATGCTCTTAAAGAAGATTCGTGCATGGAAGAGTCGAAAGACAGTCATGATTGTTGCTGCAATAGTAAATTACCGAGCTTTGGCAGATCAGAAAGTGTTGCGAGTTGCAAAAATAAACTCCATAGCCGAGATTCTTTTCAAGAATCTGATGATAAAATCACAGCTCTGACTGGAAAAAGGAAAGAGAGGTCCCCATCTCCTTCCTAGCAGCATATTCCTTGTGACCAGAGCCATTTTAAGTTAATTTTTGGCCTTTTATGTTGTAATAATTGTTATAATGTACCCTAACCCCATTGGGGAAAAAGAGCACTCACTCCATATACCAGCTCGTTTCTATGCAGGGAAAGTTATAATCAAATTTACATTTTTTTCTCAACTTGGTACATAAATTTTAATTTTTTTCGTTCAAGTACACCCATGTTTTCTAAAACATTTCAATTCAATACTCCATTTTTGTTCAGTCAATAAATTCCTTTTTATTGGGGTGAAGTGAAAGTAGGACAACATCTTCCATGAAACCTGTTGCTTTTAAAAATATATTATTATATTATATATTTTTATTTTTATTTTAAAAAATATTTTGGATATTCAACCCATCAAAACAATTTCAAAACATAAAAATATAATTCGAAACAAAAAAAAAATCTTTCACTTCATTAAAATTATGAATAAAGGCTCTTTGAATTAGGAATAATTTCTTATGCTTTATAATTCTTAGCAAGAAACCATTATGAAGCATTAATTAAACCATCATTATAGTATTTATTCTCCATCTCTTTTAGTGTGACAATTTTTGTAGAGATCAACATGTTTTGCTTTTCTTGTATCAAACAATTTCTCTGTGGCAAACATATTTAGGATGGTTAATAAATAATTTAAATATATAATTGTTACCTCGCATAATGTATTGTTTTAAATTTTCAAATACTCCATTGAAAATATATCTCGCTCATGCAGTAAGCACCATTATTTTTCTTAAGGTCTTGAAATAAATTTAATTTACAGCAGTTTGATTCTCCACGTAATAGAAATATTCATCGCCTTCAATTATTGGAGAAACATACTATTTGCTTCTAATGCTCGGATCTTGGGGTTGGAATTCTAAGGTCGTGTTTGCTAACTATGCATTACCCATCAAATAAAAAGAAAAAAAAAACACCGCTCGATGCCGAAATCTTTTTTTTATACAAGGAAACTCTATTTTTTTAAAAATATATTTTGTGGGTTCAGATAAAAAAATAAAATTCTAGCTGTCTCAGACTCTTATAAAAAGTGCATGCCCGACTCAAACTCGAGACCTGCTGTCCAGATCGCAAACTCTTTGTTATTACGTTATGCTTCTTAGGGACACCGAAATCCTTCATAGCTGAAGAGTAATTTCTTTATCTGGAACATCTTCTAATAAGAGTTTATTTAGAGGTGCTTGACACTATATTTTAAAAGTATTTTGAAAAAAAATTATTATTTTTTTTATTTTAAATTAAATATTTTGGTATTTTTAGATCATTTTTATGTGTTGATGAAAAAAATAATCTTTAAAAAATAAAATAAAAAAAATTATTTTGATACATTTCTAAACAAAAAACACTTTAAAAAATAACCTTAATATTCTCCATTGACTTAATTTCTCTTGCACCAATTTCTTTTCAAAGTTGATATCTACTTTATTATCACCCCTTTTGGCCATACCCATATGGTATGGTTGCTCCATTACCAATCCAGCATCTTCACCGTACACTTGACACAATATTAATTTTCATTCTTCCATCAAAAATCACCTTGTCCTGGATGATCAAAATTTGAATAAAAGATGATGAAGAAGAAGATTCCCTTTAAGATTCATTTTTTTCCCTCTCTTTGAGAGAAAATAAAGACTTCAGCCCTTAAATTGGATAAGGTATTATAATAAAAATAATAATAACAATAAAATAAATCATAGCATTTATTATTCATCCTTCACTCTCACTCTATCTGTGAGGATTCAATAAATTAGGTGGCATTGTGTTGACTAACACAATCCTGCCTTGATTAAACAACAACAACATCAACATCAACATCAACAACAATTATTATTATTATCCCGCTTCAAAACACAGTAATATTTGAAATTCTTGGAACAAATTTTCAATCCCCTTGCCGGCAATCATCATTTGAACTCGTACTTTACCACCCCTGGAATGTGGATCTTAGTGAAGTAGTCTTCCCAAACAATTCCCTTGGGATCAAAGGAGAACATATCGGTCTCTATGTTGTTCTCTTCTGCCGCCATTCGCAACTTCTCCGTGTTCATGTCATCAAAGCTGCAGCAGAAATGTGAAGATCGTAAATCATCAGAGTTAAATGGATGAAAACGTTAATTCTGTACATAAATTGTATACGTACACTCCCCTGAAGAACAAGTATGGCCTGTAAAGCTCCGCCAATTTCATCACGAATTTGATCTTTCTATTGAGATCTCTGTACGTGTCCTCAAAATAATGGCAAAATGCCGTATTTGCTACCTCTAATCCCTGTACAAAAACATAAAATTAACATAATAAATCATAAGATGGAGAGAGCAGAAGATTAACTGGTAGGGAGGTGTTGTTTTGAGATTCTGATCAAACCTTTAGCAATAGCAAGTAGCGAATTGCCATGTATCTGTGGAAGTTAGCCATGCTGCTCAATACTTTGATCTTGCCAACCTTGACAGGCTTTCCATCCTTGCCAGTCCAGGGGTTCTCGGAGAAGTAATGGAACCCAAAATCTTGAAGATTAGAGTATGTCAAAGGGTTTCTCACCGAGGACCCCACATGATAAATTGCGTCGTCGAAGGGACGATTCGCGTGAGCTACCATGGCTACAGCTATGGCATTCACCACCATGTCTGCTGGTATCTGCACAAAATTACGTCGAAACAGCTCTTTTCTTTTCTTTCCCACATGAATATTTATTCAATCATATCAAGAAACGAATCAACACGAAAAATCGGCTTAACTCACCACATCAATTATTCCTGTAACATCCCCAAGAAAGAATGTAAGCCTTCCTTTCGCATAACCAATAGCTAGGCTATCGATGGTTCTACAGATGAACATATTTAGCTAGTTAATTACCGCACTGCTTTCTGGACGCCATTAATCTTATCCAGAACAAACAGAAATGTTAAATGTAGCAGCATAATTAATACTAGACGTGTACCTGATACCTTCAACCCAACCAGGGAAAGGTTCTTTCAAAGTGCTGGTGACAATGCTAGGGCGTATGATGGCTACAGATAAGTTTTCCTTCAGGTCGCCTACGAGCATCTCTCCCATTGCCTTTGTAAACACGTAAGTGTTTGGCCATCCATACACTTTTGCCCTAAATTCCATTAATTTTGTCAAATTGCACGTATAAATTATGCGAGAACAAGCTAATCAGTACCTACTATTATGTTTATTTCATTTTCTATTAGAATTTTCTTTTCTTTTCATGCAAGCACTAGAACTGATCAACTAATCAGACCCAACATGTACCCACCCCAATTCAATTAGAGAATATTTCAGCCTTCAATTTTCCCCATATTAACTTAATATGGTCATGCCCCTCTTCATATATACATATATAAAGCTGTATTTTTGCAGTTAATTGTTAAGAAAAGAAATCCTCCAGTTAGGTCTACGAGCTTATACTTTCAATCAGCCTCCCCCAGCTGAGAGTGCTGCTGTGATTCGATTCTATGTCTCTGTCAGCTTGTCAATCTGTTTGGAGTTGAAGGTGAAGTTCGAGAGGCTGAGACAGTACTCCCAGAGTTTGGTCAGATTTCTTGAACGTTATGAAGATACAACTACTGCCATGTACGAAACACAGCTAATCTCTAAGTATACTTGAATAGTAGCATTAATGTTCTTGTCTCTTGTCAATTTGCTTATCTACCAAACTGATTTATTATTTCTTGAATGTTGTGAATAGTAGTAGCTGCATTAATGTTCTTGGAGTTCGGTTTTTTGAAGCCCTGAATGGATCTTCTTTTCAATGGATATATGCTTCTAATCTTGGGCTGTGCAAGTTCATAAATCATCGGCCAGGCAGTAATTGGTATACATGAATATATTATAAGCTAATTATTTCTACGTTGAAGACTATAAATCACATAGGAGTACGTACCTTAAAAGTAGTAGCTTTAATTATTATTTTTTTTTGCTTCTAATTGCATTTTAATTGTTTCACAATGCTTTTGAAATAAAATAAAAATATATATGCATGTTCAATTTAGTAATGACCAATACTTCTTGTGAAAGACCTCAATGCCCCCGATAGCAAAATTTATTTTTTTATAAAAGGCAAAGATACCATTATTCTATTAAGTGAACAGTGCAGATAGGTTTATCTCTACGGTGGTTTTTCCAAGGTTAATGAACTTTTGTTAATTTTGCTAGTTATTTTCAAGGAATTATAAATATTTCTATTATTTCTACTACAATATTTAATAATTCATGGAGCACTTTCATTCTAATGGCAAATCTGGAAATTGAAATGCCAAAAATCAATTTCGTGACTAACCTTTCGATGCCCATGTCTTTCATGGCCTCTTTAATTGCTTCAGAGGTGGCTCCCTCTGCTCGGAGTTCATTCAATTTCCGATCAACCAGTCTCTTCTCTTCATCGATGTCTAGCCCGGAGACACCGTTAAGTGCGTCGCCCATGCCGCATGCAGTCTCAAGTATCAGCCCTTCCCTCTCGCCGGCAACATAAGCTGAGACGAACACAGCACCCCATAATGATGGTTAATTAGGCCCAGAAAAAAAGGACCGAGGAGATATATCGCTGCTAATTATAATAATTAAAATTGAAAAATATAAATCATATATTAGCTATCTTACAGTATATATGGACAAAATTATTAGAGGTAAAGGATATTGAAATGATCAAATGTAAATACTAACCAGTTGATACATGGACAAGAACCTTCAGTTTAACACATTTCTTGGCAAAACATAAGACGTGCTTAGCTCCCATCGTGTTAATGCCGAGTGCAACATCATATCTACATTAAAATACCAAAAAAAAAACACAGAAAACCAATCACTTTGTTTTTCAGTCTTGTTTGTTTCGGAAAAGGACAGCACAAAAAAAAAACAAAAAAAAAAACAGTCAATTGTTCTTGTCTACCTTTCATAAAAATTGGTTGTGGCAGCCAAGTTAACAGCAACATCTAATTGACTCCAAATTTCTTCCCTCAAATCCGAGTCTTTCACTCCCAAATCATCATCATAAGAGATGTCACCAGGGACCAGCACAATCTTTTTGGAGATGAAGGAGTTTAGATCAGCACCCCATTTTTCTTTTAGCAGTATAAACAAGTCCTTTCCTAGAATCTAGAAAATAAAACAAGTTAGAAACAATTTCATAACAACGTACGCAAAACAAATTAACCACGTAGCTCCAAGGTTCTTAATGAATGAACGACATCAGATGTTTACTTTCCCATATTGTTCACTTCTATAAGTAACAAAATTACTTGAAAAAGATATAGGTGGCCAATATATAATGGTGTTGCCCTAGCTAAATGAGTCCATCGGTGCGTGTCATTACCATCCATTTCTTTGTTATTTGAGGGCAGAAAGACAAGGAAAGAGGACACAAATTTTGTAAGCTATTTATGGTAGTTAAGTTTCCTTTCTTATGAGTCGTACGATTTCTTTTGCCTTTTATTCCCTCAGCAAGTATTGTATACCTCATTTTGCAAGCGTTGCGAAGCAGACTTGGTGTCAGCAGCTCTTAAAAGAAGGTAAATCTTCTTCACATTTGGTTGCACTCTTAATATCTTCTCTAGAAGAACTGCATTGTAAGAACAGTTAAAACCATTCATGATTCCATTATTCAAAAAGAAAGGAGAGAGAGAGAGAGAGAGAGAGAGAGAGAGAGAGAGAGAGAGAGGGAGGAGGAGGAGGAGGAGGAGGAGGAGGAGGAGGAGGAGGAGGAGGAGGAGGAGGAGGTATCTACTCTTTGCTAAAAACCCAGTTGCACCCGTGATCAAAATGGTCTTGTTCTCAAGAAACTGAACAACACTTCCAAACTCCATTGCAAGAGAGAGAGAGAGAGCAAGATGAAAGTTTGTGTTCTGTGTGCTTGCTAAAATGAAGATGAACACAAATGATTTTGCAAAAATCTAGTACAAATATGAAAAAGGGGGGGATTTCTGAGGTAGAGTGCACGAAAGTAGCTGATGTCTTTTTCTTTGGTAGATTGCTTAATTAATTTACATGAGGTTGTACCAACATGCAACGAGCATTCACACAATTATGACCCCACTCTCGCCTTTCACATCTCTGGTTTCTTGCGGGAGGTGTGGTCTCCTTCAAAACCCTTCCATGATGTACAAAGACTGAAAAAATTATGGTCAAATTTGTAACTCCAACCACTATACTGTACCATTAATTTGGAAACTGTTGCTCGATCTCCCTTGAAGGGTGGCAGTTGATCTTGCCTACATTTTTTTTTTCTTATTATGGAATGCCACATATATATATATATATATATTCTTTTTTGTATAGTTTTGTCTAATTGAAATGCCCATAATAATATAATTTTTAATGAGAAAAAAAAGAGACTAAAATAATATATATTATTTCTTTTTACAAATGGTTTCTATTTGAGTAAAATATAATAATAAGAGTTTATGCTATAGTATCTCAAATTTATTTTGTTCATCAAATGATCTTATTATATGGACTAACATGACAAATATAAGAAGTGATTCTTCTTTCATACCTCATCTTATAGATTATAGATATGCTGAAGTGAAATATTGACACATCGGCAAAGTAGGGCCTTCAAGATTTTGTGGTGTTCGTAGAGATCCTGAAGGGAAATTTCTTTGTAATTTTTCAAGTTCCACGGGTATTATAAAATCTAATGAATATGAGATCTTGAATATTATCCTTTGCCTTTCCTCTAATAATTCCATATGTTGATTAAGGTAGATTCAATATATCATTGTATCAAATAATTTAAAAAAAAAACATGTTATATTAAAAAAAAATTAAGTTAAATTATATTTTCACTTTTAAATAATTGAGTTGATCAAGTCATATCAATTTAGTTTTTATTTTTATACTTATATTTGAAATTTGAATTGTATAATTTCAAATTAGTTTGTTTTTAAAGTTAAATTGAAATTATACCAGTTGAAAAAAAAAAAAAAACCTCAAAACAACATGTTGAAATGTTTTAAAATCAAAACATATTATTAAAAAAAAAAAAACATCTAGAACAGAATTGAGAAATGAAAAAGAAAATTGTTTCATAAAAGGCAGTGCTATCTTTATTATGTCTCTCCATAACTTTTGTTCTTATTATTTCTACTTTATGTATGTCACAGTAATTTTAATTATAAATATATTTTAAAATTGTGTTTTATTTTAAAAAATATCAATGTGATTATTTGTTTGTATTGTTTTTCAATAGCTTTGATACAATAATATTAAAAAAAAACACTATTCTAATGTGTTTTTAAATAGAAAATATTTTGAAAACACACACTACACCATAATATCATAACATAATCTAGCTCTTACTGTGATCTCTCACTTCTAAAATTCATTTTGATATCAGAAAATCATCAATAGATGAAGAAGAAGTGCCAAAATCTACACTCAAAAGGCACAACTTCGTTACATTACAACATTTCTCAATTCCTTTTCTTCTTTTCTTTTCTTTTCTGACATCACAACAGCAAAACTCACTCACAACACCCAGGTGGTCAAACAATCGATCTTCTTCTTACTCGACTGGAGAACTAACTCCATTTATTTTTCCATACACAAAAGGATATTTTTCATCGCTAATATCTTAGGAAAAGGAGGTTTGTGGCACTCTCTTGTGTCCTTGATCATATTCATTGGCAGAGCAGAATAGAACATGTCCAGAATCTTACATCTCAAGCTTCTGTTGGTAGTGATTAAAAGGTGAAAGTATTTTGGTTAACCCGACAAGTTTTTGTCCATTATTGCTGCTGCCAGCAGCATATACCGCAGGTGTCCATTCACAGAGACTAGCTGCATTGTTTCTAATCTAACTCTTCCTTATTAGTAATGGGATTAGGTGATCAATCCCTTTAGGGTTTCGGTGGGATGGTAGACAACTAGACATTCAAAAATATTCTCACGCGCATGTCTGCCAATATCTTAAACGCAGGAGAGGAGGTTCGCTCGCCAGTTATGTTCCATTTTACTTGTAAATCTGAAATTTGTGGCAGCTTGAGCTCATGTTTGGAAGAACAGGATCCAGCTTATCAGAGTCAGCGTCTTCATGTGTAAGATATCAGTAACAAATGCTAAAAGCAAACTCAGCTGTCCAATTTATTTTCATTATCGGAAACTTATGGATGACTTTATTGCATGAGCTCTTGTCATTGCATTGTTAGGTTGGTGTGTCTGATTTATTTTTCCCAATTTACAAGTTAGCCAGTCCATTGGTGGGATCCAATTTAGCATAAAATTTAGAATCCTTGGCTGCCTCACCTGGTCAATTATGGACAAAACTACAAATTTCTAGATCGATCATATGAAAATAATTTAATCTTAATATTCAAAAAGTGAATCCGAAAATGTCATCAACGTGATAACTTTATGGTGCACAAACATAGCCATTTACATGTTTTGACTATAAAGTTCAATTCGATATAATTAAGTCGGCACCCTTCGAAGCTCAAAATTTTAGATGGATTAAGTCAATGTGTTTTCGTACAGAAGAATTAAGTGGGTGTTTGGTATTGTGGTTTAAACTGAATTTGCAAAAAAATTGGCAAATTAATATTTAGTTAATGCAAAAAAACTGAAAATTTTATTTTTATAATTGAACATATTTTATTATATATCTTCTTGCATTTTCGATGACTTTCTATTTTCTTCAACATATCTTATTATAAAAAGACATTATTTGAAAATGACATGATTATATTTTTATTTCAAAAATACTATTTTTTTGTAGGTAAACTTTAAAAATTTCAATGATCAATTAGGCTTATTATTTAATTTTTAAAAACATTTTGAGCAAATTTTTAGTTATATATTTTTTAAATTCAAGGATATTTTTTTAATAAAAAAACATATAATTAGTTAACTTTCTCAATCCAATTATTAGTTTACTTGATAATAAAAGTTCTCTGCCAAAGACCCTAGAATTTCATCTTTGTTTCAATTATTGTCACTCATTTTTTATCCTATTTTTAAAAATATTTTTGAAAAAAATAATAATATTCAGACCAAGAGACCAAAATTAAAGATAAAAAAACAAGGGATTGAGACAAAAAACAAAACACAATAAAATACTGTGCAAAACACATAAAGAGGGAGCAAAAAATAAATATATTTGGACAAGGGGACCAAAATTGAAGAGAGAAAATAATGGACTAAGATAAAAAAAAAAAAACACTTTATCTATAAAATGGTTTGCAAAACACATATAAAGGAGCAAAAAATTAAAAAAAGAAAGAAAGAAATACTCCCACACTCTCTCTCATCATACAAACACATAAAAAAACCCTAATTTTTTTCAACATTTCACTTTTCCACACAAAAGAGATGATGTAATCTAATTGCTTAATTTCTTCCAAGAGGTAATCAAATTGAATTATTAATTATATTATGATTATTTAATTTACAATATGTATATTTATACCTTTTAAAATAATTTTACAAGTTGACAATAATATAAAAAACATAATAGTCAAAAACCCAAAACTACTTTTTATTAAACCACAAATTCAACTATAATTTTAACCAAATACTTCAATTCCAGTTATAAACCATAGGTAAAGGTGTTTTTCAAAAAAATATTTTTTTTAAACTCTAACTCCAACAACAACCGCAATACCAAACACACAGTAACTCCCATCAGACAACCTATTTAAGATCCAGCCTTAAAGGGAAATCTTGGTTGAGTTGCTTGAATGATTCATCCCTCACGTACAAACTTGCCACACCTCCACTGCCAATGGCAGACTCAATGCAGCAGTTAAAACAGTTGAGAGGCCATAAATGCAAACCACAAGTAATTTTCTAAACGCACTAATAGTTTCATCGACTCGTGTAGATCTCTTAATGGAAATTAAATGTGAAAGAAAAAGGTACAAAAGGGAGGGGGGCATGAACTACTGTGGGATCTAGGGCTAGCTGGCCAAATAACCAGAACCGAGCTGAAAATACAAACTAAGAAGAATAAAGCAGATATAGGAGCTGAAAACAAGTGAACCTATCTTTCCAATCTGAGAGATGGGACTTTCTAAATGAAGATCTAACCAACATTATGCCTGTGATTGTACAAGGAATAAGAAGGTTGATTTCAGAAAGCTATACGTAGCCCTCCAAGAAAAATTGTTAGCCAACTGAATATGAGATTTTATGTTACATACTCAGGTGCAGCATAAAAGGAGTTAAAGAGATGCACCAGCCAAATCAGTAAAACGAGGGAGCCTTTTCTTCTCTAATATGTGGATGCCAAGATGAATTTGTGAGCTATATATGTACCTATATCCACTTATGCAACACCATGTGTCAGTCTGCTAGAGTTTTTAACATTAATCCTATTGGTTAGAAGCAGAATTCAAGAAGCAGTATCTCTGTCAAGAGAATCCAGAATAGCTTTATCTGTTACCATCGGGCATGTATCTACTTGATCATTTGCCAGCGGAGTGCAGTCAGCTTCACCAGTTATAATGGGGGTTAGGGTCCTCGTGATCTTTTGCTGTCTGGGCAGAGTTTGTATGATCTATTGCTTGTGGGGTAGTGTCCATTTTCTCTGTTACAGGTCGATCAGAATCCATTCGACTTGTTGCTTGTTGAGATGTAGTTGGAAGAATGGGAGTTTTTTGGTCAAGCTTAGTTTCTGCACTCTCGTATTCAGATAAGAGATCCATGAACTCATTTAGCAAACGTTGGACTTTTCTATTTGATGCCATTGCCGGAAGAATATCTTCTCTTAAGAGTTTATGCTTTCTCATTCCCTGCAGAGATCAGACTAGCACTTAGAAAAACAATACCAAGAACAACAATACCAGTAATTAAAGGAAATAAACTAAGGAATAATGCCCCAAAAGGATTTTTTTCATGCAGGCTTTTAGAGATTTTTAAAAAAAAAATTGGACCAAAGCATTAAGTTTCCATACATGTATAAAAGCAGAAGAGTTATGATTTTAAAAGCAACTGGATCTGAATGTACAATGCTCAGCATGTAATCCTATATAAAGCATACCAGTAAGAGACACCCTGTAAAATACCCATCACAGAAAACAAAATGCAAGGAAAAATATGGGATCAGGTACTAAAAATGGAATACAGAAAGCCTTACAAGCACACAAGGATCCCAAGGCACAGTTTTTGCATCTAAAGATGTGGTTTCAGCCATCCCAGTAGGAGGTCCAAGAAAACTCTCACAGACTTCTCGTAAACGAGACTCATCGGCTTCTCTGCAACCAAAGTTACACTCATGTGAGTTGAATAGATAGATTCAACCATGAGGAAGGCCCGGTATGTACCAGCTGTCATCCATAAACATTAGGGAAAAATAAACAGATAATAAGTGCACTACAAAAAGAACACCTTGCAAGGAAGCGAATGTAAGATAGAAGGCACTGGCGATATTCATTAGGAGACTTTAAAGCTAAAGAGGATTCCAACTGAGCCTCCAAATGAGCACGTGTCTGCACTCCATCATCCGTCACTCTGAAAACAGAACCACTAAATGTGAAGCAATAGAAACTAGATGCATAAATCACGAAAATATGAACTCCAGAAGGAACATAAAACAATTGAAATGTTGCACTGATTAGTTTGAAATTTGGCAATTAATCAAGGAAATTAAATGAAATCCTCAGAATTTCAAGAAATTAGGAATGTCAAGATAGCCCAAGTACTTGCCATTAATTTTTGTCTCCTTTTGTTCATTGTTTTTTCTTAGTAAACAACAATAATCCTCAGATACAATGGACCACTTAAAAGTTAGAAAACCCTCTCCATGTTTAAGAAAGTATCACATAAACTCCCTTTAGTACCCAAAATGTCCATAATTACTATTTCAAAAAAGATAGTTGATTAAAAAACCCTCCATAAGTTGGAAAAAGGAAATAAAAAAATTGATACGTTCAAATTTTTGGGTTGGCTTGTAATTTTATAGTGCAATGGGGAATATTGTAATTTACCCTTTTTTTCCTTGTCAAATAAATTCAGCAGTAAGTTAGCAAAGAGTGTTACAGAGGCTTTTGCCCAATCTTTCTAGATAACATATTTAAAATTTTGAAATCTAATTCAATTAAAAATTCTGATAATAAAATAAGCATTGTTGAAATGGATGAATACCTGCTCCAACCTGGTTTTCTGGCCAAAAATTTCCTGACATCCACCTGCAATGCAGCTAGCTCACCACTCTGAATCGAACCCAAGTTCCAGGACGTAGCAAAATTCGATGCAGGGAAGCAGTCATCTGCCACTCTTAGCCAGCACAGAAGACTCATGTCAAAGAGGAAGGCATGGCGTGTGGCCAAAACAACAAGAGGAGAGCCAGATTTTGATAACTTCACAGATATAACTTTGATTGTCCCTGAAAGAGAAAGGAGAACACAATAAAGCATCCAATTAGAAGCACAGACAAAATTGACACCCCGCATAAAGATTTCATGGGCTGTAAAATGCTCCAAAAAGACCTACAAGCAGTATCTGCTCTGGATTGTGTTCAAGTATTATGTTATTATAAAACACTTAACCTTTTACAGAGTTTGGGTCTGAGGTAATTAGAGATGCCAAAGAATCCTGAAGGAGACAACTCCGACTAAACAAGTCCCATACATACAGAGATCCCTTCCTTGTGACCAGCAACAACTTCCAGCACTCATCACAATCAACAAAAGTTGCTGCAGATCCCAGCATCATGGTTGGCATGGCACGTCTCCCACACTTCGTGTAAACCTTCTCAAACACAACCAGAACATTTATACTATAAGAAGTTTTAATCAGCTTAAAGAAACCTAGCATTATATGAAACATAACTAGAAAAATAGGAATCTACAACTAGGATGTCAAGAATCCACCACACCCCTTGTGATTTTGATGAAATATGATTTGAAGCATCAGCCTCAAGTGTTTCATTATTGGTGTATTTTTTATAAAAATAAGCGTGCAAGAGATTGGTTTGCCATCTTAAGGGCAGGTAGATATTCAGAACTTCCATGATCTTTAGTGAACAGGCAAGACCATTCTGACCAATCAGAACTCTCAAACTGTTGTGTTTCATACCCAAGACTGTCACAACATATTCGATCAGAATAGTGAATTTGAATTCAGGTCCCCAAAATCTGAATTCACAAGACCACTATCCAATTCCCTCATAGTGGTCAATATCCCTAATGTGATTAGAGTTTCCACTATCGAGATGGGCAAGTTTAGGGACTAAATTCTTTGATTGTGGCTGATTACCTTCACATACAAATTCTAACCGTTTGATCAACTAATTCAAAAATTATTCAAAAATCAGCAGTTCCTTCTCAGTTAATTTGAGAAATCCAAAAATGTTGGGTTTGTTAAACAAACAGGTTTGCAGTACATTTGATTAAGAAGATTCCTGACACATACTTGAGTATAAAAAATATGTTTTAAACCAACCAGCGATCTTAAAACGCTCCAGTGATCACCTGAAATCCACAGAATCATTCTTCTTGCAGTTAAAAATTTATGCTACTTAATATTTTTCATTCTCTGGACAAGAGAACAGATCTATGATATACTGCAATGTTGAGAACAATTCAAATCTTTAAACAGTTGAAGAAAAAAACAGCTTTGGGCCATTTGCAAAGGATGAGGTTCAATCACCTGTAGGCATCCATCTTCACAACCAACTGCCCAGAAGTTTGCATTTCCAGCTAAAACAGTAGCTTTTCCTGAGATTCTATCAGACCAGAGAGTTTCAGCCCCTCTTGTGCAAACAATTTCTGTCTCTTTCATCATACATGTATTCCCCACCCCAACAATGTCATTTACTGCATGTTCTCTAGGACGAGCTTCCAAGGATATAGGTATGGCATCTTCTCCTATTTTCTTATCAAATACCCTGATTGAGAGAGAGGTGCTACAAGAACTGGATGCCTTCACGCTCCCAGACAATTCCACATTGATGCTTCCATCTCTTCCTGCAGAACCTGGAACCTTCTCAATAACCAGGCTCTCAGTAACGGTAGCCCTTGCAGTGACAACAGAGCGCTCTTTTAAATCAGAGCTTCTGACAAGCGTTCCCCTGATAGAACTCTCTTGCAAGCCACGATCAACAGAACCTATTCCATTTTCAACCTTTCTGTGATCAGATGACACTTGAGGGAAATCAAGAGATTGAGGCTGGGCCTCACCAGTCATTTTTTCTGGTTGATTAGGCACTCCTACAGCTTCTGGAATGATTCTCTTTCTACCATCAGCACGTCTGTATTCTCTTTGTTTAACTGGACTAGAAACCTGGGCAGGAGTTGGCACTTTATTTAATCCATCACCAGTGGCTCCCCCACTCTTCTTGCCACCATCAACTCGAGGCTCGGGAGTCTTTGTAATGACCCCCAAGTCAACAGAAGGTTTTACAGGTATCTGACTTCGCTGAATATCCAATGCCACTTTTTTGTTTGTTGTTTCTTTGGCTGATGCTTCGAGCAATAACTGTGCAGCACTCTCTACCAGGTTCGCCTGTCGACCTCTGACATCACCATAACGACTTCTTTTAAACTCATCAAGTTCAGTATCACTTAGCCTATGTCCAAGTTCTTTAGCGTCAAAATGGAGAGTGGCCACCGAACCATCCAAGGAACACGCAAAAAGTGAATACCCATCAGGACTCCTGTTAGAAAAGAGGAAAGATCAATTAGATGAGGGAAGAACCACAAAAATGGAATACATGGGCTAGAATCGCTACAATAGGGGAAACTGATCTATAGAAGTACAATGATATATTTTCTGGAAATATCACATTTACCAGGATAAATCTACAACACTTTGAGTAAAGAAGTGCTTGGCCACAAAAAGAGGACGCGGACTTGCAGTAGTCCATACAGTTATAGTGCGATCTTGACTCCCAATTGCAATAACATTGTATGGCTGTGATTCTTTCCCTCCAATCTTTGAGGCCCCATTAGTCCACCCAACTTGTGCAGCTTTCACTTCCTGAGCATTGGCAAAATTCCTTCTAAACATTGAATGGTTGAACTTCACCACAATAATGGGGGCATTGTGTCCTAAGAAATCGAATGTGGCAGCCCATTCCCCTCTCTCGAGAACAGGTGCAGAATGCCTTGGCTTCTGGAAACCATGAGTCGTGGTTATAAAATGACCACAGGGGGACCATCCTAGGCGCCTGAAAAATGTAGATCCAAGCTGAAAATAACACATTAAGGTTAGTAAATAGGAAAGATGGGATAAAGAAAATCCACTAGGAAAATAACATACTGATTTATTCCAGTGGCCATCTGTTCTGTGAGCCAGACTCCAGTCACTTGTCCGCCATATAATAACCGTCTTGTCATCGGATTGACTTGCTATGAAAGAGCCAATGGGATCCCAAGTAACGCCTTTAACCAGGCTAGAGTGACCTCTGAGAACAGCAGTGCAAATGCCATTGCTCATATTCCAGATATGGATAGTGTTATCCAAACTCCCGCTAGCCAATATGGAGTCATCTGGAGACCAATTAAGATCCACCTACTTTAGGCATGGGAAATAAAACTTCCTGGTTAGATGACACCTAGTGAGACCATGAGAAATTACACTCACAAATTTAGAGGGGAATTTAATCACATAAAGTTGATATATTTAATCACCATTTATTCTTTTTCATTTGTTTATCCTGGCATGTGGAAGCACGCTGATGCTTTAAGGAGGAGCCATCCAAACTAGTCAAATATAATATATCTATATGTTTACACATAATTATGCATGCACAAATGCATGTGTGTATTTTCAATAGTCAATATCTATTGGGAAAAATGACAGTTTTTCTTTTTTTTTCTTTTTTTTCTTTTTTTTTTGAAAAAAAAGCAAGAAACTCAGTTTCAAAAACAATACGACTGAATGATTTCAATTTGTGTAGCGAAAAGCACTTTAAAAAACAACCTCTATCACATTCCCAAACAAGCCCTAAGTGTGTGAGTTTAGACAATTTGGTTTTCTAAAAAATGGCAGCATGAAACTCAATTAGGAAACATTACAAGTCAATGATTTCACTTTCATGTAGTGTTCAAACTTTCCGGTAGTAAAAGAGATTTCATTACCACATCTGCAGTATGCCCTCTCAATGTCATTGCAACTTTCCAATTCTCAACATCAGGAGGCTCTCCGCTGCCAAACTCTGTGGTTCCTGAACCAGGCTTCTGTTCATGAACTAAAATAACTTGATCATCTGACCCTGATGCAACATACCGACCATGCTTAGCCCACCTAACACAATTGACAGACCCAAAGTGGTCACGGAGAGTTGCAAGCAGCCTTTGTGTTGGTTCGTTAATTTCCAGGTCCCTGCTAACAGAATTCATGTTCCATATCCGAACCTGCATATAATTAGTGGGAAATACTTAAAGAAATTACCTGACAAAATTTGACAGGAGTAACAGATGACTATAAGAACTAACTCACAGGCCCTTTAGATGGGAATCTTTGGTCATAATCATATACAGTACCACATTCATGCACGTCAAAGAAGGTGAAACAATGTTAAGAAACCACTTTTAAACAAAAACAAATGCCTCCTTGATGATCTATTTAGGTTAGAAACCAATTTCTTATTAATCAATAAAAATGATTGCAATAATGCCATGAATTAAATTGTGAAAGAAAGAACAAGGAGTTCCATCAAAAATGCACAAAAGTTTGCTACGAACATTCTTTACCACTACCAAGTTGACATATTACAGCAAGAAATTACGGGTTGCACTCCATAACAGCTACACAACAAACTCACATTTAGAGCTCCAAAATTACCAAAATCCATAAGAATAACATCTTTTTATCATGGTAAGTAGACATCTCGAAAACAATAAATATTAGTCACCACGAGTTAAAATCACTAAACACATTGCTACAGTGATTGAAGCCTTAAAGTTAATGATAAAATTTAAAAAAAAAGCTCTAATTCCTATTCACCTACTTACCACACTCATGCTCTAGTACCCAAATGCAACAACTTAATGAAATATCTATATTTAAGGCATCTAGCATCTACTGAAGTTTCATCATGTACTATATTGTATATATAAAAGCACTCATTTGTTTCAATAACATAACGCTACCCAACAGAGTGAAACATGGAAATCATACACAAAGTTGAAAGCAAAATAGAAATGGCATAAGTTTTCTATATTGCTTTGATAATCTTTGACTCAAAAATCATAACAAGTGTAGAAAATCAAAAAGAAAACAGAAATTAAAGGATGAAAAATTCCCTTAGAGGCTCGCTATAAACAGAATTCATACTAAACCAAATACTTCTTCTCTTCCCCCACAATCACCAATAACTTAACTGCAGCTTCGCTCCATGAGTGAGCAACTACTACAACCGACAATTTTTCATCAAATATTTGTTTTTTCACGCTGCAACTTGTGAGGCAGGTTTGGCTGCATTCAGCAAAGACACAAATTCCTAAAATTCAAACACTATAGGAAAAAGGAAGAAAGAACGCACATTCAGCCAAACGGAATCCAAAGCATACAGAAATAATGGCAATTTGAAAGGGAAAAAATAGAAGAGCATCGCACTATACTGTCAATTATAATAATGGCATTTCCTTAAACTGCATTAACAAAGCCATACGAGTCCATTCTAAGTAAAATAGTGCAATTGTGCACAATTAATCAAAGATTTCACTTCTAAAAATCCCTAAATGATGACAAATAAGAAGGATTTAGTTTCCTATTCTTTACTCCTGAGGCAAAACAGAGCATTAATGACGAGAAAAAACATACCTTGTGGTCACCTCCACCAGTAGCAAACCTATAGCCACCGGGCTGGATATCAATGGAGAAAATTTGCATTCCTTCATGCCTAACCCAACTAGGTTTCTCCGCAATCATCTTATATTAGTGATTATCTAACCCAAGAAGCAATCTTTTCAATTCGTTTCTTCAAAACCCACCAAAAGGGCATCAAGGTTCATAACTTTTTCAACACTAAAACCCTCAATTACACTAAAGAAACAAGACCCAGTTCACAAATGAACACCTACTTCATTATAAACAAACAAGAGGGTATCTTTGTTAGGCTAATTTTAGGTGTTTCAACAAGAAAAGACTTGAACTTGATAGAACAAGAAACCTTCTTTGAAATCTCCACGTCCGTATAAAATCCTAAGAAATTAAAAAGAGAGAAGATTGCAAAGAACTTTTTTTCTCTACTGAAGGTCAAAATATAAAAGCACAGGAGATTGCTTGAGTGTGCGTGAGTGAAGCACAGAGTCAGGGGGTGGACGACTATTAAAGAGTACAGAATTGAAAGAAAAGGCAAAAAAGATTGCAAAGATGAAAAGAAAAATAGGGTTTAGATTTTGAAGAGGACAGTAAGATAGAATGGGTCTTTGCCTTGCAACTTGCAAGTTGTGTTCAGCGTTACCTTTTTTCTTGCAAGTTAAAACTGTGGCTGTGCCTTTTCTTGGTACCGTACTGTCCTAATTTCTTGCTACCATACCAAAACAAATGGGTAACTACATTTTAGCCTCATATATTTATTAATATTTCATGTTGATCCTTATATCTTATTTTTTAAAACAATTATGCATTCTTAAAGCAAACTGAATATTTTCACATACGTTAAATATTCTTATATTATTTTTATTTTTACTCTCATGAAAACTATATGCTTCTAGATATATATTTTAACCCTAACTAGCATCCAAAACTTAACATTACCTATGAACTTTAATTACCAAAGGAATATTTTTTATATTTTTAAAATAAATTATCATTTGATTGGATTTACTTAAATTTCAATAATAATTCACAATATTTAAAAAAAAATGAATATTATCTCTTCCTTTTAAACAATTTTAATCTAGTAAAATTTTTCTTTCATAATTTTCTATGTTTTTTAGTGTATGTTATCTTTCTTTTGCTTGTTATTGCTATATGAAAAATAAGTTAATTCCTTTATATTACGATAGCAATATATTAATTTTATGTATGCTTTCAAAAATTCTATTTGAGATTTCTCAATTTGAGTTCATATATGTTTAAAACTGATCAATTGGTAAGGGAGGGACCTCATTGAATCACACTCGATAGGTAGAGGGTTCCTTGTAGTTTCCAAAGATCTAACTTGGCTGAATATTTTTTTTTCCAGAGCATAAAACCAGAGATGCCGCAACTTGTTACACTGAAGACATGAAAACATGACTTTCAAGACCCTTACAGAACCTCAGAAAAATCAGACCTTCAAAACCCTCAGATACCTCTTCCATCTGCAACTCCACACTTACAAGCCTCTGCTAAAAAACCATAATGTTGCCTTGAAACCCCCGTTAGTTTCTAAACCTCCAAATTTGTCAGAAGCACACCCCGTGTTCTGTAAAAGTCCGCAACAAGATCCTGTGTGCTACAATCACTTGCTTTTTCAATGCTCTCGAGAGAACAGAAACAGAGAGGTTGCCGATCTCTTTGTGGGAATTCATCGTTCGGGTTTATTTATTGATGGGTCAACTCTTTCTTGTGTTTTGAAAGCCTGTTCGTTCTTGTTTGATCGAAACTTTGGTATTCAAGTGCATAACCATAGTTTAAAGTCTGGTTTTTTGGAGGATGTTAGTGTTGGTACTGCACTTTTGGATATGTATTTGAAGAATGAGAATGTTGAAGAAGGGAGGAGAGCTTTTGATGAAATGGGGGTGAGGAATGTAGTTTCTTGGACCTCATTGCTCACAGGATATGCACAAAATGGATTGAATGTGGAGACATTGAAATTGTTTCTTAGAATGCTAGTGGAGGGGATTAAGCCAAACCCATTTACGTTTTCCGCTGTTATTGGCGGTTTGACAGATGAAGGGATGGTTGAGGCGGGAATTCAAGTTCATACAATGGTGATAAAGAATGGGTTCGGGGTTGCTACGTATGCTAGCAATTCTTTGATGAATATGTACTTTAAGTCAGGGATGATTAGAGATGCTAGAGCTGTTTTTGATAGTATGACAGATAGGAATGCTGTTAGTTGGAACAGCATGGTTGCTGGTCTAGTAACAAATGGGCTACATTTAGAAACTTTGGATGTGTTTTACCATATGAGACTTGCTGGTGTAAAGCTCACGAAGATGGTTTTTGCCCCTGTTATTAAGCTGTGTGGAAATATTAAGGAATTGGTTTTTTCCAGGCAGCTTCATTGTCAGGTTTTAAAGAGTGGGTTTGAATATGATAAGAATATTAGGACTACACTGATGCTTGCTTACAGCAAGTGTGGGGAAATGGACAGCGCTTTCAAGATATTTTCTGTGATGGGTGATGAAGTTCGAAATGTGGTGTCATGGACAGCCATGATTAGTGGGTATTTGCAGAATGGTATGGCAGAACAAGCAGTTAAGCTGTTTTGCCAAATGAGTAGGGAAGGTGTTATACCAAATGATTTTACCTACTCTACTATACTTACGGCTCAGGTTGGTGTTTCCCCTTTTGATATGCACGCACAAACCATCAAAAGAAATTACGTTAAGTCACCTTCTGTTGGAACTGCACTTTTAGATGCGTATGTCAAACGAGGGAATGTTGATGAAGCTTCAAAGGTTTTCCAAAGAATAGAGGAGAAAGACATCGTGGCATGGTCGGCAATGATTTCTGGATATGCTCAAATAGGAGACACTGAGGGTGCTGTTAGGATATTTGTACAAATGGCAAAGGAGGGGATTAAACCGAATGAGTATACCTTCTCGGGTATCATTAACGCTTGTGCAGCTCCTACTGCAGGAGTGGAACAAGGGAAACAGCTCCATGCCTGGTCAATTAAATCAAGATTCAATAATGCTCTGTGTGTTAGTAGTGCTATTCTTACCATGTATTCAAAGAGAGGGGACATTGAAAGTGCATTTGAAGTTTTCAAGAGGCAAAGGGAAAGAGATTTAGTTTCATGGAATTCTATTATCTCTGGATATGCACAACATGGCTATGGAAGGAAAGCTCTTGAAGTATTTGAGGAGATGCAGAGACAAAAAATGGAGATGGATGGTGTAACATTCATCGGCGTCATTTCTGCTTGCACGCATACTGGACTAACAAATGATGGTCAAAGATATTTCGATATAATGGTTAATGATCACCATATTGAGCCTAGAATGGAGCACTATTCTTGCATGGTTGATCTATATGGCCGGGCTGGAATGCTTGTAAAAGCCATGGAAATCATAAATGAGATGCCATTTCCAGCAAGTGCAAACGTGTGGCGAACTCTCTTGGCTGCTTCCTGTGTTCACCGTAATCTAGAGTTGGGGAAACTTGCAGCAGAGAAGCTCATTTCTCTGCAGCCACAAAACCCAGCTTCATATGTCCTGCTAACAAATATGTATGCTTCGGTAGGAAAATGGAAAGAAAGAGCCAAAGTAAGGAAATTGATGGAGGAGAAGAAAGTGAAAAAAGTAGCAGGGTGCAGCTGGATCGAGGTGAAGAACAAGACCTACACTTTTTTGGCTGGTGATGTTTCTCACCCGCTTTCTAATCAAATTTATGCAAAACTTGAAGAGCTGAGTAGCCGATTGAAGGGTGCGGGTTACCATCCTGATACTAGCTATGTGCTTCAGGATGTTGATGAGGAATACAAGGAGGCTATTCTCTCTCAACATAGTGAGAGGCTTGCCATTGCTTTTGGATTAATTGGCACTCCTCATGGAACTCCTCTCCAAATTGTTAAGAACCTGAGAGTCTGTGGAGATTGCCACAGTGTTATTAAGTTAATATCAATTCTAGAAGGCCGGGACATTGTTGTCAGGGATTCAAATCGATTCCATCACTTTAAGGGAGGTTTATGCTCTTGTGGTGATTATTGGTGACATCATACTAGGTGTTGGTAACCTCCATTGACAAGCTGGGGTCAACAATACCATCATCTGGGCCAAGGAGCCACATTAACTTTATACAGTGCATAAACTTTCAGAAAAAAACAGAAACTTGAGGTTGCACAGCGATGTTTATTCTCTACGTGACAGCTTTATGGTAAAAAGAGTTTGAAGAAGATTTTGACAGCTGAATTCATTTGAGCATGCTCTTTCAAGATATAGAGTGGTGTGTGATTGCTGCTCGCATCAAAGTAAACTGATGGATGATCAATTTTGAAAAGAACATCCATCGATGGTGATTATATTGGCAGAGAAGTAGAGAATGCTGATTTTAGGATTCACTTTGCGTAGAAGAGATCCTCACTCTAATTGGGCAATTGGCTCCATGAAGTCGGGTGCGTTTTACTGTTTTAGCAACCAAAGTCCCTTAGCATGTGGCAATCAACTTTGGCTGGGCAGTCATCGTTCAATAATCTCTTTAAGCTTTACTGTCATTTATGCAACTTTTTTTTTGGATCCGAGGAAATTTCATTATCTGAAAAACGTATTTTGTGAGTCCAGGTAAACGAATAAAACTCGGGTTATTCCAGATTTTTACAAGAGATGCACGTTCAGACTCATATATCTTTCTTTGTCATTACACTTCTTGTAGACCATTTATGCAATACATTCAAGTACATACGAGCTTATCTATATCTACATGTCTGCACATAATAATTTATTGTGGTTAATTTTGCCTCTGGGCTCGTTCATTGGTTGTTAATAAAAACTCTTTACAATGTTTATAGAAATATGGAATGGCCATCATTTGCAATGTTGAACAGTTATTTTACAGACAAAAAAAAAGATCTGATGCATCCTGTAGATTCTTTCATTTCTTCCAATTACAATTTTTCGTCACATTCTGGTGTTTATGCCTTCACTGAACACCGCAGTTCCTTTCTTGCAGGTAAAACAGCTGAAGTCCTGAGTTGCGCTGAAAAACTGAAAGGATCATGAGACTACTGTGTCGTGTCTAATGAGCTAGCCAATGGAGTTTCATGGATGTTGAGATTAGGCGACAATAAACTTTCCCAGTCTTATTATTCTGATTGAAACATGTGATCTTGTTGGAAGTTTCCTGGGATTAGAAGAATATCTGGCAAACCAATGAAAGCAGTTGACTGATACATCAAACTTTCGATAGGAAATTAGCACGATGATTGATACATTAACGGAATAGCCATCCTTGGATGTCAAAATCCAGAGCACTTTATGACCATGAATTTTAACTTTACGAGCAGTGAGATATCCTTGCTCCATGTGAAAGCCCCGGCTAGAAAACTTGCTACATACCATACCATGGCGAAAAAGAGAGTTTTTATTAAAAATTTATCTGACCTAAAAATTATTTAATATATAATTTATATTATTTTTTAACACATCAGTGAAAATTTATTGGGCTTTAAACTTGAACTGATTCACACTATTTTGTGTTTGATTTTATTCAAATAAAATAATAGTAATGAGATTCGAAACTTCGTGACTGTTAGGTCAACAAGGCTTCGATATCATGTCAAGAAACCATCTAGTTTAAAAGTTTAAGATATTAGATAAAATATTAGAATATAATTTATATTATTAAAGGATCATTTTACTTAAAAATTTAAAGCTATTAAGTGAGGTCTAAAATATTATTTCTTAACACACTCCTTCGAGTGAAAGCTCATTAGCTTGAGATTTGCACAGATCTATACTATTTTATGATAGATTTTTATCGAATAAAATGATAATGGTGAGATTCAAACTCATGATAGATTCGAACAAAGTTGTGATATCATATCATGGAACTAATTCATCTATAAATTTAAAATATTAAATGAAATATTAAAATATAATTTATATTATTTTTGGTTTTTCTGCAGCTTTAACAGAGTTGGAAATATATTTAAAAAGGAAAACCTTTAATGTATATTTGTCATATAAAAAATAAAAAGATCAAATCCGGCCGCTGGATTACAGATAACTAAGAGTCCCCTTAAGCTTGAAGAAATGGCAATAAAAACCCTTATCCAATCTTTTTCAATTTTGTTTTGTCCCCCACTCTCATCAATCACCTTTCACCTCCAACACGCCACCTGTACCCACTCCTTAATCGCCATTGATCTGTCATCAAAATAAAATGTCGCCATCAGAACAGATACCCAAATCCCCATCACATCACGCTGCCACCTCATCTCGGGAACAGAAGAGGAACTCGTAGGGTTGAAGGGAGATTCATCTGAAAATCTTCCAAACTCTGATGAAGAAGGTAAACCAGATAATTTAGACAGCTCTGACAGTGAGGCTACAGAAAGAGATGAAGATATATATCGAGACCATCAACCTTTTCAACATCCTCTCTGTCGGGATTTGAAGGAGTTGAAGAGTAATTAATTCTATTAATCTTTATGCATGCCAGTTACTACCAAGATCATCACTCTGTGTTTACTCTATCTGTAATATTTTCCAACGTCTGTAGGGAACAACAAAAGAGCTTGCGAACCAGAAGTGCAGGGGAACAATGGGAACTGCTCTTCCACAGACCAAACCCTGGTGAATTATTGAAAAGGTTTCTAGCGAAGAAGTAGGAGATCGATCTTGCCATACAAACTCCTGTTGACCAAATCCTGTTTACTCTATCTCCTTTGTTTTTCTAACCATTTAAACTATATTGACTAGATCATATATATGGTAGATTAACAAATGTTGACCTAGATAAGTTTTTAGTTTGTTTTTTATGTTTATCCTAATCTTAGGTTTCTTGTCGTGGTTTCTGGGTGTTAACTAATTTGACCTGAGTTGTTTTTTGTATTTTATTTTTGGTTTTATTTTTTAACATTGTGTTAATTATGAAATTAGATTTATAAATTTTTTTTCATGAGATGATCTTAATTTCATAATCTAGATAAGGATTTAACAAATTAAATATTAATATCAGCATAATTTTTGATTGAATTATATTAACGAGATAGATATCAAAATAATCTAAAAATATTAAAAATAAATTAATTTAAAATAAAAAAAATAATTTTTTTAAAAAATAATTTCAGAAGTATTTTCTAAAAAAGCTCTCAGACACCCCCCCTTTTATTTAGACATCTCCATCTTTTCATGGATTTGAGTTATGTTGTGTTTCTGCAGCTTTAACAGAGTCGGATAATACAAATGCAGCATTAAAAAAAATAAAGGCATAGAAATAAAGACAGGTATTTCAGGAATAGCCCGCCCGTAAGCCTAACAAAATGTGCCGGGTCTAGGAACACCTGACCCTTAATTTCTCTAAATTAATTTTTTATATGAATTTCCTCGAGTTTTTTAAACAACAAAAATATTATTTATATAAAAAATAAAAATATCTATCCGGCCGCCGGATTACAGATAACTAAGTCCCCTTAAGCTTTTAGAAATGGCAATAAAGAACCTTATCCAAACAATTCTGTCTGTTCCCCACTCATCAATCACCTTTCACTCCTACACGCCACCTGTACCCACTCCTTAATCGCCACCAGTGATCTGTCATCAATATAAAATGTCGCCATCAGAACAGATACCCAAATCCCCATCACATCACGCTGCCATCTCATCCTCATCCATTTTCTATCAGGTCCATACCACTCACCGTTGGATACTTTAATTCCGGCCCTTTTGATATTCTAACGGCCAGGATTACTCTACTATTTGCACGTGATAATTTATTTTAAAAAACAAAAATCAACTCCTGGATGCCGCTGCAAAGACGATGTGCATTTGCCGCGCTACACTATTTTGTAAGTCTGCGTGTGAATCAATATTAAATTTAAAATAATATAATAATTAAGATATATTTTTTAAAATAATTTTCAAAAAAGAATATAATAATAATAACATTCTAGCATTAAAATCATCTAAAACAAATCTTAAGAAGTGCGATGTTAAGGAGATATTTTCGCATGAATTAGTGTATCTGCGCTATATCCAAAATTTCAAAAAATAAATTAAGTAGAGAAAATCGCATAAAAGTGTGAAACTTGCGTATTATTATTATTATTATTAGAAAAAATTATTATTCTCTTACTAAAAAAATCTTCTTCAACGATAATCATCACGTGCGAACAAACAAACGGCCGTTGACGGCCTCGTCGAAGCCTAGGCGCCTGCATTTCACAACGTTGACCGGCGGTGGCGATGTGAAGGAGTTCGCAGGTAAGGGATTGACAGTCCGGCGGTACGGGCCGAACCACTTGTTTTGCATGTAACGGTTTTTTCTCCAGGGAGGCAGGTAGAGTTCTCCGCTCTTCAGAGATCTCCTCGCCGCGTCACTTATGCTCTTCACGATCGTCTTCAAATCCTCACTTTTGCCTACGAAAACACGAGGGAGATGGTGCAGAAGCTTCAAGTACTGGCTCGTAGGCCTCGCGATCTCGAATTGAGAAGCGAAATCGAGATCCACTACGTAACGGCTCTGCAATGACGGCGATTTCAATTGCAACACCACGTCGATGAACTCGTAGCTACCGGCAGTCAAGCCGCCACCGGAGGACTCCCATTTAGTCTTGCAGATCGCTGCATTGTGACCTAATTCTCTCAAGGAAGACATCACTTTCCGCCGCAAAACAGGTCTTTGATTTCTCAAACACGAAAACCCCTCCATCGCTTTCGAAACATGAAAGAACAACAAGTTTCTGTATGAATCGTTACTGCTTGATCTGATCATATCTTCAACGAAGTCAGTGCAATCGATCACCAAGCCGACTCGCTCTGAATCTGACCCGTGACCATTAGTCGACTCGTGAGCAAAATCGGAGTCTTCCTCTTCAAGAAAGCCGTGAACGAGGCCAGACAGGCAAGGTGAGTCGTCGTGATCAGCTGAGTGCTCGCTCCCGCTACTAGAGCAACGGAGTTGACAGCCAATGAGTCGAGCTTTAGCTTTGTCGTCGAGGGGGTCAGTAACTCGTTTCGCCCTTGCAAAACCTGACATTTTTTAGTTTTATTTATTTTTGTTTTAAAAGGGTTTTGTACCCTTTAGGTTTTTCAAGAAGTTGTTGTGGTATTATTTACATAAGAAGAAGAAGAAGAAGTGGTTTAGGTTTTGAGAAGCTAAGCGTTAATTTAAGATTTAAGACAGGGAACATGGAGGAAGACGACACATGTGATAAGGTTTATAAAGAGAAAAAGAAGAAATAATTCGTCTAAGAAGATAAGATAAATTAGTTCTCAAGATGGAATTTGCCTGGGAATATGCGGTGGCAGTTTCTGTAAAATATCGGGGTTGGTTGGCACCTTTTTTTATCTTCAGAAATGGTTTTTGAGTTATGGGTGAGGATATAATACGGCCCGGGAGGAGAGTTTGCAAGCATATCCAACGGCACCTAGGGTTTATTCGAGTTGCACTCACAGTAGGTGAGATGGATTGGAGGGATATGATTTTTCCTGTTGTCGGTGGGGTCGGGGAGGTTGCCTTGAGTTTGGCACGTGGGTCAATGGAGATCGAATGGCGACACGTGGGACATACATGGTGGGGTCCAGGATTAGCCTGCCTCTTCAAGGTAGGGAAGGGTGAGGTGTGGGGGGGCACGTGATAACAATCTGCTTTTATGGACATGTAGGATTAGGTAATAATTAATTAGGGCTTAAGAAAGATAGAATGGTTTGAATGATTATGGCTGTAACAAGACATTGAGAAAGATGTTCAAAAAAAACTTGTCAGGGAATATGCAATTTTTCCGATGACTTTTCAGAGTTGAAAGTCGAAACACCTGATCTATTTGTCACTATCGCCGCTGGAATCCAATATTTCCTGTAAGATTTCAAGATATCTGCAACTTCCGAAAGATATGGGCAAGACATCGAGGTTCTAGAGATTAAGTGCCTCTGTCTGCCAAAATATTCAGACAAGGTGCTGTAATAATATCTGGCTGCAGATAATAAATATTAGAATTTGAATTGTCAGACCAAATCACACTTTAAACATTTCATTTCTTTCTTTTCTACCTTGTTCTGTCATCGAAATTCAAAACCTAAACATGTCCGAGTAATAGCACCTGGTCCTGGGGAAGAAAACATGGCCCCTAGCGCAGATTTTGGGTTCAAAACATCAACTGTTGGAGCCATTCTTGGCTCTTGCTATTGGTTTGCTGCAGTCAGAGAAGTGTTTAGTTGTTTTCACTTCAATAATTTCACCTCGAGGCTTTCTTTTTGTTTCCTTTAGTAAAGAATTCCTTAGGCAAAGCCTCGCTTTTGTGTCCGCGTATATGCTGAAGTATTAATTATTAAACTTGTTTATTAAATTTAAGTGCATTAAAGTTAATACAATGCACTTTCATACACATTAAGAATAAGATGGACCAATAGCAAGTATTGAAGAGATTCTATATTTATTAAAAGCTAACAGACTAGAATACTGTCCTTGCAAAAGCTAACAGACTAAGAATATATTAAAAATCAATCCTTTAATAAATAAGCTCAAGTCACAGGTCTTGGATATGGGGATGTATCAATATGGTGAAACTTTATTTTTCTTGTTTGTATGATCTATGATGATGGAAGTTAGTTCAACCTTTTTTATTTTTGGATTTTATTTTGGTTTATTTGTTATGCTTAATTTAGTTGTTTTTTTTAGGCTTATGTATTGGATTAAATTTATTTATTACTAGATAATTTATTTAGTGGACTATAAGCTTAATTGTTTGTTCTAGTTAGAGTTTTAATATTTATATTTTATTTTTCAAAATGCCCCTTCTCTTTTTCTTGTTTTTTCTTCTCTTTCTTTAGCTTTTATTCTTAGCTTTTTGTTTTCTTTTTTATTATCTTATTACTCCATTTTCATATTTCTTTTGTCCTACATGAATTTCGGTATCAAAGCAAAAACTTTTAATTCTTCTTTACAGTTAATTGATCTTTTAGGACTTGCAAGGATCCTCAAAATTCAATACAGTTCACACAGTTATTTTTCACTCCTACATCAAGTGTGAGGATAAAAGTTGCAAGAATATCATTGATAATGAAAGATATATCAATGCAGTATCTTCAAATAATATAGCTTGATTAAACCTAAAATATGTTCTTCATCTTGAGCGATATATTATGTAATGGGATGATAATAATAACTCAATAGTAGTCGATGAGAATATATTTTTCCCTATCAAGTTACTAAACTATTATAATGAGGTTTGGTGTGATGTGATTCTAATGAATATAGAACATGTTATTTTTAGGAGGCCATGGATATATGATTAAAACTTCATCATTTCTAGTCAATTAAATTGTTGTTCCTTTGATTTAAAAGGCAAAATGATCAAACTCATTGGATTACCATCAAGACAAAGCAATAAAAACAAGAATAAAAAAGAATATGAGCGAACAAAGACTTAATACAATGAGTCCAAAAGAGTTTTAAAATGAGGTTAAAAAAACTTATCATGTTTAGTTTAAATATAAAATAGTTTCAAGTAACTTTATGGTGGAATTACCTAAAAAGGTAAATATAGTTACATAATAGGTTCAAAAGAGTTTGAAAATGAGGTTCATAAAGATTCAATGATGTCTTTTTTAGTTCAAGTAAAGTTACCGAAAAAAAACTTATTATGTTTAGTTCAAACGAGCTGATTTGCCCGCTTCGCTGGGTTTTTTTTATCTATGTAGAAAATAATTGATTTTATAAATATTGTATTTTGTAATTTTAATATTTAATTAGTATAATTGTAATTGATAAAATTCGTTAAAAATGGTTTTTTTGAACCAAAATATGATTGAATATTGCTATTGCTAAAAAACTTTTGATAAAATTTGTTAAAAAAATTGCTAAGAAGGTGAAATGATTCATTAGGAATTTGTTGTTACGGATACTCTGGTTAAAAAAAACACAAAAAAAGAAAACCGGTTAAAAAAGAACAACTAACTTGGACAGTAAAAAATAAAAAATACATGTGAAAAAAAAGGTCACCGTTTCTTAAAAGGAAAAAAAAAGAGTCTAAAATATAAATTTAAATTCAAAGCCAATTTTTTTTTATAAGATTTATTCATCATATTATTATATTAAATATATTTAAGAATACCGATATTAAAAAAAAATTGCAAGAAATCATAGGTCATTTTTTTTCTCTGTTTATATATTTTTAGGCGATAATATTAAATAAATATTCAAAACATATACTTAGTCTCACATAATATATAGTGAGTTTTTTAATTGTGGATAACCTAGATAAATTTGTAAAAAAAAAATGAGTTACCTGTTTTTCTCCAGTAATATTAGATATGACACATTATAAATACAAATATTGCAATTTTTTTGAAAAAAGAAATAGAAATTTTTTGCGTGCTATAATTATTTATTTGTCGTCTAAAAAGAACAGTGTAGTAAAAAAGGCAAAATATTTGACACTTATGCGAAATTTAAATTTTATTTATGTGAAATTTAATATAATAAAATAGTTCAACACCCCCTGGTATAATAATAGCAAAATAAAAGTTTGAAAATCTAAAATTATCATTGCTCTTACTATTAAAATAATAAAAATTATCAAATCATCCTAAAAAAAAAACACTCAAAAACATTAACAAAAGTGTAAGTAAGAGAAACAATTAAATTATTATTATTAGTATTCTTATTCTTATTCTTATTCTTATTATTCATTATTATTATTATTATTATTATTATTATGAAAGAAACAAAAATAAATGAAAGACTAAAAAAACGCTAGAAACTTGAACAAAAGATAAAACAAAGACATAATATATAAAAAAAATTATCATTGCTATCACTGCCAAAAAAATAAAAATTATCAAATCATCCGAAGAAAATTTTTTTTTATCAAAGAAACAAGTAAGAAAAAGAATTAAATTATTATTATTATTATTATTATTATTATTATTATTATTATTATTATTATTATTATTGTGTTAAACACACTTTTATATACATGGACAAAAGTAGGGGTTATATTAGAAATTTTAAAAAATAAAAGTATAAGGGCTGAAATGAAAATCAAATGTAAAGGGATGAAAATAAAAAATTCAAAGTTTAAGGGCTGAAATGAAAATAAGATTTATTAACATTTTCAATTAAAGGACAAATTTGCAAAAATTGAAACTTCTGTACCGAATATATACAACCCTTTCAACCCAATCCGAAAATTAAAAGATGGAGGACCGAAGTGAAACATTAACATTTAATTAATTGCAATCAAATGACCCAATCAAACAAAATCAAAACTTTATATAACTGAAATCAGGGTCATACACACAATTAAAAGTCAAGGAACCGAAGTGAAAGTATACAAAACGCGGGGGGCTCTTCTGCACTTTAACGTGCAGGAGAGAGAGAAACAGCGCAACCGGCTTTAACCGGCCACCGTGTGAAGAAACGCGCCGCACCGTGAGGAAGATCAAGCGGAGGCGCACCGGATTAGACGCCTGGTAGCCCATTTCCGGCCACCATAGCATACCTCACGCGCCACTTGAAAGGGGCGTTAGGGGGGAAACCGTGCGTCGCGTGAACCGCACACGCCTGACAAATTTCAAAAAATATATAAATAATAATGGTCAGTTACCGCTATGGTCTTGCCCTTCATTAATCAATTTCGTCTTATTAGTGGGCTATAACCGTCTTTAGCCATTTAAAAAATATTAAAAAAGGGTTGCGGCGGACCGGACCGGACCGGTCCGTACGCGCGCAATTACGACCGCACCCCTCAACCGAAAACGTGTTTTTGTCTTATTATCGGGGCTAAAATCGTCACTACATTGTTCATAGGCGGAAAAAACAAAAAAAAAAGATGCACGAACTCGCGCGACGCACGGAGGACAAATATCCACTCTACAGTGCGAATGGGTCATGGGCTATAAGAACAAAACCGAGCTCTTTTAGCTCTTATGTAATATAAAATAGTTTCAAGTAACTCTATGGTGAAATGTTGAGAGAGTTTTCAACATACATTATGTCATTTTGCTGAGCTCATAAGTCCTTTATTCATCTCACCTACTGAGTGCAACTCGAATAAACCCTAGGTGCCGTTGGATATGCTTGCCAAACTCTCCTCCCTGGTCGTATGATCATATCCTCTCCCTTAACTCAAAAACCATTTCTGAAGATTAAAAAAAAAGTACCAACCATCCCCGATATTTTACAGAAACTGCCACCGCATATTCCCAGGCAAATTCCATCTTGAAAACTAATTTATCTTATCTTCTTAGACGAGTTATTTCTTCTTTTTCTCTTTAATTATAAACCTTATCACATGAGTCGTCATCCTCCAAGTTCCCTGTCTTAAATCTTAAATTAACGCTTAGCTTTCTCAAAACCTAAACCACTTCTTCTTCTTCTTCTTATGTAATAATACTACAACTACTTCTTGAAAAACCTAAAGGGTACAAAACCCTTTTAAAACAAAAATAAATAAAACTAAAAAATGTCAGGTTTTGCAAGGGCGAAACGAGTTACTGACCCCCTCGACGACAAAGCTAAAGCTCGACTCATTGGCTGTCAACTCCGTTGCTCTAGTAGCGGGAGCGAGCACTCAGCTGATCATGACGACTCACCTTGCCTGTCTGGCCTCGTTCACGGCTTTCTTGAAGAGGAAGACTCCGATTTTGCTCACGAGTCGACTAATGGTCACGGGTCAGATTCAGAGCGAGTCGGCTTGGTAATCGATTGCACTGACTTCGTCGAAGATACGATCAGATCAAGCAGTAACGATTCATACAGAAACTTGCTGTTCTTTCATGTTTCGAAAGCGATGGAGGGGTTTTCGTGTTTGAGAAATCAAAGACCTGTTCTGCGGCGGAAAGTGATGTCTTCCTTGAGAGAATTAGGTCACAATGCAGCGATCTGCAAGACTAAATGGGAGTCCTCTGGTGGCGGCTTGACTGCCGGAAGCTACGAGCTCATCGACGTGGTGTTGCAATTGAAATCCCCGTCGTCATTGCAGAGCCGTTACGTAGTGGATCTCGATTTCGCTTCTCAATTCGAGATCGCGAGGCCTACGAGCCAGTACTTGAAGCTTCTGCACCATCTCCCTCGTGTTTTCGTAGGCAAAAGTGAGGATTTGAAGACGATCGTGAAGAGCATAAGTGACGCAGCTAGGAGATCTCTGAAAAGCGGAGAACTCTACTTGCCTCCCTGGAGAAAAAACCGTTACATGCAAAACAAGTGGTTCGGCCCGTACCGCCGGACTGTCAATCCCTTACCTGCGAACTCCTTCACATCGCCACCGCCGGTCAACGTTGTGAAATGTAGGCGCCTAGGCTTCGACGCCGCCGTCAACGGCCGTTTGTTTGTTCGTACGTGATGATTATGGTTGAAGAAGATTTTTTAGTAAGACAATAATAGTTATTTCTAATAATAATAATAATAATATGCCAGTTTTGAACATTTTTATTCGATTTTCTTTACTTCTGTCTGCACAAACACACAAATATTCTTTGCTAAGGAAATATATGGGCTCACAGAAGCCAGGTTCAAGATCAGCATGCATTCTGAATGTATTAACTTGGATTATATCACCTTTCCTACAAGCAAATCTTTTCTCTCTATCAGTAGCCGGCTTTAAAATGTTAATACAATGCATAATCTTATTTCTTTGGAATTTGGATAGGCTGTTTCGAGTCTCTATGCAGCATTACATAGTTTACTGGAAGGCAAGGCTCTACTTAATCATAACCATGGATTTTTTAGTGTAATGTTGACGTCTCTTGATGAATCTGTCCAATTTTCAGTTTTGATGAAGCAAAGGAAGCAGCAATTCACCATTATACTAAAAGCTTCAAAGGTTTTCCAGCCATTCTAACAGAAGAGCAGGCTCAGCAACTTGCAGGTACTGTGTTCTCAGGTCCTTTCTTATGTTTTTGGCCATCACATGAACATTTTTTACAGGGAAGAGCTTCAAAGATTTATTCATCTTGCTGCCCTAAGAGATTCGGCTGTATCTGTGTTCTAGAGCCAGATGATTAATATGAGAGTTTTTGCTCTCTAACCCATCGGTTGCTTGTAAGTAGCACTATTTTATTCATATAACATATTTATTATTAATAAATGCTTATTATATCTTTAATATTTATTTGTATTTGATTAGTGAATGTATTGTAAAAATAATGTTAATGAGACAAAAACGCATTGCAAAAGAAATTGTAAGATTGTTATAATTATGAGATTTATATTATATCAAAACAGTGTTCCTAATATTCCTAGTTAATATTATATTAAAATTGAACAATAATTAGAGTTGTTGAGACCGATGCATATTATGTTCATTTCTTTATGAAAAAAAAAAGTTGCTCTTATAAACTGAGGTTTTGGGGATACCTAGATCTAACATGTAAGTGTTTGTTAAATAACATGTACACTGAACCAGCCCGCAAAAAAAAATCTCATATGGAGATATCACATATTTCTATGGAAAGACTCTCGTGATAGATGTGTAAGTAATTTTTAGATTTGAGATTACTGGATTATTTTAATCAAGGGTAACAAACATATGAATATTAGATATAATATAAACAATATGAAAGAATTTGAGAAATCAAAAGAGGATTCATTACCTTAGATGAATTAAAAAAAAATATTATACATGTTTTCAAATGGTATTGATTGTGAAATTCTTGAACAAGGTGAAATAATTCTTGAAAAGAGTTTCAAAATCTTATTCAAAAAATCATTGACTATAATGTCGAGAATCAACATGATTTGACAATGTATACATGCTTTATACTATAATGTCTAAATTAGAATATTTTTGATAAAAAAAAATAATAATTAATTTAAAAAGTTACTTATTGAAATGTAAAGTATGATTTTTTTTTATATTTAGAGGATCATGACTCATTGTTAGACATTGTATTTGATTTTCAAATATAAGTCAATATATTATTGAATTGATAATAAATTTTTAGAATTATGATTTTTATATGGACTAACTTGTGAGGAAATCTAATGAGACACATATAATAATCACTATTTAAAAATTAAAATGAGATCATTTTTTCCAGTCAACTAATTCTTAAGATGAATTTAGTTAGAAACCCGACAACTTAAGCTTTTTTAATCGTGTGTTACCTGATATGATATCAGAGATTTTATACTCAAGTAGTTACAAATTCAAATCTATCTAATTAAATTAATAAAATTAAGTTCAAACAATAATAAATATATACAAATTTCAAGTGCAAAAAGCTTTTAAGGAGTTATACATAACTATTTTTGAAAATTTATCTAATAACTTAAGCTTTTGTGTTGAATTAGTTCTTTGAGAAATTCTTGACAAATAAGATTCATAATTCCATATTTTCAATGTGATATTTCATGTTACCTTCCGACTTCGAGACAATAATAAATGATATTTTCAAAATGTTTTTGATGTGGGACAAAAAAGATTTGACAATGAAGTAATAAGCTAAAAAAAGAAAAGAAAAGACCAAAGAAAAAGACAGAATAAAAGAATGGAAGTTGGAAAAGTCTGCAACTTCTTAGTTTTTATTTAATTCATCAACATCTGCTAACATTTCAAAAAATAAGATATAAATACTAATATACTAGCTAGAACAAACAATTGGGCTTATAGTTCACTAAATAAAATATCCAATAATAACTAAATTAAGCTTAATAAATAAATATAAATAAAACAATAACTAAGTTAAACTCAATAAGCAAACCTAAATAAAATCCAATAATACAAAGGTTGAGCTAATCTCTATCATTATAAACCATACAAACAATGGAACCATGTCTCAAGTTTAATTGCCTTACCAACTCTCCCGGGTTTGGAAGAATCCAACCCTGCAAAGTATAGTTTATGGCAGTTTAATGATCTAGTTAACATTTTGAATGATCTAACACTACTCACTTGTAATTTATGATTGATTTTTAAAGAAGTCTAATCTATATCATGAAATAATTTCCAACATTAAGTGCACCATTATACTTATGTAAATCAACTTACATTTGTATTGTCCGAACGACTTTGCTGACATATTAGATTCTGGATTCTGAGTAGTTCTGTGCTTGATATGTGCACTAAAATCCAGCGTGTGTGAACTAGTATGATAAGCAACTGAATGGGACGGCATGTCACTCATCACACTCTCTCCTTTGCATTCCTGGGGTTGAATTTCGAGTCTAGCATTCTGGGAATTTTAATCTTTAATACGCCCCAAATTATTGTAAAGGGTGCATCCTTAGGATTTTAATGAATAAGTTATTTAATCTTTATAAGCTGATCCAAGAATCCATGGTTGTCAAGCTCAGAAAATTCTTACAGCATTGTTATCTAGCTGTCTGTGATGTTTGAACCTCGGTGAAACATGCACATCACTGTCATTTTCTCCATTTTTCGATAGATACCAAATTTTAAATGCCTTGAAATAATGTCAATTCACTTCGAATGGCTCAATCTAATATAAACTCTCCAGGTTAGAAAAGCATATGATCTCAGGTTCTTAACGAAGATCATATGCATTTGCCTTGGCTGTCGTTCACCCCATCCCCTCACACCCCACTCCAAGATATCCTGTAATTCGACCCCTGGTAAAAAAAGCATGATTAGCAAGCAATGACATGGCAAAAATAAGTTGGCAAGATGCATGGTGTATTATTACGTCCACAATTCTGTGGCAATATTTCTGAAACTCTTCTTTTTACACAATCTCAAACAGGCAATTTCAGCTTTTTCATCCCAATAAAAGGGAAGGTCAAGTCACCTTTCCCCAATGTTAAAATAATTCCGTGGATCCAGTAGCAATAACTAAATTACAAATAACAGTGGCGGCACTCACAAGCGTGGGCCATTGTGTCTCTATGTCATCATCTGCATTAACCTTCCTCCCCAAACTCCTTTGTGAATCTTTCATGGACATCCAGATCAGCATTGCTCACTGTTGGCCTTTGTCTTGCTAGGACCTTGTCAAAATCTGTTTTCATTATTGGGGGTGGAAGGAGCTGCAGATGTAGTATCAGCATCGATAAATTTTGTTACTAACACAATAAGCAGACAAGACATCAAAATGCAGACTTCCCCACTTGTTATCTCCCAAGGTCTACATATATTTCCTTACAGACAAATAAGCTTTATGTACATGTTTAGAAAGGAAAAAAAAAAAAAGATCTTTGATTATAAGTCATTGCTTGATGCAGTGGCAAAGACATGGGATCGCAAATATAAAACGACAAGTTCGAGTGTTATTAGCAGCCATGTCATCAAAAAAGCTGCAGACATGCCTACTACTATATTCTACCTCTCAAAACCCAAAATAGGGCAATAACAGATCTTATTTTAAAGCATCTGCACTTACCTTTTCTGCAAGTCCTTTTGCTGCAAGCTCCTGCATCGAGATTTGGACAGCACCAGGTTGCTTTGGTCCACAAGGCACCCACATATTATCAGGATTATTTATGAAAAACATAGCATCTTGGGTTTTACGAACTGGTTCAAAGAGGACATCTTTGACCTGAGGGGCAAAAATAGAGCAAAAAGAATGGCATCAGCCACACAAACCATTATGACCAAGGAAAAAATTAAATAAAAGATAGGGGCAATGTGCTTACACAAACAGCAATATCTGAACCTGAAAAACCCTGTGTCTTTCGACCCAAACTTTCAAAATCACTTTCAGTCAAGTTGTGAGGAGTATCTCCTAGATGCACCTGTGCAAATAATTCAAGACACGGCAAAATCTCATAAAATATGTAGCTTGCATAAAGATGGCCTTGTATCAAAATATTTCTTGCAATGGAGTAATACTATTACAAAATCAATGACCAGACATAATACCTTGAACATATGCTGCCGAGCCTTAATTTCAGGTAGTGGGATATATATGCGCTTATCAAAACGTCTCCTGATGGCCTGTGCTCACTACTGATTATAAACAATGCCAAATAGACTTGATGATTCAAAATTAAATGCCAAAAATAATCTCAGAACCCCCTCACCTGATCTAGAGCATATGGAGTATTTGTTGCTGCAAGAACAAGAACCTTCTGATCATTGTTCCCTACACCCTATATATCAGAAAGACAAGGTCAGACTCCATAATAAAAATTGAAAATATGAATTCACAAACTGTTAAGTCAGATTTTACATTACCATCTCAAATTCAAGGAAACAATACATACTAAAACTAACTTATAATCCATTGTGTTGAGTTTATCTTAATAACAAAAAACTGGCATAATTAAAATCCAGTCTCAATCTATCTTTTGACTTCTGCACCATCAAGGCCAGAAACTTTTCTCAGCCAGAATATTTAACAAATGTGTTTGACAATTCTCTCACATAGTTAGATCAAATTTTACATTGTGAAATGAAAAGCATTAATAGTTGCAACTAAATGTAGGCAAAATGAGTAAGAGGGTAAGATGAAAGCCTTATAATAGCATAGGAGATCACATTCTCCTTCACTTCCAGCACATGAAAATAGATACCTGCATCTGCACAAGAAGTTCAGTCTTTATGCGTCTCGAAGCTTCACTCTCATTGCCCTCTCCACGTTGGCCACACAAGGAATCTATTTCATCGACGAAAATGATTGAAGGAGCACTTTCACGGGCCATTTGGAAAAGGTTTGAAACAAGCTTTTCACTCTCACCCATCCACTTTGAAACCAGATCTGAGGAAGAAATACTGGGGGGGAAAGGTTTCAAAACCAGCATGCTATGGTCTAATAACAAACAAACATAAAAGGTCTTGACACAGAACAGGTGAGATGTTTACACAAGGGCAAGAAACATGAACTGCTACAGCAATGCAGAAGATTGCTCCCTTGGGGGGCAACCATGCATACTTGAAACTAAGCAGAAATAAACATCAAACTGAAAAATGTATATCTTGAGGCAGGCATATATAAGGGTTTATTTTATGATTAAAAAAATATATACCTGAAAAAAGTGGAGTCTGCTTCAGTTGCAACAGCCTTGGCCAAGTATGACTTTCCAGTTCCAGGTGGCCCATATAAAAGAAAAGCCCTCCAAGGCCGTCTCTTACCTAAAGAGAGCAAATGGAGGATTCATAAATTTAGCAAAACAAAACAAGTCAAAGTTGTGATAACAGGTTGACCAATTAATACTGATGGCCAACGCTGTAATCTAAAGTTCAAAACAAAATGCAGCATGGATTTCACTAGTGGAAGGTTGTCCTAACAAAGTAGGGCACCATTTGACAGCAATGATAGGCAAAGGACGCTGGACTTTTGAAAAGCCAATGATGAAACCACCTCTACAAACTAGAGATAAAAGTCCCTCAAGAACTCAAAATCTCTTTTCCCTCTCATCACTATCTAGTCCAATTGTGTAAGCCTATGCCAAGACAAGCAACCTAGAAAATATTATAAATGAGCCACTTCATATTGAGCACAATCTATTATAGTCTCCTATTACAAAAGTAATCATGAACCATAATCAAAATACTACCACATGCATATGAGAATTTATAAGATCCAAAAATTTCTCCTATTACAAAAATCTTCTCTATTCACTTTTAGAGACAGAACAGAAGCTAGCTTAATTCACTTGATTTAGTTCCAGAAGCGAGTAAGGTAGTCAAACAATGCTTCAATAAGAAGTGGAGGATTTTCCCCAGATGAGAAGCAGGTGATAGACATTCATAACTCTCGTTCAAAATTTGAATGTATCATTCATCATTTATGATCTAAAAAATATATCAATTCACCTTCATTTACATGGAACAAAAATACAAGGCGACTCTATCAAAAACATGAAACTGAACTCTTTATCGCTCCATCTAGATCATAACAAAAGGTCAATGGCATTCTCATTCGCTATACTTGAAAAAACAAATTAGACAGTTCGAAATAGCTGCATAAATGACAGATTATGAATATCGAAATCATAGTCCCGTCAGCACAGTTCAATAATGACTTCATTAGCCAGTTAATAACCACACAAACACAATTCTCACGCACCAACAAACGGACCCAATTCTTTGATCCTCACTTACCAGATAAATCACATACTAATCTCTAATTAATCAAACATAGCAATCCAGTCCAATCGACAAAACAGACAGCACAATATCAATCACACATTGCTTCCTCCTAAAAAACCACAGTAACACACAAGTTCCCATCTTTCAACCGCAATTCATCAAACCCAAAAACGAAATCAGCAAAACTAAAACCTACCTGTAAAAAACTGAGGGAACTTGACGGGCAAAATAACAGCTTCTTGCAGAGCCTGCTTAGCACTCTCAAGACCAGCCACATCATTCCACTTCACATTAGGCTTTTCTCTTACAATCGCCGAGTTCAATCCAGCTCTCAACTTATCCTTCTCCCGATCATCCCCATCCTCACCATCTTTCGGCTTAGTCTTGGGCCTCGTCGCAAAGGCAGCATCCCCGTTAGAATTAGGCCCAGGACCTCCTTCATCAAGAACAGTCTTGATCTCCTCGGCCCGACGAAGATACTCGTTGAATTTCTGAGTGATAGCTTCACGAATTTTAGGGTTCTTCTCGTATTTCAAGTGAGTCTTGAAGTATTCAAGCGCGTTCATGTATAAAGGAAACGCCTTTGAGTAATTCCCTGCATTGTCTTCCTGTACAGCCTGTTTCACGTACTCTATTGCTTGTTCTTTGAAATTGCTGTACATAGCTAGGGTTTGATTCCGATTAGATTTATGAGAGGATGGATGATGATTGCATGAGAAAAGATTTGATTTTTTGGAGAAATTTTTGAAAACCTAGAAACTAGGGATTTATTTGGTTGGATTTTGTTAATCAGAGAGATTGGGACTGGGATTTTGAGAGGAGGGAGGGATTGGAAAGGGGAGAGGCGAGAAGAGTTGTGAGGGAAGGAAGCGCGTGTGGGAGATAGAAGGAGCCATTTGGATTAAGGAAAGTTCTTAAGAAAGTGTGTTCCTAGTATTGAAAAATTGCTCGCCAGATTGTTTATAATAATTAAAAATATTAATCAAATAATGTTTTGAGGGGAATTTTGATATTATAACATTTTTGTTTTTAATAAAATATAACGAAAATGATTTTTTACCATGAGATGAGTATATAACTAATATTTATAGTGGTTTTGATTCTATCATCAAATAAAAATATTTTACTTTTGATATTTTTTTAATTTTATTATTTAATATTAGGTTTATAAGATATTAAGTTTTATAATTTTTTAATTTAATTTTATATATTTATCCTAGACTCATGATTTGAATCACAAGGTTGACAAATTAATGAGACAAAAAAATTTCTTTTTTCTAATTTTTTCTAATTTTTTTTTATATTAAATTGATTATGAATTGAATTTTATGTTTTGTTTTAGTTTTCTTTCTATGATTTATTCTTATTTTATGACTCGAATCACGAGTGTAGCAGGTTAACCCTGGTTAACTCAAATTGTTTTTTTTTGTATGCTTTTTTAATTGGTTTTTTTTTATCAATTTCATCTTTCAATATTAGGTTAATAGATAATTGAGTTTTATAATTTATTTTAATTTAATTTTTATTAGGTATCTTGATTTCATGATTTGGATCTCAAGTTTAGAAAGTTAATCAGGGTTAATTCAAGTTCTTTTTTAAGTTCTTTTTTTAAATTGCATTTGTTTTCAGTTTCATCCTTTAATATGAGTTTATTGTAAATTGAGCTTCACAATTATTTTAATTTATTTTTTTATGAGGTTATCATGATCTCATAACTTGGTATGTAAATTGTGTGTTAGTTCGAGTTGACATGAATCGATCTAATATGTTATTATTTTATTTTTTATTAAAAAGGTCATATATTAAATATTTATTTTAAATTAAATTATGTTTTAATCGTTATGTCGAATTATCTTTGGATTAGGAAATTAAGTAATATTGATAACAACACTACATATATTGTCAATTCTTTTATTGTTTACATAACAAAATTAATCCTAAATCTACATTGCAAAAATATTAACAAATTACTTTTTTATTTTCTAAAACAAAAGATTTATTAAAATTATCTTTTACTCTACGCATGAGGTTATGATGTATTTGATGATTCACATGACATATATTATAAATAACCATATAATTAATTTATATAATTCATGAACTTGGCTTTTGATTTTTTTTAACAGCTAAAAGTGATTTATAAATTATTGCTTATGTCTACTCAAAATAATTTCACCAAATCTAGTATTCAAATTATATGTCGTATTAACATCATTGGCAACGTTTAGATAACCAATCAATTATTTTTTTTTATTGTCAGTCATATTGACGTCACTAGTCTTATCTAAGGTAATTGGTCAAGTATTAATCTTAATTGTTAAATATACTTACATCACCAATCCTATTTTCAGAAGTATCAATTCTGATCAACATACATGCTAATGCCACAAGTCTCATTCCAAAAATCTAGTTAACTATCAATCCTAGTCATCAGACATACTGACACCACACCACCAGTTCTATTCTGGGAATCTAGTTATTATCAATCTTTTTTATTAAAGTGGATGTTTGAGTCGGCTTGCGTGCACCTCGACTAGTTTCATGGGCCCTGAAGTAACGATAATGTAAGTCTTCTAGTGGCCATCATATTAGCAATTAGAGGGCTCGAACCTAGAATCACAGGGAGAAGCAAACCTCTTAATCTCAAACTCTTATCACTGTGTCACCTACTAGATGGTTAATTATCAATCTTGATCATCAATCATATCGACATTATTAATCATATTATAGGAATATAGTCAATTATCAATCATGATTGTCATACATATTGACGTCACTAGTTTCCATTCTGGGAATCTAGTCATTTTTACCCCTTCAATATTCATGTTATAATTGATATAATAAACATAAATAAATTGTTGTTATTCAACATTAAGAAGCTTTAATGTAATAAATGGTTACGATGAATAACATTTTCCTCATGCAAAATCTCTTATTTCTAATTGTATCTCATGACCTTTCTTGTATCTCTAAGAGTAAAATATCATATATACAATTCAATTACTATAAAAAATTATTTCAAATTCAAATCTCAAACCAATAGCAAGGTAAATAGATAGTTTTCTCTGCTTAAAAAGTATTCAATATACTATTTACTTTGAGTAAACATTTTCTTTTTTTATAAAAAAATGGCCTTAACCAAACATCCTATATAAAAAAGATATGATTTTATTTCGAATAAAACCCTTACTCTTAATCAAACTCATTAATCTACACATTTAACCAAAGTTTTCTCATCAATTTGGTTAAACCAAATTTGTCATTACATTATTCTACTAAAAACAAATCTACCTCTCAAGAAAAGCATATTTTCATTTACAAAGTCAAAGCAAATTGGCATATGATTAAACATTGCACATCCCACTTAACATCTTACAATACTAATTTTTACCTCAACTAAATTAATTTCATCCATTATTCTATTTTTCATTCCAAAACCAAACATACACAAGAAGGATAAACAAATTCTTTCATGTTTCTTAAAATTCCTCAGATACCACCCTAAATCATTGATTGATCAATCACACACATTATCATCTAATTTCCATAACAATTTATACAATAAATTTTCTCTAATCTATTTTTTTTATTCTTAGGCGAACTTACTATGGAAAAAAAATACTTAATTTCATTTAAATTTATCATAATTAACACTCAATTCATGTTCTATCCCTTACTTTAACCATGTCTAAACATAATTCAACCATAAAATTAAATCAAAAAATTTGTTTCATTTTTTTTCTTATCATATGGTTAAAACCTCATTTCCTCCATTTCTTTGTAATTGATATAGCACTCATCTATTGAACATCTAGAATAACATATTTTAACATGGATTAAAGATCAATTCAACCAACCAATTCAAAATCCCTATATAATCATCATTGGTCGAATAAAGGTATAAGGGAAGAACACCAAATTCTTACCATCCATTCTCTTTTCTTTTTTCAAGCTCAAACCCATAAAACCTCTCAAAACTTTTCTTCTTTCACTAAATCTCTTTATTTTCTTATTATTCTATCATATTTTCTTGAGATTTTGTGAAGGAAAATCAATAAAATATCAATTTCTTCTCTCTTTTGTTTCTTTTTTCTTGGTCAAGACTAATAGAGAAAAAAATGACTTTCTAGGTAAGCCATTAAGTGTATATATATTAACTATATTTCTATTTATTTACATATATACCACTATTTCTTATGTATATAAGTTTTTTCTTTCTAATTTGGTTTATTATCATGATGGAACTTTTATATATATATATATATATGGATGTTCGGGTCAGCTTATGCATACCTCAATAAATCTCACAAACTTTTAAGTTAACGACCATGTAAACATATAGTAACTATTATATTAGCAATTAATAGTAAGAGTTTGAGACTAAGAATTTTACTAACTCAAAAGAAAGATTTTAAATAAGATTTACAATAGCAAAAAAAAAACATTTCAAGTCAAGATATTTACCTCTAGCAACATCATTAATCCTCAAAATGGTGGGTGAAATGCACCTATTTTTTTTCTTATAAAATATTCTTTTAAAATTTGTTATTCCAAATTCACCGTACGAGAAGCTTCCCCCTAAACCCCCGACAATGCACGAAATGTTTTCGGAAAGTAAATTCGGAATTGGTCAAGCTTTAGAAAAAACTTTCGCACAGTAAATACAGGCGTCATGTGATGTTAATGTTGGCGGCGGCGGCATAGAAGAGAGGAGAACAAAACCAAGAAATGGGAAAGAAAGAAAAGAAACAAAAACAACAGCAGAAGACTTCACGAAGAGGAGCTTCTTACTATAGAAACGAGGAAGACGAAGAAGACTATGACTTCAATAACAACTACTCACAAAGTTTAGCTTCTTCTTCTCTTTCTGACCAAGAACCAGAACAGGATGACTCCAATGAAGAAGAAGAAAAAGAAGAGGAGGAGGAGGATGCTGATGACAAAACAGCATCAAAGAAAGGCATGCCCTCGAAGTTTCTTCTCTACCAGCAATCAGTACAGGTAAATCAATGAATTATAATTGATTGGTTTTTTGAGAGAGTATGGCCTCATTGTTATTGTTATGCGAGTATTAGACTAGGAACAAAAGCTAAAGAACAAAACCCATCAACCTATTTTTCTTATTAGCGCTGCATTTGGTTCTTGATGGAATGTGGATGACAAATTAGAGACGAGGGAGTGAGCTTTTTTGTCTGAATTTGCAGCAATTACGAGTTGAAATGGTTTTATTAACTTGAAAGGAACGATACATAGAATTGCATAATTATGTTTTTGGCTATTAAGTTTCAGCTTTTATGATGGTAAAGGTGGGATTTTAAGGATTTTTTGTGATATGTGGATTCAGTCACCCAAAGGAGACATAAGCTACTTGCAGAAGTTCTTTTTGCTATACGTGGGTGGGAGGTTGCCTCTTCATCTCCAGGAAGATTTTTGCGGCACTGCCCTTCTTAGGTAACATACTTGGCTTTACTGCTTTACCATTGTGCAGCCATTCCCCTTTTATCTCCCCTCCTTTTTGATGCGATTCATTAGAAATTAAAAGAACAAAATGACATGAAAATGCAAAGAATAAATTAAGATCAGCTTTTCCACATTTTTCAGGTTCATCCAACTCGAGTTTTCAAGTAGGGTTCGGTAAATTTGATTCTAATTTCAAAAGCAAATTAGTTGTTTGTAGAAAAACTGAGACATTGCTTTCCTATTTTGTAATTGGATATCTGGAAGGGGGAAATAATCACAATAGCAATTATCTTCTGTCCATCCATCAATTATTTGATATAATTCATAGTTGTGAAATCTTAATTTGTTATAATTATGAGGGAAATGTCATCTTCTGGCTGGTTGCATTTATCTCGCAGAAACATTTTTCTTGGAAAATGAGTGTTTTTTTTTGTCACTAGTCTTATAGTGATGGAGGTGAGGACATCAACAATAAGGTGGTGGTGGCTGTCATGGTAGAAGTGGTGGAGTGATAATGGAGACAATGTGGTTGTGTTTAGGAAAAGGCAGTGAGGTAATTTGTTACTGTACCAGGAGTGGTGAATTGATGTTGGTAAGATTTTGGGGGTGATGGTAAATGGTAATTGTCTTTGTTGTGGCATGATAAGGTGGCGGTGGTAGCATTAGTGGTTGAAGATGTTAATGGTGGACAGCGGTGGCAAAAGTTATCAGGTGGTGATTATGGGATGCTTGTGTCTGTTACAAGCTAGCAGTGGTGCTGGTGGTGATGCATGGTAATGATGGCTGTGTTGATAACATGACGGAGGAAGTGATTATGACAGCTGTGGTGGTGATTGTTGACTTGTGATGGCAGTGATAGAATTGGTTCAAGTGGTTTGGTAATGAACCGTGAGTTGGTAGTTCCTCAGAAACGCAGTCTGTTCTTCCTTCTAGAGATAAATTATATTCTGTCAAAAGAACATTTGTTTTCAGATTGAAAAGCATATTCCTTCTGTTAACCAATTGTTCAATGTGAAACAAAAACTGAAAGATACAGAAATATTTTCATACGTGCATTCGAAATTGCTGCTAATGCGATGCATTTCTTAATGAATATAGTAGTAGGCTAGCAAAAGACCTGTTACTTTGTTTTCCTGATTTGGTAAAGGAATTGTTATTAATAAAATGACTGGTTTACACAAGATGTGTCCACAAGCTACTTTCAAAGGCAATGCTAAGTGTGGCTTCACAACTTTATTCTTTTGACAGTACAGAATGGCTTCGTAATGACTCAAGACGGACTGCTGTAGGAGTGGATTTGGATCTTGAGGCGCTAAATTGGTGCATAGAAAATAACATAAATAAAGTCGGAGCTGATGGATATTCTAGAATATCCCTCTTCCATGGAAATGTCTTGCAGCCTCTTGCAGCCAAATTAGTCAATTTTGAGTCTCAAGAAATCATCGATAGCATTGGATCCAAGGATTGCAAAGATGACAGTGAAAGCAATGAAGTAAAATCTGCTGTCCAGGTGGGCTCATCTACCTCGACGGATGATATGTACATGAAGAGAAATGTTCAGCTAGTTCCAAGAGATATTGTGTGCGCTTTTAACTACAGTTGCTGTTGTCTCCATAAACGAGTAGATCTTGTTTTGTATTTCAAGCATGTTCTTGATGTCTTGTCGAAAAAGGGTGGTATATTTGTAATGGATTTATATGGCGGTACATCATCAGAGAGCAAGCTAAGGCTTCAGAGAAGATTTCCAAATTTTACGGTAAATATTTATGCTTTCAGCATGTATATGAATTTGCAACATTAACTGGAGGTTTCGTAGGTACAACTTTTCACATGCATCAATTTCCTTTCATGGAAAATTTCAGGATTTAAAGGATGTAGCTTTTAAATAATTATCATGTTAGTTGGGTTATAAACCTTTATGCTATTTTGTAATAGACTACTACTTCAAACTGATTCAGGAGTAATAATACGAAGCAGGCATTTTTTAATTCTTAATGATACGATGAAACAAACATTATGACCTTAGGAATCTATTGGATCCAAAAAGTTCATTTTCTGAATTTATAAATTTATATTTCTAATCATAGATTTTATTTTTTTAAGCCATTTCTGTTATTCTAGCGTCCATAGATATGAACTTCCTTGGTTAGTACATCTTCTTGCCATGCTTTCCTAACTTTTCCTTGTACCACTGATTTTTTGTATAGTATTTTCTTTCTGTATAGCTAATGCAGAAAGTGAAATTATATATCATAGGATTCCCTGACCTCCTTCAATTGCAGGGCTGAAGTCATTTGCTGCCAAATTTCTTCTGGAACTCCAAACCACAATTTTTTTTAACGACTTAATTGCTATTAACATGTGTAGTATATTTGGGAGCAAGCTGAATTTGATATCATCGGGCGCAAAACAAGGATTAGCCTCCACTTTCATCTCCAGAAGCAGCAGAGAAAACTTCGCCATGCATTTTCTTACACTTGGAGGCTGTAAGCTGTGTTGTTTTCCCACTGGAATGTGCAGTGAAATTGTTTTCTTCGTTTGACACTCCCATTGATATATAGAATTCCTGCTAATGATTCTTTATGCTCCCAGATGGTCATTGCCAGAGATCAAGGACTGCCTGGAAGAGGCTGGATTTCAATCCGTCCATTTTTGGATTCGGCAGATGCCAGACACTGAGGCAAGCAGGAGAACAGAAGGGTTTGGTGCTGGACGAGAGATAAAGTACGAGGAGGTCATGACTTTTGAACAGGTAGATGCTTGGAATGCTTATGTAGTAGCTGTTGCAAACTAAAATGGTGGCCCATCCTTTTTTTAAACTAGTTGATCTTGGCATGCTGCTTATTGCTGATCCTACTATCATAAGAATTATTATGATCTCAAAATTTGGTTCTAGAATGCTGCTTCCATAACTATGATACCATTTTTCACTTTTGCATTATAAAATGCTTAAGCTTTTTTATTGATAGCAATTAACTTTTTTATTTTTAATATTTTTTGGAGCAGTCTCCTCAATAGTCTCATTGTTAGGTACCATTTGGGAGTGAAAAAACCTCACACACACACACACCCTCTCCTCACATTCATATGATCTGTTCTGAGTTTTATTTGGATTTGGGCATATTCTATGTACAGGATTTGGATCTCTTTTTCCTTCAAGGACTTCTCCTACTTCTATAAATAAAAATATCCCTTGAAATAAAACACTCCCTATATATTCCTTAAGTTTTTCAACGTACAAAAAAAGTTCAAAAAATATATTTTAGAATCAAGTCACTGGTTAAATTTTCAATTAGTAATTTAAATAATATAAATGAAAAATGAAAGAAAAAAAAAGGTAAAAGAAACTTGGACCTTAACTCATCTTGAGTGTTGAATTTAAAAAGAAAAAACTTTGTTAAACCAAGTTAACTTGCAAACTCTATGACTATAAGTATAAGAATGGGATTATCTCATAGAAAAAAATTCAAAGATCAATTTTTAATAAATTAAATGAGAGTGTGACAGTCTTATAGAAAATAAAATAAAAAAGAGAACATTGAAGCTCAATCTCTAGCAAATAAAATATTGTAATAAAAAATATATAATAATATATAAAAAAAAAGTTGAAAAAAAATTTTGACCCAGACCCACTCATGTCAAGATGAAAAATCTTTGACTCCATCATGATAACAAGATAATTGTTTTCAAAAGCAGACTGAATAAATTCATAAAAAAAATAAATTAATTAAAAAATAGCAGCAAAAAAATAAATCAACCTAGTTAACCCAATACCTCCATGACCATGAGCACAAGATCGAAATGACATAACAGAAAGACAAGAGAAAAGAGAGTATAAAGACCAATTTTCAATAGATAAATTGCTGAAGAATAAAAATGAGATAAATTATTTTTTAAAAAAAAAAGTAAATCAACATTAAACTTTGAAACCGATAACTTTAGTCATGAGACTAGTGACTAACCATATAGAAGATAATAAAGTGTAAGAAAATAGCATATCAAAACTTTTTAAAAACAAATGGATTAAAAATAAGAAAATATCAGCCCGAAAAATGGAGAGATAAAAATAGATGAACCTTCTAAACCCGAGCAAAGGTCTCAAAATTGCAACCTCACTAAGGGTGTATTTGTGTTTTTGCGTTTAAAAAATGTTTTTGAATACTTTTTTAATTTCCCCCCCTTCAAGTTGATGATTTTCTTATAATTTTGGATTTGTGATGATGTGTTAAATGCTAAAAATAAATTTTAAAAATAAATAAAAAATTATTACTTTAATGCATTTCCAAGCTAAAATAACAATTTTATTATAATTTTGGATCATTTTGATGTGTTGATGCTAAGAATAAATTTTAAAAATAAATAAAAAATATTATTTTAATGAGTTTTGAAGCAAAAATACTTAAAAAATAATTACTACCACAATTTAAAATATTATCTAAATCTTGGACTTGAGCTAAATCAAGAACTCAAATCCCAATCAATTTAAAATTAATTACCCAAAGTAAAAAAACAAATAAAAAAAAAGACTTTAAGAAAACTCGGGTTATTTTTAAAACTAGTAAAATATCCTAGAGAAAAACAATTTATCTCAAATAAAATAAATAACATTCAAACCAACGTGAATTAAATTCAAAAGCTAATTTTTTGAAAAGGGGGTGAAATATAAAAATAATTATAATTTTAACATTTTATATAAAAAAAAATTATTTTGATTATCGAAGGATGGGATTAGAAAACAAATATCAATTTAAAGAATTAACCAAAATAATAATTAAAAAGACTCGAGAAAGCTAGGTCATTTTCAAGACCAATAAAAAAATCTCATATAAAATAGATATTTTTTTTTAAAAAAAAAAAACAATAATCTTAGCCTCTAATTGAATAAATGATGAAGGATGAAACATGGAGAAAATTAGCTTAAACAAAAGAAGAAGAAGAAAAACAAGCAAGCCCCGATTAAATATTTAAAACTCTCAACCCATGAAACTGTGGATTTGAGCTCAATCAAGATGCTTTGCTACTAGCCAATTTAAAAACTTGTCAAAGCAAAAAATAAAAATAAAAACAATCAACAGTATGAGTATCAAATTTGATATAAACCTCTTTTTTTTTCAAACAATGGTGAAATTATAAAACAAAATTAATTTTAAAAATGATTTTAAACAAAACAAATAGCAATAGAAAAATAGAAATCAATGAAAATAAAAAGACATTTGAATTTTATAAATTACTCTAGATAAAAAAAATATATACATGTATAATAGAAAGGGCATGAACAAAATACAAATAATGAACAAATTAAAATGTTGTTATAGAATTTTTAAATGGCTGGGTTGAAAATTATGAGGAGAAATAACCAATAAGAACTTTAGAACACATGCCCTGTATATTTATAATATTGTTGATGAAGATAAATTTTGGTGGCCAAACAACCTCTCCCTCTCTCTCTCTCTCTCTCTCACACGTGCTGCCTAAAACGATACAAAAGATCTCCTCTCTCATGATTGTTAGAGAATCATAAGATATAATTCCCAAACATTTGTTCAAGCATACCATTGGTTTGGTCCCCTCCACTCTTTTTTTTGTATTGTGAATATCCAGACCAGCTTGCATGCACATCAATTAATATCACAGGTCTTAAAATTAACAATTATATAAGTTTTTAGTGATTATCATATTAACAACCACATGACTCGAACTTAAAACCAAAGGAGAAGCAAACTCTTTAGTCTTAAATTTTTATTATTAGACTACCTACTAGATGGTTGGTCCCCTCTCTAATTAATGGGTGTTTGATACTATATTATAAAAAATATTTTTTTAAAAAAAATAAAAAAATATTTTTTAATTTTTACCCTTAAATTAAATATTTTTTGATATTTTTAAATAAAAATCACTTTTACAGACTAATTTTAACCACCCTCTGACAAACACTTTAAATTAAAAAAAAACATGAAATGTTTATTATTGTATCATCTTTTTCCAACGCGTAAATAGAAACGGTCCAAATTGAACACCCCCTTCTTAAAAATAATAATAATAAAATAAAATAAAAAACTATGTACTATCCTTGATATATACCTTACCTGAATGAATAAACGTGTCTTAAACGGCTTCTCGAACAGTGTTCAACTTTGACGGCCAGAATTTAAAAATAAATTAATAAATAAAATTTTCCATTATTTAACGCTTATAAAAAGAATAAACCTTTTGTTTAACTCTAAAGAAAACAGAAAGGGCAAGAAAAAATAATAAAGGAACAGGAAGGACACGAAGAAGACTCCACTCGGATACATGATTCTTTTTCCCTTCCCTTTCCACGCCAGAATTTCTGTATATAATTTTCAACCCCTCTCTCTTGTTCTTCCTGCCCTTTTCTTCTCTCTCCAATTCAGAGCCTAAAAACCCATCCCACCAGGTAATTATCACCATATGATTTTGCTATTCTCTCCTCTTTCCCTGCCTCTTTTTTCTACTACTTTTGAAGAAAAAAACTGGTTATAACCGAGTCCGGCTGTTGTTGTGTGTTTTTAAATCTTGGGTTTTTTCCTTGTGTGTGTTAGATTAAAAAGGAGGAAATCAAGAAATCCTGAAAAACAATGGCAGAAGAACAACACAGATGCCAAGAACAACGACTCTGCGTAAACAACTGCGGGTTTTATGGGTGCCCAGCGACAGAAAATCTTTGTTCTAAGTGTTACCGTGATCTTCATCAATCACAGACCTTGAATCATAAGCTGCTAAACCCATCATCATCGGCTGCTTCTGTTTCCTCCTCATCCCCGGCCGTTGATGTTCTAAATCTCAACACCAACCAGAAAGCTCCTGTTGTGGTGGTGGGAGATGATAAAAAAGAGGAGGTAAAGGCAGGAGAGCCTGCGGCTGAGAAGCAGCAGCCAAACAGGTGCTTGCAGTGCAGGAGGCGCGTGGGGTTGACGGGGTTCAAGTGCAGGTGTGGTATGGTGTTTTGTGGAACACATAGGTACCCGGAACAACATGGTTGTAAATTTGATTTTAAGAGTTTAGGGAAACAACAGATTGCCAAGGCTAATCCTGTTGTTAAGGGAGAGAAACTCCAGAAAATTTAATGGGTTTTCTCCTTGTCGTTCATTTTAGGGGTGCATTCCGCAGTGTTGCCGGCCTCCGCCGCCGGTGGTGCCGGCGTTAGAAGGAAGTAGTTCTCGTGGGTTTGGTGGGGGTCGGGGTATTGTTGCTTTCTCATGGCTTGTGTAAATTCCAAATATTTAATGATAAACTTTTAGCATTTTCCCTTTTTTAGAAATAACTCATTTTGCCGACAATTTTTTTTAATGATTTGCCAGTATTTTTATTTTATTTAATAATTCGGGGTGTTTCTTTCAATAAAGGTGAATATAAAGGTAGGAATGAGAATTTCTCAAATCATTAAGAAGCAATTATAAAATAGAGATAGATGCTTAAAAAAGTATAATAAAAGAAAAACAATTATTTTTTTAGTCTATATAAGAATATGATTATTTTCTAAGTTTTTAAAATGAGTTTATAAAATAATTAGTGATTTATTTTTATATATATAAAAAAAGAGAATGACTCCCGAGTACCTTCATTTTCTTTTTGACCGCGATAGGCACGGCACAGTATGGATTTTAAAGTCCGTTTGGTAATTTTTCAAAAAATATATTATTTAAAATATTTTTTTTATTTTTTAATATTTATTTCTAACATGAGAATGTCAAACACATAAAAAAGATAAATTAATGAAGCAAAAAATTAAAAAAAAATAGATTCTTAGTTAATAAATCTAAATAATTTTTATAATAGAGAGAATAATTCTTGAATATTTTTAACTTTTTTTTACCATGATGGGTAGAGTTGGGGTTTTAGAGCATGTTTTGTATTGAATTAGTGGCTTTTTCAAAAGTAATTTTAATTGAAAATATATTAAAATATTATTTTTAAAAAGTTTAAAATATATAAAATATAATCATTTTTCTCTCAAAAATAAATCAGTTATAAATAATACTTTTAGATGGATCCACCATGTGTCTGCCTTAATCTTTAAGAGTTCATATTTTATCCTAGCTAGATGCAAGCTGGTTTTAATGATTGAATTAATTATTATTACTACTATTATTATTATTATTAAAAATCCATTCATGCAACCACTTATTTACTGGATTATAAAATGGAAAAAAGAAAAACTATAACCTAAAAAGCTATAGTTTTAATAATTGAATTAAAAAAAGAAAAAGAAAAAGAAAAGAAAAAGAAATTCATCCATGCAACCGCTTATTTACTGAATTATAAAAATGGAAAAAGAAAAACCATAACCATAACCTAAAAGGAAAAGAAAAACTACTAGATTAAAAAGAATTTTAAATCTTTTAATTCTGAATGCTGCACTGACAACAAAGTTGAAATCGCAGGGCTACAAGTACTTTGTTTCACTCTTTGGTGGCTTCGTGCCTCGAGCAATGATGATTATATATAGTATATACTGCCAGCCTGCTGCAAGATTTGGGAGTAAAAAATTGTTTTTTGAAATATCATTAAAAAAAAAAAAAGTTTCGAGAACCAGTAGAATCTAACGGACAAATTTTGAAAAAATGTAGATCGAGTGCAACTCATTTTTTTTTAAGAGAATCATGATAAATCTTATATCTATTATCTAAACAAATTTATTTCATTAATGATTTAAAAATTAAAAAAGATTGTTTTATCTATATTTTATTTAATTTTATTATTGAATAAAAATATCTAAAAAAAAACCTTGTGCTAACATGTCAAACCCTCGAACTAAATCATGATGATGAGATAAATTCATAGAAAAAAAATCAAAACAGATTATAAAATCCGTGACACTAGTCAAATCAATGTCATTTTGCGAGTTCACTTGTCAAATCCATGACACTAGTCATGAGAATAAGTATAATCTCATTGATAACAAACTAAAAAAAATGATCATTAAGGTCGAAAGCCCTCTAACATGTCATTTTGCCTAAACTTTTCCTAGATAATGTAATTGCATGTGGACATTAGGTGCAACTTTTAATTGAGGAGCTATAAAGGAGGGTGCTATGGTGGATGTGAAAATTGTAGAGGTTGCAAAGCCTGTTTTTTCTCATGATTTGATAACACAGTCTAGGTGAGGAGTTACACTTAGTTGATTAGTTTTTGGTTGAATGGTTAGGCAAAAATATTTGTTGTATTTGAAATGTTTATCATATGTTTCTATTCTAAGAGTGTATTAATTATCTATCATTAATGGTGATTAGATATGTCAAAAAAACCAACACTAAAAAATATTTGATGTTTTTTTATTAAAAAAAAATCCCCACAAACAGTGTCAAATGATGATATTTTAAAATCTAAAGTGCTTAAGAATATGTTTTTTTTTAGTGGGTTAATCACAAGTACTATATAGAACATATATTTGTATTATTTATGAATTGTAGAAAGCTTGTACCCTATAAAATAACCCCTATGAGTGGGATTCAAGGACCTTCATTTGGTAAACCATTGACTTTTAAGAAAAATCATTATAATAAATAAAAGAATGAGCATTTATTTTCAAGAACAAAAGTGTTTGCTCTCAGTTTTTATATGATACATACTCTAGAATTAAAAATATTTTTTTTAGAATATAAATTGTGAACCTTTTACAGACAGTTCAATGAGTATTTATAACCTATGAACTTTGTTTTTTTCTTGAGTGACAAGGATGAAGAGTCATTTTTCCGTAATAGCATTAGTAAAAGATAATTATCTCTTGCACATGTATTAATAAAGAAAAAACATCTTTTACATATGCATTGACAAGGAAAAATATGTCTAACATTAAGATTTTTATGTTAAAAGTTGTTAGAATAAGCAAATAGAGCCTTATGACCCAACATTACCCCTATTATAATCTTCAGTCCTTTAGCCTTCTACATTTAATACATCATCAAGTGTACAATCAATGAGTTTGTACAATCAATGAGTTTGGTAGCGAGCCATACTCATACTACAAAGTCGGGCTTAAAGGCCTTGGGTTTGTCAGTACACTAGACTCATGTCAATTAGACTTGACAGCACAACCAAGCCCAAGGTTAAGAGGTCGCTAATCCATGCTATATTAGGCTTAGAGCGCAACTAAACCTTAAAGTGATTGATATAGTGATTTCCTAGACTCGTGTTAATTGGGCTCGATGCAAAACTAAGTATAAGAGCATTGAATCTGATAGCTCGTTAAATTCATGTTCACTTGGGCCTGACACAATACAAACTTAACGATATAGAATTAAATAATTTATCAAATTCATGTTTATTCGGACTCAATGCATAGCCAAGTCTAATAACAATAAATCCCCACCTTGTCTTTGATTATTCTAAACAAGAATTATGGTTCTAATTCATTTTTTATAACGTGCCAAGAATACTTATACATCAATATCTAAAATCTCTAAATTAATAAATTTTTTCCCGCAAAAAACTAATCGAATTGAAAAAAATGATGCCCTAACCCGTGGACTTTGCAGATTATTCGTCGAAGAACAGCATGCGTGAAACCCACTAAACAAAAATAGATGAAACGTGAGACTCGATAATCAAGAAGAAAAGGAAATGAATAGTCGGAATCAACACGCAAAATTAATTCAAACTTGGTTTTTGGGGGGGCTAACGTGAGGTTGCTTGGATTGAAATCAATTAGTGATTGGATTTTTCTTTTAATCTAAGTGTATAGATTTCCAGATAGGGCATGTTTGTAAGAGTGGTTATGGTAGTTTTTTAAAGTGTTTTTCGTGTCGAAATATATTAAAATGATTTTTTTTTATTTTTAAAATTATTTTTTTAATATCAGCACATTAAAATAATCTAAAAAATATAAAAAATATATTCATTTAAAAATAAAAAAAATTAAATTTCAGCAAAACAGCAGTTTGGCTGCAGTGCCAAACGGGGTCATAATCTATGCCATTCAAAGCAATGAATCGTGTGGTCAGGAATCCCTTTTCCAAGCTGTGATGGATCTTGCTCTGCAATCGGACTCATAAAATAGTTTTTAAATTGAATTACAAATAAAGATAAAGCACTTTATTTATTTATTTATTTATTTATTTTATGAAGTACTAAGCCTATTCCAAGAGAGATTCTTTTCTTTTCTGGTGATAAATTATTTTTTCCACAAAGGTGCTGGTAATGGAAAACATGGTTGTAGATTCCAAAGCTGACTCGTTGAATTTTAGGGTTGTCTGTGACCCTTTTGACCCCACCACCTTATATTATCATGCAAATTAAATGTATAAATTATTTATGCCCACTAATCTTTATAAATTCTATCTTGTAAGAATCATAAACCCTATAAACAAACAAGAACTCCTGTCATGGCCTGGTCAAGTGGGAAAAGAAAAAACAAAGGGCCAGATCATTTCCCACAAACCAACCTTGGTTTCAGCACCAGAAAAGAATTATTCAGATTTTCATTTTTAGATCTTCCAATTTGGACTTTAATGAATTTATAATTTTATTTAATATTAAATTAGTTCGAATTACCATCTCATGGATAGATCCAACGTATCCTCCTCCACCCCTAAATTCAACTCACACACACACATTTCAGCTAATGAAATAGACGAGTGCGAAAACAAGAAAAAGAATCGATGTGGTACATTGACCACCAAAGAAAAATAATAATTAAAATTAGAAGAAAAGGAATCTACGGGGGTATTTGATAAACAAATAACAGAAAAAATGTAGAGGTATAAGCTTTATACTTGAAATAAAATATTAAATTACATAATTATATTGTTTGGGAATATCTATAGAATTGAACTGAATTTACAATCTTCATTATTTTACCTTTAATTTAGAAATTATTTTTGTTACATAAATCATATCTTTTTAGTTACAAGTAGCCTTATGATTATTTAAAATGACATAAAACATAAGTATTATATATATATATATATATATAATTATTTATTAAGTTTTTTTAAAAACTTTTCGATTAAAATTTCTATTGGGATGTTGAGAAAAAAAATCTAGAAATATTCCAATAAAATTCCTTAGTTTTTCTCATATCAAACTTAATAAAATAAATATTAACCTAACACGCAAATAACATTACTAAACGGTATAAAAAAAATATTATAATTAAAGTAGGATAGTCTACAAGTCATTCAACCATTCTTTTTTTAAAAAATGAATCCTCTAATCACAATTTATTCATTGCCCTGGCCTACTTTCTAAACTCGATGATAGAAAGAAAAAAAAACATGCACTGCTCTTTGCCAGATAGTGGTAGTAGATGGAGGTTGTTGTGACTAATAAAGATCAAGTGAAGACAAGACTGTAAAATTTAAAAGATTGGTTTAAGGGATGGTGTTGTTAATTACTAAATTATTATCAATGTATTTATTTTATGCTTTAGAAATATTATTCAAAAATTATTATGCTGTTAAACATAATAATAAAATATTATTTTTAATTTAAATTTTATAGGCTGCCATTAAATTTCAAAAAATATTTTTTAAAAAATATGATTTTATTTTATTTTTTATTTTAAATTAAAAATTAATTTTTTATGTGTTTTAAAATTATTTTTATATGATGATATTAAAAATAATTTTTAAAAAATAAAAAAATATTATTTTTATATATTTCTGAATACAAAATACTTTAAAAAAACTACATCTATAATCTTAAACAAACACTAGTATAGGTTTCATAGGTTTCGTGTCATTGACAATAAAGTACCCGAGACTGCAAAGTTGGTATAAATATTGGAGTATGTGGCCTCATTTATTATTCTATTTCAAAAGTATTTTTTTTATTTTTTATTTTAAATTATTTTTATTATATATGTCAAAAATAATTTTTTAAATATATAAAAAATATTATTTTAATGTATTTTTAAATAAAAAATACTTAAAAAAAAGCAACCACAACAATATTCTCTATCATTCAGTCACCTATTTATTCATGTATGTGTCCGCAAAAGTGGAGAAATAAAGCTTGGGTTTGTGATATAAGGTTTTTTTTTATAAAAGAAAGAGATGCATTTTTTTAGATTTACTTTTTTAATTTAAATATTATTTGAAATTAAAATCAACATTATCAAATACAAAAAAATGATTTAATTTTTAGAACTGAATTCAATTATAAGAGTTGCTTGTAAAAAAATAAAAATGTTCATCCTGGGTTTTTTTGTTGGAGAAAAAAGAGTAAAGGACTGACATTAATATTTGAAAACCACATCACTTCACTTGTATTTGAAAATTTAACAACATATTTTTTTCCTAGTCATACAACGTTGTTTATGTTTTAACTTTTTTTTTTTTTGAAAAACAAACCCCAAAATAATTGTTAGAGACTACTTCTCTACCGTAATTAAATTTAATTATAGTGTTTGATTTGAATTAATAAATAAATTGGGTTTACATGTTTCGAAGAGATAAGATTAAATTCATCTTGTTTTCTAATTACTCTCGTTATTTTTATTTTATTTCTTCAAATATCCTTAAAAAGAAAGGGTTACTAAATAAGTATTTGAAATAAATAATTTTAATATTAAATATTAAATATTAAATGTTTTTTCTTGTAGTATTTTTAGGAGTTAAATTCCATTTGAAATTCAATTCTTAATATACAATTGCCAATTGGATTTCAAACATAGAATTTCATTAAAACTTGTTAATTAAATTCAATTAAGAGAGTTTCAAATATGTTGTAGTTAATAACTTTCCAAACCATGATATGCATTTAAAACTCAATTCCTTCCTAAAAATTTATTTAATATTTTAAGTTATTAAATTTGAGATTGACTTAGAAAACTCATGAATTGAAGTTGAATCAAGTAAGGTTTAAAATCAAATCAAGAAAACAAATATTTACCTAATAAAAATTAATTTATGTCAATCCAACTAAATCTCATAGGGTAAATTTTACAAAATGATAAAAAATACATCCATAAAGTGTCATAACTTTACTTTAATTATAAGATAGGAATGTTTTCAAGTAGCGTGGTACGATGATAGAAGATTATAATTTGTATAACAGATTTTAAGTTTGAGTTAAGATATATATTCTATATAAAGATCTGAGATAACTAAAATTTTATTTACAAAGTATATTTTTTTAAAATAAAGTTTCATCTCGTAAAAAAATAACATAGGAGATATATTTATTAATTAGTAATTATCAATCTATAATTTATGGTTAATGAAATAATATATATTATTAGATACAACCTTTTCTTGGTAGTTGAGGGAGATCACATCAAGGGTCTGTAGGTCTACAGTATCCCAACTAAACTTTAGATCCTACCTCCACATCATCTCAACTCCCTCCACATAACACTCATCATTTCATAAACAACAAACAATTACAAAATAATCCCTCTAGTTAAAACCAAATATTGAATCCTTACACTCTTATTTATTTCTAAAATAGTCCTCCTATTAATTCTTCATAGCAATTTATCCCCCCCCCCCCAAAAAAAAAAATATTGTCCTTTTTTTGAGGTCAAATCTTCCAATCTCATTTACTACACGAAAAAGTAATCCAACTACAGATCACAGTCCGAACACCTTCAAAAGAATTAAGAATCAAGTTTGATCAAGATATGAATTTATATATATAACCCGTTTATTTTTGTGTTTTAAAAATATATTTTATACTTCTGTTGATGTTTTAAAATTATTTTGATATAATTAAATGAAAAAAAATATTTTTTTAAGAAAAATAATTATTTCTATGCATTCTTCAATAAAAAATACTTTAAAAAATAATAGTTATTACACTCCCAAACACCTTTATAAGTATTCAAATCATAATATAGTCCCTGCTTTTTTTTTATTATTAACAATCACTATTTTTAAAAATAGAAGGATTGGCTCATAATAAAAAAAATAATAATCACTCACTAAATTACACCTACTCCATAATCGAACATCATGATAGCTACAAAAAAACACTTGATCTGAAAATCCCAACAAAACACACAACAAATCCATTTTTGTCCTGGATCCCAGGACCACCCTTCTTCTAGTTCCCTTTCACTCACTCTCTCCACCACCAGGCCGGTCATGAAATTCCCATTTCTTAACCAAACCACTCCTCTCCCAAATCATTCTTTCGTTTGCAATTCCTATTTCACTTTCTTGTAACATCAAGCTTCTTTTTTTTAATACTAGAGAATTGTTTAAGCTAACTTAAAATGTGTCTTTGTCTACAAAATCACACAAGACTACATTTATATTACTTGATCTTCACATTTTGTTGATGCCCAGATTGATCTGATGCAAATACTTGGTGGGTTTCTATAGGAGGAGCCGGAAACCGGGTCTGCTGACTTCATTGTGCCAATGAAAAGGTCAGTGCGTCCGCTTTTTAGCATTCTACTGCTCGTTGTATTTGCTCTGACTCTCAGCTGCAGGATCCTACTCCGCCGTGGTGACGGGGTTGGCTTCATTAAGTTTGAGAAACCCGAATTGATTTTACAGAAAAAAGTTCCAGTTTTTAATTCCACGTTGCTGAAATATTCAGCTATTGATATAGGAGAAGAAAAAGCGAAGCATGAAATTGAAGAGTTATTGGAAGGGAACTTTGATAGTCGAGGAAGGTATAGGTCTTTTGCTACTTGGAGGAGGTTTAATCATCATGATGTTAGAGCAAGGTCATCTAGGGGTATCCCATTAATGCTCAGGTCTCCTCAGTTTTATAGGTATTGGTTAGATTTTAGGAGGGCTTTGCATGAATGGGCGCGAAAGAAGAGGTATCAGCCTGCAATAATGGATGAATTGGCAGGGCTTCTGAAGGGTCGTATTGATAATGGATTGGTGGGTTCGGAAAGGCGGTATGGCTCTTGTGCTGTAGTTGGGAATAGTGGGATTTTGATGCAGAAAGAGTATGGAGAATTGATTGATCGTCATGAGGTTGTAATCCGATTGAACAATGCGAGGACGGAGAAATATGAGAGAAATGTGGGGGCGAAAACTAATATTTCTTTTGTAAATAGCAATATTTTGCATCTTTGTGGAAGGAGGCAAGGTTGTTTTTGTCACCCATATGGGGCTAATGTCCCTATGGTTATGTATATTTGTCAACCAGCACATTTCTTGGACTATATTGTTTGTAATTCATCTCACAATGCGCCATTGATTGTCACTGATCCGCGCTTTGACTTGTTGTGTGCGAGGATTGTGAAGTATTATTCCTTGAAACGGTTTGTGGAGGAGACAGGGAAGTCATTAGATGAATGGGGCTCTGCTCATGATGGTTCAATGTTTCATTATTCATCTGGGATGCAAGCTGTGATGCTTGCAGTGGGGATTTGTGATAAAGTTAGTATTTTTGGGTTTGGAAAATCAGCTTCAGCCAGGCATCACTATCATACTAATCAAAAGGCTGAGCTTAGGTTACATGATTATGAGGCGGAGTATGATCTTTATCATGATTTGGTGAACAATCCACAGGCAGTACCTTTCATTAAGGACACGTTCAAGTTTCCTGCTGCTGCAATTTATCAATGATTTTTCGGCAGTTGAATCCTTTTGTTTTGTTGGATTAATTGATTGGTTGTCAAGCTCAAATTTCTTTATTGTTGTAATTGTTTTTGGCACCACAAGATGGTTATGGAAAGCAGTTGAAGATTTCTGTTTCATATGCTGACCCTGTACTAAGATAGTCCAGGGCAATACTAATTTAAAGCTGGAATCCAAGCAAATGGTTTCAAGAATCTCAAGTTTATCATTTGCTCTTACAATATTGAAAATGCCCTGTTGTTTTCTTCAAGTTTTTCTGCAAAAATGACTCTTTTTTAGTAATAATATCTGCAACTGTTATTCATTGATTTGATATGCTTTCATCTCCCCCTGGGTTTACTAACATCTAGCGTCTCGAGGAAAATCTGGACGGAGGTTTTCAATATGAATAATCTCGTCACTCTCAATTCTGAAGTCACTTGCTGGTTAAGAATCTTAAGGTTTTGTGTCAATTTTGCACTTCCTTTATCAAGCTAAACTCCTAAAGTTTGATTGGAACCTTTAGAGCTGATATGACAAAGTTAGGTATCACTGCTTAAGTGCTCCTATTCATATAGACAGGGACAGGGTTCGGGTTCTCTGTTACTGTACACCTTGATGAAGTTCGATAACTCCTGCGCATTATATTCTGTCAGGCATGCTCATTTGGAGATGTTAATCATGTAAATTTGACACATTTCTGTGACCTGGATAATATGTCTAACACATAGCAGTAAATTTCACTAATCCATGATTTCTCACTTCAGTATTTGAGCATAATCTGCCGCATTGAAACTCCTGCAGCATTCTCGTTCATGTAGTTTTCTTGGGTTCAGTAGGCGCCTCATTCTTGTGAACACAGCAATGGGTTTTTTGTTTCTCATAGATGTTTCATGATGGAACCAATTATTTTCATAGAAGAGAATGACTCCCCGACAGGTGAAAGAGGGTTGTGGCAAAATATATTTCACCTCCATGCTTTTGCTTTTCTTTTCTCGAGACAAAAAAAAAGAGTTAAAAGTGACAGTTCCTTGTGCCAGCACAGGAAAAGCTACAGAAGATGAAACAGAAGTTATGATAATTATTTATATGTATAATACAACACAAAATCCTGCCTCGTTAAAAATATATACAGCACAACATGTTCAGATTCATCTGTTGTCTTTCTCCCTAACCCCTTCACCCCGAAGTTCCTGCCTCGTTAAGAAGAAATAGATTTTTTAGGTTTCAGGAAAGTCGAAACAACTTTGCCATTCAAGCACAGAGATAACTTTAACACGGTGAACTTCTTAACTTGAATGACCAGATCCTCAAGAGAAACAACAGCTAGAGCTAAAAATCCTTCTGGCCTATCTACTGACAATCGCCTTCCCGAGCTGCTGGCCAGACAAAGACTTTCAGGGACAGGATCAGAATATTGACGCACTGAAATTATAAACTATCAATCTTACCATACAATCAGGGACTGGAAGAGAACATACAGACTGCAGAAACCCTTTTCGCAAATGCCTTTTAACATTTTTGAGCTTCAATTGCCTAAGAGAAAAGGAGTAAACAAACCCAGTAACAATCTAAGAGAGAACAAGATATCACTGCCAATTAGGACTGAAGTCTTACCGCACCATCGCAGGACTTTGTTAAAATTGTTTAACAGTTTTCATCACAATTGATGTCATCAAGCAATGGTAAGATGTGTAATCTCACAATGTCTCCAACTCTGACGCAGTGGAAAACACAAAATAATATGAACAACGTCAATATTTTGTATAATATTCTGGAATCCCCAGAAAACAAGAAAAACTCTCAAGAAACTTTGATTTTTTATTGAATAATTCAGTGCCTCGACCAGAAAGCTTATAATCATATTTAAAACAAAAACCCTAGTCCCTAATCCTTGTTGGACAAGAAAACAGACTAATTATTAAAATTACTAAAAATAAAAAATTGAGATAGTTGCGGAAATCAAAACTGCTAGAAATCCCGAGCAAGCTGGAATTGACGGAAGCCAATTCGGACTTGAAAATCAAGAGTTATGGCTAAAACAAAATTTTTTCTAAAATAGCAAAAACGATACTTTCGGGGCCTAAACGACAAAATTCAGCTAAAAAAAAGTGTGTAACAACACCAAAGATGTTGACTAATTCTGGACTCACCGAAACACATTAACAAGGTAAGTTTCATATCATTCCAACTTCAACTCCCAGATTACTAGAAAATTCAATTACCCTTTATTTTTGGATTTTGCATCTTCAACATGTGCCACTTGTTCTACTTCAAACTCTGACCGGCTCATAGCCCCTTTAGTTGATTTCACTGCTTCTACAAACTGAAGCAGGACCTCCTCGCCTGATGTGATTATTTTGTTATTCACAAGTAGAGGACGAAGCAAATGGACAATCCTTGCATCTTTCCATGTGAAAATTTGAAAGCATCCCCATTGGCGAATCAGGATTCAAAACCCATCTCCATCATGGCATACCTGTCAAACAGTACCAAGCTTCTCTAGACAAAAACAATCATGAAGAAAGTCATTAATCTTCTGTCTTAGCAATCTGACCGACACTTTCAGGGTAAATAAAAGTGCTGGTTAATCATCGTTGTTAGCTATAAAAGTTTTTTTTTAATCTTAATAGTTCACTAATAATTGAATTAAAATCAATTATTCCTTTGATTATTTTTTTAAGATATAGCAATCTTTCTTTTACCTTCTTTCTTCCTTTTCTTGTAAAAAAATACTGGTCTATTTATAAAACATACTTGATACACAAACATATAGGTTTAACACTTACTGAACCAAGAAACAATTAATCATAAATAATCCTTACATGATCAACCTTTCAATAAAAAAGTATCAAATAAACAACAATAAATACCAATCTACCATCAAATTCTAAATTACCACCGCATAATGGGCAGCTGTCCGTCAAAATTCCCATGCTCTTAAGCAGCTGGGCCAGGATTGACTTGCCATATGGTAGTGACAACACAATCAGAGCCAGAGGAATCTCGGTCATTCATATCCAAGATTTCTCTCATTTAATGGAGGTGCTCTATCCAATAGCTTTACTGAACTTTTCATACTCTTGATAGCAATATTATCCTCAGATTTCCCATTTCTGCTGTCATTTTTCTTTCCATTCTTTGCCTTCTTCTTTGGTGATTGTTCTCCTTCATGCGCCTTGCTTTGACCTGCCTTCTGCTTCCTTGTCATCATCGTACTTTCATCAGATGGTGCATGAGCTTGAGATCTTGTTTCATGGACCTTACACTCAGCCAGGTGGTGTTGATAAAATATAGAGCCCCATCTCGCATCTTGTATATATTTTTTGTATAATTGTAAAGGGGTAACAACTTCACCTTGAAACAACAGATTGGCAAAGTGCTTCAGGTAATAATTTATGTAGCCATTTAAAGTAAACATGCATGCAAACCAAGGAATTGGTTCCAGTTAATTTGAGGTAAACTAAGCTGAGAAATTATGGAACAAATTAAAACTAACCTTCATCTTCCTTTTGGATTCTTTCTATACAAAACTCAAAACAACTTCCAAGTTTCAACACCAGACCAAGATACAAGCATCGGTAGACAAACTTCATCAACCTTAATCACACACCATTGCTAACCTTCATGTTTCTGTAATGGCACTATACCTCCTAAACCAGAAACGTACAATGATAACACAAACCTCATTGATCCTCATTTTCTATCCTACTAAGAATGTAGCATGTTTATCAAGGGGTGTAATAACTTGCCGCTTGTCCAATTGGGTCTTCTTCAACAGGTAGAGCCGTTGACAGGTGCTGATAAAAAACTGTCACGCTAATGCTATGGAGTTTCATCTGGTTTCTCAATGCCTTAGCCCATTGGGGTATCTTTAGCAATGTGGCAGCTTCTTAGCGGCAGGGTTATATTTAAAAAAAGAATTAAAAAAATAGTGGTCAAAAACCCCACATTTGGGCCACGGACCAGGGGCATCCTGATGCTGGTTCGAGAGATTTGTTCTTGTTGTGATATTATTACTTCAGGGCCATAAACAGGAGCATTTTTATACCCAGCCAACGAAAATCTTCCTCAAGAAGAAACCAGGCCCATTGATAAGGGTCCTCCAGCTGTTCAGCTTTCTATTTCCAAAGGGTTTTATTTTATTTTCTTAGAAGAAAATGAACAGTTTGTTGTTGTTCTTGATGTATTATAGTACTTGGACAGGTTTTCTTCTTTATTTCTGGGCCATGGGAACAAGGTTGAGACATCCATGGCTGGAGATGATAAGATTGATCACAGGCTCCAATCAATATAGTTATAATTTTACAAGAAAATAAATGTTTTCATAGACTAGAAATGTAAACTCCATCTTTATTTATGCGCATCATCTAGACGATGGTTTACAAATTTACTTGATGAACTACAAACAAGGTCTAAATAATCATGACCATAGATTAATGATTAGGTCCTCATGCCTCAATGTTAATTAGAGCTGGGACTCTTGAAGGAGTTCTTTCTTGCTGTAGCGAGAACAGTCTTGTCAGCAACTATAAAATATGCTGCTCCAGCAACTGCAGCGAAATGTATTGTTTCATTAAATCAAGAAGAAAACAACAATTATAATGCGGATAATGTTTGTTTAATCATCAGGGCAGTGATTAATTAATTACCAGTTGAGATTATGAGAGCTTGAGCTGTGGGATTCATCCTTGCCCATGGCAGCATCCTTGCACTAGCCATCTACATGTTAAACATGATACAGATCAGAATGAATCAAGGAATTCTCTTTTTTTTTCCTTATAAACATTTTTTTTTGTGATTAACGAGGGTAATAAAGGATGCATGCATGAAAGTTACAGGAAGACAATCTTACAGTTGGAATGGCAGTGGCAATGGTAGCAAGTGCAGCTGCCTTAGCTCCTGCAACCACTCCTTCTGTTGATCCATCATAAACAAATTAGTTTTGCAAATTTGGAAACGAAAATGAGAACTGATATACAATTAGAAGCCAGTGACAAGTAAATCACAGAAAAAGTACCATGAGAGCAGCGCTTTGCCATGGCCAGCTTTTGGTCAAGTGAAGCTAAGCTATTTCTCTGGAGAGGAGACTCGGCAACAACTTTCTTAGACATTTTAAGAGGCAAGTTAACAAGACCAGTGCTGGCTAATTAATGAAAGAAGTTAATTAATCACTCCTGGAGGAAATATTGGGAGGTATGTTTTGCTTGGAGATACCAGCAAGATCTGGTTGCGTATTTATATGGATCATGGAGTTGTTGGATAGAGAGAGAGAGAGAGAGCCCCTGGTGTGTAGGGTTTGATGGTTTCATTTGAATTCTAGCAACATAGTCACTTGTTTTTACTTCGGTTTCTGTTTATGGTCGGTTGCTGCTCATCCCAATGTGCATTGATTTACGAAGAGAAGAAAGGTGGAGGAGAAATTTGTTACCAAACTTGTCTTTCAATCTTCAACTGAGTCTTCAAACAGAGACATTTTTCAATTAGACCCCTCATCTACTGGACAATGTTACCCCAAATAATCTCCACCTTAAATGTTTTCCCTTTTAAAATCATAAAAAGGAGGACCTTGTTCACCCATAAACTTGAATGAAGGACTGATTGTGTAATGTGTGATGGATGGGATAAAATAAGTTCATTTCCTTACAAATAAAATATACTTGTAATGGGATCTGCATTCTCTGTCTCTGGTTACAGGATTAGCCTCCTCTATCCAGCTCGGGAGAAGAGAGAGAGAGAGAGAGGGGGAAAACCACATGATTCTCTCTCTATCTTTTCAACATGGCAGGTACAGAAAGCCAGTGGTTTGATACAAAAAGCATCTAAAAACCATGGGTTCGGGCTTTAATGTGCTGTGGATGCGCACGTACGTGTCTCTGCTCCCAAGTGCTCTGTCTCTGGGAGAGTGGCATCACTACTCGACATGTTACTTTCTCACTGTGCTTGTCTTTGATGGGTTTCTCTTTTAGGTCATGGTTTTTGCTCGAGTGGTTGGTGGTGGTGGCGACGGGTGGGCGTTCACTGGTGCCTTTTCACTGGTTTGCAAACCAATAATTCATGGCCAAGATTGTAAATTTGATGCTTCCTGATATTTTAGGCTTCACGCCATTGACTTGAACGTGTTTGAGCTTGAGAAAAACCACTGTGCTTTTATTTTTTTTCAGTTCTGAAGTTTATATGATTTTTGTTAAGTTTTGAGTTTAGATATTCCACTCAAGTTTCTGATGAATCTCGAAGATAGAATAAGATTCATAAATCGGATTTTAGCCGTATGAGATAGTCAAGGACTGAAAATAATTTCATTTATAATTATTTCTTCGAGATTTTTTTAGTAATTAAGATTTCAGTTTTTCTTTTTATGGAAGATTGGATATACTACAAGAGTGATTGCGTCCATGAATCTAAGGTGAGGCAACAGTAACATTGATGTGAACCTTCAACTGTGATTAGACAAGACTCATGAGAGAGTGTTTTCATAACATGTCATGGTTTTAGAATGACTGTTTTATATTTTCAAGTTTAACAATGTGTTTATAGATAATTGTGTTTTATAATTTATTTTGATTATTTTTTATAGGATGATTATAGTCTTATGATCTTGAGTTTTAGATTCAATAGATTTATTTAGGGTGGACTCGAATTAATTTTTTTTATTAATTTTTTATGAGATTATTACATTCTTATAACTTGAATCATGAGTTTGTTGAGGTCAAATTGTTTTGTTACTTTTTAATTATTTTTTAAAATATTATTTTTTCAATATTGAATTGATTGAAAATTGAGTTTCATAATTTATTTTGATTTGTTTTTATATAGGGTTATCATGATCTCATAATTCAGGTTGTGAATTTAACAAAGGTTAACTCAACTTAGTATGAAATCGATCAAATATCTTGTCATTTTAATATTATTTTTTTCAAAAAAGTAATATATTGTTTGGAATTTATGCTAATCAAACTATATTTTTATCAACTGTATAGGTTGCTTTTATATGTTTTAAGGAGATCAGATTACATGGGGTCAAGTTTCACACAATTTAAAATATCTAGTTTAATCCAAGAGTATTCTTAAAAATACTAGAAAGGGATTAATTTATGTAATTTATTCAGTGGCAATAACATATGACCGTGGACATCACAACTCATTAAATTACAAAAAATAAAGGTGGAAAGAAAGCTTTTGTGCCCTAATACATATATTATTATTTATTATAATAGTGTAATTATTATATTACTCTTTGTCCATTAAAACTTAAAAACTTTAAATTGGGGCATTGGGGGCAATATAGTTTTTTTACCATGACATAATTGTTTTTAGTGAATTGTATGAGGTTAGTTTGATAGTTTTTTTATTTATAGTGAAATTGTTCATTTAACTCTGTAATTAAATAATATAATTCCTACTATTCAAGAATATCTTTGTATTTTAATTTTTTTTTATAATAGTTTAATTATTTTGATGTTCTTAAAGATAAAATCAGTTGAACTCTCCCCAATACCTTTTTCTTTCTTTCTCATTTTACATTTTTTTATTATGATATTGAAAGATACTCATGGACATTTTTATATATCATATTTTTTAAATATAATGTATCAACTTGTAAATTATCCCCTATATTATTTGGGCAATGCGTCAGATGTCATTTGACGATTAAATGCCACCATTCAAGGCAATGTTTATAAAGTATTAATGTTTTTCTACATGATGATATGATGTGTTTATCAAGATTCTCATGATTGTTTATCGCTGATGATCATTTCTTTTTATTTATTTTGTCTCTCTCTTCTTATTTAGTTTTGACCCAATGCATGTCTAGATTTCAAAACAATCCTTTTTATCTTTTTTCTCCTTTGACATTTGGTCCTTATATTTTTTTTTATTTTAGAATAAACTATAAAATTATATATGCTTTTCAACTTCACTCCTTACTATTTTTTAATCTATAAATAATTTTTCAAACAACAAATATTTTTCAATTTTACCCCATAAACATCTTAAATATATAAAAAATATATTAAATCACAATTACATTTTGATTTCATCCCCTGTGAATTTTTTAATCTACAATTATTTTTATCTTTAAAACTTCATCCCTATTATTTTCATTGTTTTCTTATATTTTATTTGGGATATTCTTTTAAAAAATTGCATCCTCCTTGGGTTTTTTCCTTCATATTATATCATGCTTATTTTTGTTGCTTTCACAGTTTTTTTTAAGTTTTTTCCCATCTTATCTTTTAAAATTAAATTTGATAAGAATTAAGATTCTTGATTAAATTTGGGTAAAAAAATTCACAAGATGTGACTCTTAGATATTATACCTTGTTTAGAAGGTTCATCGGGTTTGCATTATTTTTTTTTTCCTTTTTTTGAACTAATATGTTGTTATTCTTTGAAATTTGATTCTTTTGAGTTAGCTTAAAAGATTATTTTTATTTCACCATTATTATTTTTTAATTTACCAATAATCTATGAAATTATTAATGTTTTTCCACTTTGGCCCCTATTATTTTTTAATCTTTCAAATTTGATTCTCATTTTTTAATTCCAATTTATTTTATTTGGGATCATTGTTATTCCTTTTTCAAATTTTATCCTCCTCAAGATTATTTTTCTGTCAAATTATATCTCCATTCTTTTTTTGTTTTTTTTTCTCTTAAAAGTATTTTTTTCCTAAGAGTTCATCCTTTAATTGTTTTTTAGAGTTAAGTGTATTGAGTGAACTTAAGTCCAATAATTGACAAGTTGTTGGTTTTAAAGATTAGATAAGGTTTGAGAATTTTTTTATGTTTTTCTTCTTTTTTTAAGCAAATGTTTTTTTTGTATTTTCAATTTCTTTTTTTCATTACCCCTCCTTATTTTTGGGTTTGATTCTATTGGGCTCTATATTGTTTTTTTATATAAAAAAAATCTCACATCAATATCTTTTAAACCATAAATAATCTATCATATTATAAATTGTTTTTAGTTTCATCCCCAATGACTTTTTAATCTTTCAAATCTAGTACTCATTGTCTTTATTTCTATTTATTTTGTTTGAGATTATTTTATTTGTTTTTCAAGTATCATCCTTCTCATGTGTTTTTATTTGAAATCTTATCCTCATTTTTTGTTTTTCTTTTTTGCCTTTGCAAGTTTTTTTATCAATATTTTTTTAATGATTTCATCATTCAAAATTAAATTGATTGATAATTAAACTTCTTGATTTAACTCGAGCTTAGAATTTGAGTTAAACCCTTTTAAGATTAGATTAGGTTTGAAATATTAGATTAGATTTAGATTTAAACTGAAAAAATATTAATTCAATCAAACTGGGTTAATATTTAATTACATTAACCTAAGGAACTCTAATGAAATAAACATCAAGTATTTTATTTTTAAAATAAAACATTGTTCTAATAAAAAATAATAACCCCAGTTTTTTTCCAAGTAAAATCCCAAAACAAACTCTTATCCAAAACAAGAAAACTCATAAAATAAATAAATAAAAATAAAAATAAAATATAGAAAGGAACGGAACCCTCTGCATTACTCATTGCCAAATTGAAGAGAGAGGCCATTGTTTGGGCCTTTTCCAACTTGGGCCTCCCTGGCTTCGTAGAAGCTATCAAATAGGAGGCAGTCCTCATCATGACGTGTTTTTTTCTTAGCAATAGCAGTCATCAGCTCTTTTGAAGACCTTTTTTTTAGTTGCTCTAATCTAGGCTTTTCCAGCTTTGTGAAGTGGGCCTCATGATTGTAATTTTTTTTACCAATAAATAATTAATAAATAATGATTTTTAGTTTATTTTCGATGCTGTTATTTTTTCTTAGTGTGAATTTGTTGAATGAAAAGTTTATGTATGACAGGACAACATTATCTAAAAATAACAAATGAATGTGGCTGAAATCTAAGCAAGATCAAACCATGCATCGTTTGATTTTTTTTTCAAAAAAATGCAATGAAAAAAAAAAAAGAGACTCGATCACGTGGCCTTGCTTGTCAGGGTTGCACTTGGGCGTAATCTATATGGGCCAAACTTGATAGTGTCTAACCTTTTTTTTTCAATTAATATTTTTTTTTGATAAATTTTTTATAAAAAAATTAAAACTCATACTCTCATTTATTTTATACAGGAAGCCTCTTTTGAATGGTTATGATGTTTTGTTATGCATTTAATTTTCAAAGAGACGTTTATAAATTATCTGCAATTTCTTTTATTTTAATCTTTTGAGTAGATAAATTATCTATTTTTTTTTATTTTCAGATAATATTTTCTAATAGGTATAGTCATGCATCATATTATTTGATTGAGTAAAAATAATAATAAACAAAGCATAACAAATTGACTACAATATAAACAATGTGACTCTTTTACTGTAATGTCTCTTTGTTGTTCATCCCTCTAACAATTAATTGTGGATGATATTAGTATTTTTTGATAAATTTTTATTTTGATCTCCCAATTTTTTTTTTACATAATCAAGCCCTTAAACACCAAATTTTCTTGGAGGGAGGGTTGAATTGAAATATAAAAGAACGAAGTAAGAAACTTTGGGTAACATAGGTGGTTCTTTAAAATTTATTTGAAAAATATATTTTATATTTAAAGTTAAAAGATAAGAAGATAACATTGTTTCTCCGCACCCATTAATATTATGAGTTATAATAGTAATGCATATTTGTTTTTTTTCTTTCATTTTGACCTTTTTTTCTTTGCTTATTGCTTTCTCATTTTCTATTTAATTTGGTCCCTTCTATAATGTGTTTACTAGTATTTAAAGTTGATAATTTAATTTTATTTGCTTTTTGTATTGGTTCAGAAATAAATTGCATGATTTTTCTTTAATCTTCGTTTTTAATTTATTTTGTTTTACCTTTTAATTTGTCTTTTATATGATTTTTTTAATACTTAGTGATCTATTTTTGTTATCGTACAATTAAATAAACAATATTTTATAAGATAAAATAAATTATAAATCCCCCTCAAAGTCTATTATTCAATTTTGTAGGTTTGAAATTTTGACTCGGGTTATCTGAGTTTCACTCGTGCATCTTTGATATTAATAATCATGCTTATTTAAAATAATTAATTATCATCACAAAACTTTCAATAGGAAAAAAAAGAGGGCAAAAAGCCAACTACACTCACGTAATACAAATATAGAAATAGTAATACCATCAACATGCATTGAAAAAAACATTTTTTTTTCTTTCTTTGTTAAAGCTCAAGCATGAGGCAACAAATTGAAAAGGTAAGTTTTGTTCTTTTAATAAAAAAATTCATACAAACTAATTAAAAACGATGAGATTTCAAATTCGAATTTCATTTTAGCAAACACATCTAAAGCCTTAGGCTCAACAAACACAAGAAAAAAACGAATCAACTAACTATTTAATTTAATAGGTGGTCCAGTGGTAACAGCCTGAGATTAAAAGATTTAATTCTTTGTGATTGCTAATATGATGACTACTAGAGACTTACATGGTTATTAACTTCAGAACTCATGATATTAATCGAGATGAATGAAAATTGACCCGAACATCCCACATTAATAATAATAAAAAAGACCGACTCAACTATCTAGGATGTTGATGCAGTCATGACCAGCTTCATGATAATAGTCTACAATGGCTCTATCTGTGCAGGTGGGTTCAAGAGGATTAGGAGCTCTCAAGATCAAACAATGAGCTCAGAGAGTGGTTTTTTCTTTCCCGACAAGGCGTGGTGCGTGGGAGGTCATTATCTTCAGAAATAAAAATCAAATCGCCTCTCACATTTTCCCCTTCTACTTTCCAGTTTGTCAAGCCCAGCTGCCTCGAAAGGAACCCTGTGTGCATCATAGTCCTGTGTCTTCTCTGTAAAAAGTCATGGAGCAAATCTTATTTTCACACCTACTGTAAGCAAACCCTTTTTGTTTTTGTTTTTGTTTTTGTTTTTGTTTTTGTTTTTGATTTTTTATTTATTTTGGGGATCAGGTATGTGTAATAAAGTCAGACCTCGTAGTAAAGACTACAGAATTCACCTTTCAAGCTTAATTAATGCCTAATCATTCTCTAGTTGATGTTATACTCGGTAGTTGAATGATTTGGTGTGGCCTCCGACTTGGACTCTAGCAAGTTTGCTTCTATGTTTGCTTTGAAAATAGAGTCGCTGTATATTGAGGGTTTGATAGATGATAATTGTTTTTTAAAGTGTTTTTTTTTGTTTTTAGAAATAATATTTTAATTTTAATTTTAATTTTAACTTTAAACACCTCTAACCTGTGATTATGCCATGGATATAATGGGGATTTCCTCGAAAGAAATATCACGTCACATAAAAATGGGGTTTCCTTGAATTTAATAAAATGCAGGAAGATCAAAGAATCCGGATAGGTTTTGTTGTCGGGTTTTTTTTACCAATAAATAATGATTTTTGGTTTATTTTTGATGTTGTTAGTTTTTCTTAATAAGGTGTGAATTTGCTGAATGAAAAGTTTCTGTATGCTGGACAACATTATCTAAAAATCTAAAATGCATGGTTTTTTTTTTATTGTTTATTAATTGTATAAAAAAATGTTTTTTTTTAATATTTGGTCCTTGATTTCCCCCCAGGAATTTCATCTTAATTGAATATAAATTGATTTTGATTTCTTAAAAAAAAATAGTGAAATTAAAAGAAAAAGAACCAGAATGAAAAAACATTGAACATGAGTGACATGCCATAAATTTAAAAACAAACATATTTTGCTACTCAAATTTTACAAATCACACAAATTATACAATTTTAGAACCTCAATATATTTTAAATTCACTTTTGGTACATAAAAAAGACAACTAGCTATTGATAAAATAGCTTATGCAAAAAAAAGAGGGGAAATGAAAAAAAAAGAAAAAAAGAAGCCACTCCTTCACTGAGTGTAGGTGAGTTTTCATCCAATTCTTTTAGAGATATGATGTACTAATACAATAGACAATTAGCTATTGATAAAATAGCTTATGCAAAAGCTTGAGAAGAATCGTGTAGGTCATCGGGATGTTTTCGTTATCAAAACATAAATATATAAAAAGACAGACATAACATACACATACCAATATTTAATTAAGGTTTTTGAAGTTTTCTTCATAATAAAAAGAGGGGAATTTTTTTTTATTTCCCTTCGTCTTTCTGGTATTAAATTCCATTTTGTATAAGATCGATCTATCTATCTATCAATAACCGAAGTTTTGCGTGAAGTTTTCCTTGCCAGCCCATAATAAGCAAAGGAACAGGGAGAGTTTTCTTGAAGTTCTTCCATGCATGCATATGCATAAAAGAAAAAAATAATTATATATATTTTTGGTAACATAACGCAATAATGTTGAAGAATTTATTGATTAATAGAGAAAATATGAACCATTCGAATATGCATTAAACAAATATTGTTTATTAGCGAATCTTACAAAATATATATTTTCTTGGTAAATGAATTTTATAAAAATTAGCATTACTTAAAAATAGATATACGATGCACACCATGAGAATTTCCCATCATAACGTAGCAAAAACATAAAGAACAATATATAAAATCCTTGTATTGTAGTTAATTAAGATTACAAATGGCAATGAAGTAGACAAATTTTCTCCATTAGAGTTATGCCAACAAAAGCTTCAAATAAGCAACTTAATTTGTGTGATCCCTACGAGAAGAAAATTCATATACTTCACCCATTTCATGACGCCATCAAATTTATTCGTTTGCAAACTTTCTAAAGTTACGAGCACCGCTCCTCGCCCAGCAAGTGCTCCGTAGCAAACCGCTCCCATGCATGTTTCTTGAGAGTTTTTTGTTACTGAGCACAAGCTTAGATAAGCCTACTAGCTAGCTAGGGCTAACTTCTTAAACACCAAATCAAGCAGAAAACTGATAAAATTAAACCTCCCGACTATTTTTCCATGCACACTAACGAGCAAATCAGTCGTCTTCTGATCCAGTGATGCATTCCTTCTCGATATCTTCAAAACCTTCAAGAGATGGGTGAGGAGAATGGCCTTTGCCAAAAGACCTAATGTGATCCTTGAGTGACCTTTTGTGTTTGAAATCGGAACCACAAGTACAATACCACAGCTTTCCACAATTCTTTTCATGGGTTCTCCAATCTCCTTTCACCGCAAATGTTTTGCTGCATTTTCTGCACATAAATGGCTTGGCGCCGTGCTTCCTCTTGTAATGGGTCTGAAGAGTTCTGAAGTCTTTCAATGGCTTAGCTCGTGGATGGTTGATGTTGTTCTTACAGCCCTGTGCACAGCAATAACATGGAAGCCTCAGCATTGCCGCAGGTTGTGTTCCTTTGAGTGAGTCGGGTCCCTTTCTAAACTCGGACCCATGCCCCCACATATGCATCTGCACGTACACAAGGATCGGCAAGTGTTAACCATGGTTAATTTACTGCCTAATCTTGTAGCCAAAATCTGTGAATCATTGATCTTTAGCTTGTCAAAAGTTGATAATCATAATTAAAGGAAAAGGATCCAAAGTAGTAACCTTCATCTCCGAATTCTCTTTATATGAATATATCTTTAGACAATTTTAATTGCAACCGCATGCTTGTATAGTTTATCTTACCCTCTAATCATTTTTCGACTTCTTGTCCCATCTTTTTAAAAAGGCTACCAGATTCCCACTTACCCCAAATAACTTTCTTTTATCCTTCCACCCAGAGAGGATGCAATGATAGAAGAAACCTTTCCTTAGTTGAAGGGAGTAAAAATATACACTCCATTGCTCGATTATCCTTTATAATAATTTATTTCATGAGTACTTGTCAACCAAACGCTTAGAAAACAGCAGAGATCGATGATCAAATGCCATGTTATTGGACTCAAATATGTATATACGGGTGATCTAATAATATATATAGAAGCTCTTGTAAAAGAAAAGAAAACATAGATCAATTTTACTATGTTTTTCTTGGTTTAGATGGCATCCTATGCTGCCTTAACTGTTGTACCTTATCTTTAAGCTAATTTCTTGGTGCTTTAATGGATCCTTTTGGCTTTATATTTTTCTTTCCCCCTGAAAATAGCTACCTTAACTTTTATCTTATTATATTTTCTCCCAATTAATATATATGGAATATGGGGATATATATAGGAGTGATGAGGTCTAGTCCAACGAACAAAATTATAGGTGGAAAGAACATACATATGGTAGCTAGAGTATCATCGTATAACAAAGCATCGATCCCCTTGAGGTTGTCTGCAAATATGAAACTTCTTTCCTATGAAATCTATACAATTTGGCCGAAAATCTAAGCTCCTTCTATTTCAGCAGACCAAACAACTGTTTCGTCTTAATTACTTGCACTGCTTTTTTTTTAGAGACTTTTATTTTTATTTTACCACGCCTTTCTTTATCATGACTGTATTTGTAATCGTTGATTGAAGTATTCACTTTTTCGTTGTTGTTTTCCACAGATAAATTGTTGTCTGTCCCTACAAACGTATAATTTAGACTATTCTCCCCAAATATTTTCTCCCTTGGCAAGAAAGTGGACGCATGATCAGCGGAATTCAACACAAGTTTTTAATCGAGTTCAATACAAGTTTGGTATACATGCAATAGGCATCAACCTCTACATATAATGTGAAACCGGAGAGGTATGAGAAAAGCACCAATGACTAGAAACTGCCTTTTTCTTAAAAAAAAATAGAAGAAGAGATTTACTAAGCTTATGATTCCTGATTATGTGCATAGCCCTGGAAAAAAGAAAATAGAGAAAGAAAGAATGCAGGCATGATGCATATAATCCTCAAAGATTAACAAATATATGATCCATAGTTGAATTGATTTTCATGTGCCAAAGAAAAGATTGGAAAGAGAGATTAGTACTGAGAATTAAATTACTGACCTGCATGTTATTGTACCTATTGAAGGTCTTGCTGCATATAGAGCAAGCAAACTGCATGGGTCCAACAAGGATCTGGGCAGGAGTTGGGATCCAAAATCTACTCTCTGTGTTGAAAGAACATCTTTGAAAGACTTTCTTCGTGGATATGTCTTCCTTCATGAGGTCAAAAACCTCGGTCACAGCTTCAGAATCTCCATTGTTAGGCAATCCAATGTGCAAAGCCACCGTAACCTTCTCTTCTTTAATTCCAGCAGAACTCTCTTTCACTCCCATGTCTTCTTCAATATCTTTCAATGTCCTCTTCTCTGTTAACCTGCTTAGAAGAGGCAAGCACTGAATCGTCTCTTTCATGGACTCTCTTCGTTGCTGCTGCTGCTGCTGCTGAGGGAACAAGGTTGGAGGTCTTAGTGCGCTCATGGGGTTTGTGAGCTGAACTTGTTGAGATACAGAAGAATTAGAAAGAGACGAGGAGGAAGGAGATGGAGATGGAGAAGGAAAGGAAGATGGCTTAAGCCATTCGATGAAGTTTGGAGCTTGAAAGCAAAGATTCTTGTCCTCGACATGGTAGTTCCACAAACCCATCTTGTGGGAGTTCTTGATTTCTCTCCTGAGATGGTTTATATCCACACTTTATGTGGGAAAGCCTTGCACTTAAGAAGATTGTTTCATTTGTCTTTTAACAAGTCTTTATTTACCCTTTCTTTCTTGTCAACCTTTGGCCCAAGTTTGTTTGGTTTCAGAGAAAGAGAGAGAGACATTAGTGGTGGGGTTAGAGAAAATGACATGCAAAAATTGAGACACTGATGAAGAGAATCCTAGAATAGTTTTAAATTTCAGATGAATTTTGCTCATGCCTAAAATAAATGTTTAAATAAAGTACATAATTAAACAATTAATAAATAAAACCCCATAGACATTATTCTATAAATAATACATCACATTTCTTCTTTCTTTCTTTCTTTTTATATTTTTTTTTCACTAGGGCTGATCATAGAATTTGACCCACGCCCACGCATTTTTTTCACAAAATACTTTGACACAGGAGTGCGAAATCTCAATAGAAATATTGAGGAAAAAGGGGCAGAGAATATTTGGTCAATACCTAAAAGAAAAGAAAAGGAAAACGATATAAAAATTGAATCAGGTGACTGCTAGGAATGCTAATAAATCCTTAATTTATGCTAAGTGCAGATTAACTTCCTTATCATAATTACTATTTCATGCGACGAGTAGTCCTAAATTAACGTTGTTAATGAGGAGTTAAGGTTAAATTCCAATCTAAGCTCCTAAGAAGTCATCTTTCATAATTGCTTGACGAAAAATTAGAACACCATTACATATGCTTTCATAAATTACTTGATTTATATCCTATGGTTATCCTAATATTTAAATTGTTTTAATTTAGGAGGAAAAAAAAGACTGAAGAAAACGCAGAATTGCCCGTCCATCAACGAATTTTATTTTCTTTCACTACCATCATAACATAACATTTTATTGCACCTAAAATTAAAATTAATTATCACTCAAAACTCAAATTTATCATTCTCAATTTATTATTAACTATTTTAGTGTTATTTACTCAAGTCCACTGAGTCATGAGATATATAAGTTGACTTGAATTCATCTAATTTTATTTTTAAATAAATTAAATTAATAATACATTTTTTTCTTCTAAAATCAATTACACGTTGGCTTCACTTATTTGAAAGTTTATGATGAACTGATAGCTGTTAAGCCAATATTAATAATTCCCAAACCTTAGAAAGGACGAATTTTTTATTCCAAACCTTTATCTTCTCGCCAAGGCTAAAAAAATCATGTCCATTCCCTCTATGTGTTACATCATCAAATAGCCACAGTTATTAGCAAATTATATATATTTTAAATTTTATGCACAGATTTTTCTAAAACAATCTAGCTACATATACATGATGCCGATATGTTTTTTAATTTCTTTTAGAAACTTATCAATACTGAAAATTAATATATATAAAAGAGTGTTGATGAACAAAGACATTGAATGAATGTAAATGTTCAACATTTGCATTATGAAGTTTCAAGTTAGATTCCAAGGGTAATAATTGACGCACCAGCTAGTCCACACGTTCAAATTTCAATACAGGCTGCATATATATATATATATATATATATATATATATATATATATATGTATTTATATATATATATATATATAATGTATTTTGCTGCAGAGTACAGCTTAATATACGAAGCAAAACCAACAATCATTTTAATGTGAATTGAAGTGCTCTTAAGAACAGTGATTTCCACCTGATTTGTTTGATTCTCTTGACCTTCAAGCCGCGTTGAAAGATAACCTTAAGATGGTACGGGAAGACTAAAAACAGCGAACAAATCTCGGCTAAACTTGCTGTAGGCACCATGTATATCTCATTCATTGAATCATTTATGAGTGCTGCTTGACCATGCGGGTATTTTCGAACCCCCTTTCTCTTTTTTCTTATCAAAACAGGATTCTTTCAGATTGGGTTTTGAATTTTATACAGTTTTGTCGATCTTTAATCCTAAGATTTCGAGATATACGAGAAGGAAACTCATTTACCAGCCAAGCTGAAGCAGTCAGATACATGAGTCACCTCAATATACGTGACATGATAATAAAGAATTTGTGATTTGTATAATAGTTATCAAATTCAAGTCAGGATATACATTCTTTGTAAGAGTCTAAGAGAAACCAAAATTTTATTCGTTCTACAAAATACGTTTTTCAAAAATGATATTTACTCCACATCCAAAAAACAAATTCAGAAACATGAGTGCTTCAGACATTCTTGCATGATTTAACAGACCCAAATCCCAAATTATGCAAACAACAGCATGATGCATTTATTGAGAGAGTTAAGATTAACTTCATATTTTCTTTTTTTTTTTTTTCTGGGATGACAAGAGGTTAGCCTGAATGTTGAAATGTAGCCGACAAGGAAGATATCATGAGCGGATTTTCAGGAGATAAAACAATGTCATAGCTTTCTTTTTTAGCCTTTTCTTCATGTGCATTACGTGCACTGTCTACGATTCTCTCTCTCTAGCTCCATCTCCTCCGCAGTCCATTGTTTTCAAACAGGCGCATAGCCTTATGATTGCACCCTTTCCATGCATGGAGAAAAACATTTCCAGGTTAATCCATGGTGGTCGGAAAAGACACACACCCACATATGTCAATCAAAGAAATGCATGAACTAGTTAGATTAACTTTATCCTTTTGATTCAACAGGAGGTCTAATGCAACCTTTGAAACCTTTAAATTTTCTCCAACTGTCTTTTTATAGAGTATGGTTAGCCTGTTTTTTTAACCGACACAAAAATCCATATTTAAATGGATATCAATCGGCAGCGTCTGTAGGTTTTCCTTCCAATTATTTGTTGGATAGATGTGTTGGAAACTGAAAATAATGTGTTTGAGATGTTTATTTGGTCCAAATAAATATAGAATACAATTAAGTTCTTTGAATCCTGAAAAAATAATAACAAAAGATAAAGAAAAGAAAATATTGTTTTTTTTCTCCAAAGTGTAGTTACATGTTTTTATGTGTTTGAAATAATATGATGGTTAGTAAAATAATTATATTTTGAATTATATTAAATAATTATTATTCGATTCATCCCACCAACCACAAATATAAAAATTTAATGTCACTGAAATATTAAGTTTCAAGTGTCAAGTGCCATCTTTCTTTATATTATAATTATCAACATACTAGCATTAGAAAGCTCACTATAAGAGTTCATCTATCATGTCTTTTATTTAATTTACTACACAAAAAAAAAAACCATATTAATAAACATTTAGGAGGGAGTTTTTCTTTCCAACATGAGATATAATTTATTTTATTCATTTAAAAACAACACCATCAACCCTTCACTAGCTTGTAATAAATATTTTCTCACTTACTTGTATATCTTGATAACTTCCATATAACAAAAGATAAATTTAATTTTGTACATTGCATAACATATAAAAAAAACTTTCAATAACACTAACATATTCTAATTATGCTACCGTTTTATCATAATTATCATCTAACTTCATACTAGAGTCAAATAGGGTATTAGCCTCCTTTATATTAAGATTATTAGATTTATCAAGAATCTTCTCAATATAATATGTTTTTTTTAAAAAAAATTGATATCTAAAATTGTATCCACTTCACCAAGATCTTTCATTTTAAAAATAAAAATGAGACACCTTTTGATTTAAGTTATTCTAATCAACATAATGCTAGAGATTAACATGTCATCTACGTACAGACAAATAATCACATTAAAATATTTTGTCAATTAAAACTAGTTTTAGTAATCAAATTCACTTTAAAATTTATAGCTTGTAATTCATGCATACGATATTAAACCATGATTTACAAGTGTGTCTGAGAGACTATTCAAAGGTATAATTGTTTGCAAAATGCAACATCTTCTTCCTATATTCATTTCAGGATAGAGAAGGTTTAGATAAAACATCCCCCGCTTAAAATGAATCCGAGAATTTAATATCCAAACACTAAGTTTTGATATCAAGATTTGAATTTCATGGAGCTGATTTATGATTGACTTGTTGTCAAAAATCTCACACTAAAAAATATTTTACAACAAGAAAATAATTAGAGCTTAATTTTTCCTACTTGCGCCAAGGCTGCCTAAATTTTCTTTGGCGACTTTAATTTAGAGAAGATATCATAAAATCAACTAGTAAGAGTACTCAAAATATGACCTCATCAAATCACTCATCTTCCTCATGTTTTAGTTTTTTAGTCTTAACAATAACATATTTATCTTCTTGTGGTTTAGGTAGTGCAAACAAATTCAGATAAAGAATATAATAAATCTTCAGTGAAATAAGTTGGAACATCATCTTGTCTATCCACCTTGTGCATGTAATTCATACCATCAAAATGATCTAGTTGAATTTTGAAATCCGTAGCAACCCTAGCTCTTGAATTCAAATTTGTCTCCATTGGATACATCTTGAATTAATGAAATGATTGTATTTTGAATCAAAATAGATCTATTATTATATTTCACAGAACACAAATTCACGCTTATAAACACCCACAAAAAGATATCTCCTTTTAATATAGGATAAAAATGCTTTTCTTCTTAATTCACTTACAAACAACACCAACAAATCTATGTTTGGATAGAAGGTATGATTAAGAGGAGCTTAGTGATTACTTAACCTATATACCTCTTATCATCGGGCAAGTTGCAAAACCACTTTCCCGTGAAGATATTAGGTAGTCTCTAGGAGACAACTTTTATGGGACGTGACTTCATTATAGTAAACATTTTGTCCTGGACCTCATATTGTACCGATGCTGCTAAAAAGAGGAAGCATGCGATGATTTTTTCTCTTAAATTAAAGAGAATCTGGAGCAACCCCACTTAAGATGTCTGTTGAAGGTTACCATATTCATGAATATGAGAAGAAGAAAAATTAGTATTTTTATGCAACTCTTTCTTTCTCATGAAGCAAACCATGCACTATACAAACTTGGTGTACATTTTGTTTCTAATGTTACAGAAGGTTAGAATGTTAACTTATTTTTTTTGGATGAGGAAAACCAAAAACTTGAAAAATATATTTTATAGATTCAGTTGAGCGAGTAAAATCTTTGGTTGTTCTATGCTTTTATAAAATATACATACCCTACTTTAAATTTAAGACTAGTTATAAAAATCATAAACTTTCTATCATCACGTCACTTACCTACGGACATTAGAAAGTTAACAATCACAGCAAACACAAAGAAAGTATATTGATCGATTCCAATTTCAAAAGGAGACCCTTTTTTACTTTTTACTTTTTGGTTTAAAATAATTATATTTTTTTAATACGCCGGATCAATATGGAAAACTAGTTTGGAAGAGCGATTTTATTTTCAATTAATATGTAAATTAGTACAAAAATATCTCTTTGCATCCATCCCATTAAAAAAGAAAGAAAAGGATTTAGTTAATTATGGACGTGGCCAAGGGTAAAGTTAGTTTGTGCTCTTTTTGGAGGTAAGTAGACCACCCGACATCCTACAAGGTCTGTCTTAATGGCCGCACAGAAGATATTATCCAAGGTAGAGGTAAGGACATGGTCACGGAAGCTTAAAAATTATTGTTTTTACCTTTATATATATATATATATAAATCTTCAAAATTTAATGTAATTTTCTTCACATCACTCTAATTTCCAAAGACAGGCGGAAACTTTCCAAATCTAATCTCCCTTCTGAAATGTAGAGTTTACTTGTTAGGGTTTTTGCATTTGTCAGCTTTCAATTTTATCATTTTACATTTGGATTTATTCGAGTGGGCGTGACCGATCATATACAAGATCAGTGTTTTGGCCGAAATCGTGGAACATGAAACTTGACTTGTAATAGTTGTTTACTCTGTGATCTGACTTGACTGATTTTTTAAAATGTAAATTCAACTCGGAAATCATTGCTCTTGATTTTTTTTGGTATTTATGATGGCAAGCATCTATCGTTCTACCTAGTCTTTCTTCTGGGAGGAGAAATTATACGTCGAATGTTCATTCCACAGATTGTTTTTAAATATATTTAATTGAATTTATAGTTTTTTAAAATAGAGAAAATATTTTTATTTACTCTATTTCCAGATCACTTTCTTGGATCTAAGAAATTCATGCGTTGAGAGAAGCTGCCGGAGAATAGTTTATACGCTCACCCTTCATGTTTCGCGTTGATGAAGTTATTTTTACATGATATTTTATATTTTTAATCTATATTTTATTAAACTCAGAATTCTTATATGATTTGAAGGAGAGTGGGATCTGATCCTCTTATATATTTTTGGGTACATAATTTGTTAAATTATAGCTTCTTTAATTCGTTTGAAAGAGCTGACGAATAAGTGTGTGTGTGTGTTTGTATTATCATCCCTGATGATTTTCTAAAAATATTTGTTAATTGGATATATGTTAAAATATATATATTTTTTTAATAGTAACACATCAAAATTATATAATTATTATAAAATTACAATCATGCAAGCGCAATTTCCATCCCGTAAATGAAGGGATAGGAAGAATTTATCCTTTAGAATATAGAAGGAAATAAAAAACAAAGTTGATGGGAAAGGGAGGAGGTCAATACAATCAATTACATAAAGAGCGGGGAGTTTCGGTTCATCATCATTTCTTTCATTTCAGAGTCTTTCTCATCTTTAATCAAAAAATTGGACACAGATTTTCATGGCTGCCAAGTCCTCCGTCAACCAATCTACTTTGGTGTTCTTAAGAATTAGGTCATATACATTGTTTCCTGAAAATTTATTTATTTATTTATTTATTTTGATGTTAAAAAGTATACTCTAGTAATCATGATTTCCAAAATAAATGTATTTTTTTTAATACGAGAAAATTCTACCCTCTAAAAATTATATTTATAAACTCAAGTGAATTAATAAAATTCTGTTATCTCTTTACTCAGAATTATAAATTTTTAACAATCATGTGACGTGTCTTATGCAGCAGATAAACGTAACTTGTTTAGTCACATTTGTAATAGTCAAATTCTATGTAAAAATGATTTCGAGGTTGGAGGGTCGCACAGGTTGAAGAACCAGAAGGGAGGCGTCGTCATCATTTTTATGAACACGTGTCCACCATGTGGACTTGAGGTACATGACTTGAATTGTTGGGCTACTTGAACAAGACCCATTTCCAACCCCTTGTTGGATTTTCATTTACAGCCCTTGAACTTTATTCTACTAAAAAATATTTTTTTTTATCATTACATTAAACATTTTAAATCTATTTTTTTTTATGTATATCAATATTTATTTTTTAAATATATTAATTAATTATAAAAAATAGATAATAAATTCATACGCACATCATATAATTATAATTATACATATACTCAACAATTATTGGGTTTTTTTTTATTGTATCGGTGACAAAAACATATATTTTTTATTTATAAAATAAGTTTTGTTTTTTTATTTTTATACTTGGTATTTTTATTGTTTTACATTTTACCTGTTTATCACTATTTTTTCTTCTTTATTTTTTATAATGTTTTTTTAGTCTTTCCTTTTTATTTTCTATACATTGTTTCTTGAAAAAAAAATTATTTTTCTTGCACTTTGAATATTTATCACTCTACACAACTTACTTATATCAATTTTTTTTTCTTATCTTTATTCTTTTGTAAAAAAAAAATTCTTCACACTTTCTTTTTGAGAAATTATTAGAAAGACCAAGTAAATAATGTTTCATTATAGCAATAGTAACATTGTTGTATTCTTTTACTACATTAAAAATTAGTTTGAGATCTTATATATTTTTATTAACATATATGATCTTTACTATATTTTACTACATGTAAGCTTTGTCTTTTTGATTCATGGTTATATTTTGTACATAATATAAAAATACACGTTAATAACACTTACATATTATTTCTTTTATTTTAGAAAAAAAAATGTATTCAACCTCCAACGAGACGAGTTGAAAAGACACATTAGCACTTTAATTTTTACATGTATTAGCATAAATGATTCTCAATGTATGCTATTAAATAAACGCATAGACTTTTTTCATATAAAAAACACACATTTGATAAACTTGCATGTATTTTTGTTTTCCAAAAATATTATCCAACCCATAACAAACTGCGGGTCAAATAAAAGATATTATTTAAACATAAAATAGAGTAGGTATGCTATTTAAAAAAGAAAAAAAGGTGCGAAATCAAATGTCATAAATAAAACATTGTGATTCAAGTATAGGTAACATTGACATCATCACAAGGGGTTAGATTCTGAATATTGGTGAGCCTACTAACCATGCCAATTGATCATCCAAGTTTGTTTGGTCTAGTAACTTGTTTAGGAGTGTGGTTGCGGTAGCTTTTCAAAGTGTTTATCGTGCCGAAATACATCAAAATAATATTTTTTTATTTTTTAAAAATTATTGTTGAAATCAGCACATCAAAATAATCTAAAACACACAAAAATATTCATTTAAAATGAATTTTTTTCTTCTTCAAATTTCGACCAAAAACCAGTGGAATCACCATGCCAAACGAGCCTAGCTACAAGATTTTGAAGAACACACCAAACCACAATCTCGGCTGCCCGGTGGACTTGACCTCCGCGTCTTCTCGTCTCTCTTTCTGAATCAATGCCACTTTTGAAGGGGTCATCACGGCCTCGTGTTTCCAAGTGGGAGTGTACCCATCTCGGAGGTAGGTCAACCTGGAGAATTAAATGGTGGAAGGTCCAGCTACTTTGTTTAGTGTTTTACCAACCGTTTTAAATTTTTTTTTAATTTTAAATTATTTATTTGAGTTATTTTTAAATCATTTTGATATATTGATAAAAAAATACAAAAATTAATATATATTTTGATAAAAAAATACTTTAAAAAATAATTTCGACCGGACAATAGATCATGGCTTTAAACTATGATTCTTTGAAACCTAACACTTGATGGATGACCGAGTGTTTTCGACGCGTCATTAAGTTGTTCTAAATCTCCATCATTACCTCTCTGATTAAATCTCTAACTACCAGCTGGAAAAACCTCGTTTCTAACTTATAAAATATGGCAATGGGTAAACATTGACTTGACCAAGCTGCCACTCTCCACTAGCAATTGTTGAACAAAAAAAACAACAACACTGTAATTAGATAATTAATTACCTGTTTGTTATTGTGTTTTCACTCAGCATTTTCGATAAAAAAAAAGTGTTTTTTTTTATGATTTTGATGTTCTAATAGTAAAATAAAATAATTATTTTGATGTATTTCAAAATAAAAGAAAACTATAGACTATAATATTAAAAAATACACTTAAAAGAATAATCATAATAGATGAACTTGAGATTGATCTAGTGATGCAAATATTATGTCATTGGAAAATGTTTTCGTTACCTTTAATTGTTTTGATGCCTTGAATTGTACTCACTAATCATGGGCCTCGGTTTACATTCTTTGTTTTAGGCCCATGATCCTACATGCAGAGTTGTATCTAGTTTGGATATAGGCTCAAATTAATTACAGGCCCTACAGCTTATTATAGTGCAAACTGCCTAAACTGAGCTTTTTAAGGAATCCGATTGGTATTTTTTAAACAAAAAATATTTTTTTTAGCTTTAAATTAATATTTGTTTGGTATTTTTAATTTTTTTTATGTTTTCATATCAAAAATAAATTTTAAATAGTAATAATAAAAATATTGTTTTAATGTTTTTAAGTCAGAAAATATTTTGAAAAACAATTTTAAAACGGAAATATTTGTTGAGACATTATTTATAGTTTCACAAAAATCAAACAATTATAAATAGCCAGCCGACAATGCCCCCACAGAGAATTTGATGGAAATTAAAAAAAAATAAAAAAAATTAGCCTATGCGTAGTATTATCAATGATCTGATGGAGAGTGTAGTTGATTTTATTTTTAAAAATATTTTTTATTTAGAAATATATCAAAATAATATTTTTTTATTTTTTTAAAAAAATATTTTTGATATCAGATCTAAAACATTAAAAAATTAATTTAAAATAAAAAATAAAAATAAAAAAATTAATTTTTTTCAAAAATATTTTTAAAAAATCAATGTCAAATACCCCCCTAAAGTTGCGAGAAACAACTCTGAACATGATCACAAGACAACTCCAAAAGAGTGATCTCTTGGAACATAAAGGAATGGACAGGACTAATCAATCAACTTTCACTTTGGCAAACATAAAACTTTTTTTTTCATCGAGATGGAATGTAGACTTGGTTTTAGTGTTGTTCTCTTAGCAAGAACTTCGAAAAATACCTGGACCAATGATACCTAGACTAGAAGAGTCGAACTCCTCGAACATTTCACCAGCTACCTTGCAGTGTCTTTTATCCAAGATTCCTCAGGTTGTCACTACCTGAAGCCAGTGGTTTATCCTATATTCTTTGTTCCGATTATTTTTTTACATTAATGGGACAATTTGTGCCCTATAAATATGTACCCATTCTTTGTGAATTCTCCAATATCGTCATTTCTTTGTGTTTGTTATTGCACCTGCTAAAAATGTGGACAATTGTATTGTGTGTTGCTGTTGTGCTTGCTGAATACTATACCCACTGGATTAACAAATGGAGGAACCCATCATGCAATGGGGTTCTGCCTCCTGGTTCCATGGGGTTGCCGATCATCGGAGAGACTCGATCATCGATCGGAGAGGCTCTTGAGTTGATTGTTCCAAGTTGTTCTCTTGATATCCACCCTTTCATCAAGAAAAGAATTCAAAGGTGGTTCTAATGGTGTTTAACCATATGATAAAGACATTGCTCGAAAGTATATGCTATAATATCTCCAATTTTTCAGGTATGGATCGATTTTTTCGAACAAACATCCTAGGACGACCTGCAGTAGTGTCTGCTGATCCTGAAATCAACTGTTACATCTTTCAAAATGAAGGGAAGTTTATATGATACATTTTCTAAGCTTTTCGCTCAAAGCAGTGAATCAAGGACTAATGCTTTTGGTACCATCCACGAGTTTTGTTTTAAATCATAGAATCAATCAAATCTTTACATCTTAATGTTCAGGACAAAGATAGCACACTAAGTATCTTGAGGAATACACTGAAAGGAAAGAATGAATTCACCAGCAGAACCACGACGAAAGCATATATATATATATCTGTTATTCCACAACATAGCAAAATTAATGTTTAGTAACCTTATCTTTTAGTTCCTTTCTTTTAATATTTCCATTATACTTGTTAGAACTCAAATAGTAGTCAAGACACTAAACAATATCAATATAAATAATTTATCTTTGATTGAATTTGAGAAATGAATTGAGTTTCAGTATACAAAATATAAGATTGATAATATTGTTGTTATAAAACTCTAGTTTTGGATTGATCTACTTGTGTGGATTGGAGGGTCAACCTTTTTTATACCAAAATCTCAAAAAAATAGCTATATCATTTTAATATAAAAAAAAAACCCCTAAAAACAACAATGTTTTGACATTTGAAATAAAACTCGATCCATACTAGAGTTTGAGTTAACAAGTCATTGAGCCGGATAAAATTTAAGAACTATATTTGAGAATATTTGTAAGGCTATAAAAGAAATATGATGTTAGGAGGATACTGACATTGTTTAGAACCCGTTTGATATGTGATAATTATTATTTTTAAACTTATAATTATTATTTTTAAACTTATTATTTAAAAATATATCGAAATAGTTTTTTTTTTAAAAAAAAACTTAACATTAACACATTAAAATAATCTAAAAAAATAAAATTCAAAAATACTTTTGAAAAACAAAATCTAAACCTATTCTTAAAATTAAGATTGTATGTATACTTGACTGTATACAAGGGGGAGAAAAAACAATAAACAAAAACCGGGGCTTAATCGTAAACGAGTCATAATGTAAGGACACAAAAATAAAACAAATAAATTTGGAATGACAACTCTACAGTACCTGACTTTGCTCGCAAGTAGCCAGAATATTTTCCTGTTCTCAAAGCAATCATTAGCTGGTCGTGTTTTGCATTTTTTTATTTATTTTTTTTATTCTGGGTTCTTGAAATTGGGTGCTGATTGTCAATGTTCTTGAATACATAGTTTGTGTTTGGCTTGATATTTGTATTCCAATTCTATGCTCTCTTTTTTGGGTTAATCAGAGATAGTTTATACGAGAAAGATGAGTTCAATCAGCATCGAAGACCAGTAGCTGTGTTAAACATAGATGATGAGGTGTATTGTAGTTTTTTTTTTTAAAAAAAAATTAAAAATATATTAAAATATATTTTTTTATTTTTTAAAAATTATTTTTGATATTATTATATAAAAATATCTAAAAGCATAAAAAAAATAATTTAAAATAAAAAAAATAATATTTTTTAAAAACATTTTTAAAACACGATGACAAACACACCGAAATCGATCAAATGCATTTGGTGATCTTTCATTAGCTTTATTATCGCTTGGGCGAATTTGATGATTCGTTATCTTATGCCCTTGGAGCTGGTTTCCCTGTTTGATATTTAAGAGGATTTTGGTTTCTCTGATTTTTCTCACCTCGTGGCGTGGTGTCTGAGAAAGTCTTGTTATATTGAGGTATTAACATCTCTGAGGTAAAGTATATTATGTTTTTTGATATGATTAAAAGACTTCAATGTGTATTATTTTATTCATGTGAATAAATTTGACTATTGAAATCTTATTATAGGCTCCTGTGACCAAATAATTTCTCAGGAAAAAAATCCATATAAATGCTCTAAAAATGATACCTACCCTAGAAGACGACGGATGAGTTTTCCACAATTTATAAGTTGTAAAAACATTCTGGTTAAAACTCGGTCACGACTTGTATAACTCCGAGCATTTTTTGTTATTTCTAGATTTTTAAATATTAGTTCACTTGTAGATCGAACATTTATTATCAGAATCTTACGCCATTAATCATCTAAGTTCATGATTTATTTAAAATATAGACCAAATTCTCATAAATTTAATAAACTAGTTATTAAATCTATGAAACTGATGCAAAACATGTATTCCATCTAGATGATTTCAGCAAGTTTCGATCAAGTGACTGTAATTCAGCCATTTCCCCCCTAACCTGAAATAAAAACTAAGCAACTACATAATTACAGCCTGAATATGAACTTTAACCAACCTGAACAGTCTAGAAATCCTTGTGCATGAACCACCATGGACCAGATTTTGAAAGTAATCTGGAAAGGAAAATAAAAACACAGTAAGGAGGAGCGAGCATTTATATAAAAAAATAGCACCAAAATGAAAATGTCAAGTCTGCAGAGTGCAGAGGCATACGAGTGGAGTTGCTAGTTAACCATTTATTCGAACAGAGCTACAACCTTAACTAGAAATAGATTAACGACTAGCCACACTAGTTATTTTTTTATTAAAAAAAGTGCACCATTTTCCTTGACCAGGAACTCTTGCTGCAAACTCAATCTTTGCTCATGAAAACAAAAATTTACACCAGATGTTGTTCAACTAACCTCACATATCCTGCTGCTGTACGCAAACCCATGAAGAGAGTCAAACCAGACCAAACCCCAGGGAGCCCCGTAATTGGAGCATAAAGCAGAAAGGCAGATGATATTAATCCAACCAACATCTGTAGATCATTTACCAGACATAAGATTAATCCAAAATGTGGACATTTGGGAAAAGAAAAGGACGTTTCAGAGTTGTAGCTTACCATGGATTTCGCTGCATATGGAAAGTCGGAAACACCATAATGAAGACCATCAAAAATAAAAGCTAGGGCATTGATAGGTTGACTGGCACTAACAAACTGGAAAATTTTAAAATCAAATCACTACAAATAGATAAATAAAGCTAAATAAATCTGAAAGATACACCAATATAGATTAGCATACATACCAATATCCCAGTTCTTACAATTCCTAATACATCCGCATCCTTGGTGAACAAGGTGGCTATGGAACCAAAAGATACACCGAGAATTGCAGCCAATGAAACACCAACAACTAGTCCAATCTAGGAAAACAAGGAACATCAAGTTATGAACAAACTTGAGAAAATAAGTTATCCCAAGGTATAAATTCAGAATAATAGAAGGGCCAAGAAAGCCCACCTTTAAAACAAAGTTTGTGACTTCTTTCACAGTTTTGTGGTCACCTTCTGATGAGTAACTTGCAATTAGAGCCTGCAAAATAGATAGGTTGGGCAACAAGAGCACAATAAATAATGTGTAAAACCACTAGCTAAGTATTTTATGTGGAAGGGAACTAAGAATCACAGACATGTCAAATGGGAGTTCATATCAACTTGTTGAAAATGCATAACTTCCATATGCACAATAAGGAATTAGATCAGATGCAATTCATTTGGGTATGTATATTCCTTCTAGTACTAACCTATCAGCTATTCTTCTATTCTTAAATGGATGCCATGCTTCAAAAATGAATATACTTTCAGATGAGAGAAATTCAAATGTATATATAGTGATTAAAATATAAGGAACTAAAATGGATACTAGAGTGTAAACAAGTAGATATAAGTTGTGATGATACGTTGACAAGATGACTTTAATGAAGAGAATGTTGTAACTGACCAGATGCAGCTAGTGCATCTGTGAGAAGAGACAAGAATATACATTCGGATGAGAGAAATTCAAATGAATCTATAGTGATTCAAAATAAGGAGCTAAAATAGATATTGGAGTATAAAGAAGTCGATATAAGTTGTGATGATATGTTAATGGGATGACTTTAATGAAGAGAAATGTTTTACCTGACCAGATGCAGCCAGTGCATCTGTGAGAAGAGAAACAGCCAACCATATTTGCATACATATCTGATGTGCAGCCATTGCTACTGCACCTTGACGAGCTCGCGATTGAAGTGGCCAATGTCATGGTAGTTAAAACAGCAAGAGTTCTACCAATAAGAAAGCCACCTACAAGAGAAAAAGGAACCTCAGGAAAACAAGACAAATACAGTAGTAATATGTAGGCATAAAATAGAGATCAGTAAACATCATAACAGAATAGCAGTTGAGTATCATTTAGGTAGATTCCAATTTAAGGAAAAAAACTCACCAGATTTCATGTAGACACCAAATTGGAGCTCCCACAACCTTTGGAGGTAATAATATAACCCTCTTATTTAGTTGCCAAACCATCAAAAAGGTGACAAGGTATCTAGAACATGGAATATTTTGAAGAAAGTATTGTTAGACATTTGTCAGAAAAACATATTTGAAGAACAGTATTACTTCTCAGAGAACATAGAGAAACATACTGTGACACTACAGTGGAAATAGCTGCTCCAGTCACACCCAACTTAAGATAATACATAAGCATTGGAAATAAAAATATAGCTGATAAATTACCCAAGCCTGCATATGGAAGAACTACATTAATAATTGGGAGAGACATAACAAGATTTTTTCTTTCTTCTAAAATTGAAAAGAAAAGATGAGAGCAGGGCCATGCTAGATTAATTATTGAGAGAGAGAGAGGGAGAGGGAGAGAGAGCAGCAAGATAGCAAATGGAACGAGCAATACAGCAACATCTTTCCAAGTATTAATCATATTAATTTTAATTTTCCCCCCAAACAGTTAAAGTGCCACATATTTACATCAAGATTTAGTGAGAAAATCAAATGTGAACTAAAGACTTACCAAGACAAAATACAGGAGTTTTAGTATCCTTGAAGCCACGAAAAATGCCTTGAAGAGCCAAGGAGACCACAACAGCTGGAGCACCAAGGGCTCTTAGTGAAAGAAATCGTTCTGCAGGAATGTGCATTGGTGAATCCTGTTCAGAATATGAAAAAGCTTGATAATTCTCTCAGCAAATGATAAATCTCAAAGTACAAACAGCGTTTACATGAACAACCACTTGTTTTCTTGAATGAGTCTACACAGGAAGCTATTGATGGCCACAGAGAAAGATGCATGCCACGTGAATTTGGTATATGTAAGACTTACCCCTGTTATGCCCATCAAGTTGAGAAATGATCCACATCCCAGATACAAGGCTACAGCCTCGAAGATTCCTATCCCAATAGCCAATAGTAAAGCAGTGGACACAGAGGACAGTTGCTTTCTTTCAACCATCCCAATAGGTTTACCATTAGTACTGTCTTCTTGGATGCCATTTTCTGTATAACCCATCCATATAAATATAATCATCTAAAATCGCAACATAATTTCAGAACTTCCTGTACTCTGATGATGCCCACGTTCAAAATGGTAATCAAAACATCAAGAACGGGTATAAACTTATACCTGAAATAGAATCTTTGGTTGCATTCTTTGCAATGTCTTCAGCCACAAAAGATGTTGCCACACTTAGAAGAGGAATATTGAATAGCTTTGATACATTGTTAAATATCATAATAGAAACACCAGCAGAGCCCAACTCTACTGGACCTAAGAAAGCAAGGCCAGGGCAAAGGTTAAACAGATCAGTAATCAGAGACAAAGAACCAGTAAGCATAATCACACAAAGAAAGCTATAATGCAGGGCAGATTGAAACCTAATCTGCCAATATAAGCTGTTTCCATCAACTGGGAAAAAGGATCAATAGCCTGTCCAGCAATTGCAGGCAAAGAAAGCATTATAAGCTCGCGTCTTACATCTGAAGAACGTGGTTGATTGATCGGAACCCCAATTGACTCGCTGCAAACAAAATTAAGAAAACAAGTACCATCACATATGAATAATCCTTAGATTTCCGAAGAAAAATGATCAATCATAGAAGGAAGAAAGCATGCTATGAGGAAAAAGACTCTATTGCTTCTTCAATTTGATGAAATTTGTAACCAATGGAACTTGATTAATACTAATTATCTTCTCGGTTGAGAAAAACAGTTTCAATACTAACACAGAAAAAGGGGGGGCTGTCGTTCAAAAACTTTCAGAATCTTACAATGATGACATTCTAAACTCAACAATTTGCGTACTTTTTATCGTTTCCTGCTACACGGAAAGCATCTCTCATTAAACCACATGAACAACAACTACATGAAAGCGTCTTTTTTATATCCAGAACAAAAAAACAATGAAACGTGACTAAGAGAAGCAGTTTCATCCTTACCTTTCTTCATTTCTCGAACCATTGATAATGCTGCGCTTGTTTTCTTCTAAAGCCACTCTTTCCTGCACATCAGTGGATTCCACACCATACCCAGAACTTGACTGACAACAAGCCACCCCAAACCGCGCCTTCCGATGTCTAATCACCAGAGGCGACAAATAATTCTTCTGCTCGGCACACAAATGACACTTTCTGGACACAAATATCTCCACCACCCAATCCTATAGGAACTTTACTTCGATTCAACAGACAAAATTTCCTTTTTCCTTTTGTTAATCGACTCTGTTCACCACTACTTCTACTTATCAATCCTCTGTAGAGTGATTTGCCACTGAATTGTCCAGTACTAGCCATTTATAGCAAACGAATTCTCTCTATGAACTTCAATATCAGATAATCAACTTATAAGGCAAAAATAACTGTCAAATTTCAAAAACAAAATAAAATACATAGCAGTTACTTTCCATTACAAAGTGTACTATATATATATAATAACAAAAAAAAACATTAAGAAAGACAATTTTATCGGGTTTGTGGACGAAAAACAGAGTATAGAAACAAAATGATCAAAGAAACGAACTTATTCCATACAATCACATGAAGAATGGGAATTTGAGTCAAAAGAGGTGATATTTTGAAGGAACAACAGTTTGGTTTTGGCAAAAAAATAAAAGATACAGGGCCAAAAACAGACAGAATATCAAGAAAAGGAACATAAAAGAGAGAAGGTTTTACCTTTTCTTGTTGGTGAAGATGATAATGAGAGGGTTTTTGTTAGGGTTTTGAGGGTTTTCTGCTTTTGGGAAAGTTTAAGAGATGAAAGCAAGAGTAGACATCGTTAACTTTGCCACTTTTATCAACATCGCCACGACCGAAGTGTCTGTCTGTCTGTCTGTCTGTCTAAATTGCATGTCGTTATCAACTCAACTGAAAGTCTGAAACTCACGAAAACATCGGTGTTTACATGGTGGACCCACTTCTTTAGCGGTTGATCTATTATGGGCTTTGGTTAGAAACATTCAGCCCAATTACGGGCTTTTTCTTAGGGAATGGCATTTTAGCCAACCTTTGAAGTAAATTTGGGCTTTCACCCTATCCGGTTGGATGGGCCTTCTGACTCAGATCCGCTACCCTACCGGATCTATCCAGGAGTAAATAATATTACTTTTTGTCAGATGGTATTAGATTTATATTTAAAAAAAATTAAGTTATTATATTGCGCTGTCTATAAAGTATTACAAATCCTTTACAGTCTAAGTATAACATCACACATTCATTATAAAACATTACAAATCCTAGGGCCTATATACAACGAATTTTTTTTAATATATATACTGTGCCATTTAGATTTTAGAATCATTAAAAAGAAATAATTTTAATTGACATAAAAAATACTTTTAGGATTCTCTCTTTAACGTTGAATCAAAGAACAAATAAAATAAATATTACAAAGAATAGAAACTTAACCCGATCCGATGCTACTTCGTGGTGGGCTATATTGAAGCCCAATTCAAATCCAGTATTAAGTCGAGCATTGATGCTTCGTCGTCTAAAAAGAAGCATTTTCTGAGAAAATATTTTTTGGTACTTTGATCATTGGCAATGTTTAGGTTTGATGCGTTCAAAGACATTCGAACCTTAAACTTCTTCCACTCTGTCTACCATCTAGCTAGGATTTGGCTCCTGCTGTAGAACAAAAAGAAACACAATTCTTCAAATCTTTCAAAACCAAATTACACCTTGAGCTAAGATTCAACTCTGTAAACTGGAGAATCTTAAGCTAGCAATTCCTCCCGGCTTCCTTTATTTGCTGAATATATAGTCACTCATATGCCCCCACATCAAGAAACAGAAATGCTCTAGATTACAAGTGTGTTCTTACATAAACCCGAAAAGAGCACCATTTCTTACTCATTAAAGAAGATACACTAGAAGAAGCATCAGGTGAAGAGAGATGAGCAGGTAGTCCCAACTCAAACCAATCCTTGAAGCATAATTTCCAGGAGCTGTTTTGTTCACAATCAAAAAACACAGAATAGTAAGTTCCAAATCGTCACGTCAATCCAACCCTCAGAGAATAATACTAGATGCAGCAGTTTGGTAACATGTTTAGCAGTGTTATTGTCAGTAGTTACCTTCAGTAACTGGACAAGTGGACCGTGTGGCGAGAGTTGTGAAGATGGTTTGGGTCTTGTTAAAGCCGGCATAGGCACAGGTTGTGATGTTGCAACCAGAAGTTGTTGAGTTGCCGAAGGATAACAAGGAACTTTCACATTGCATTGCGGGGCAAGTTGACCAGTTTGATGGTTTAATCCCAGATGCTTCACATTGTAAACTGGAAAGTGGTAGAAAAGAATTATCCAAATCATCAATTCTCATGATACGCACTTAAGTGAATTTTTCAACACAACAAAGCCATTTGTGCATCAAACTTACGTCCAGTTGTTAGCAGCATTACACGTGCATTTAACACAATTGTTCGCAGTGAAGAAATAGGTGTTGTTAGCAACAAGCAGTGGATAATCTACCGAGTCACTTCTCACCGACGAGTTGCAAGCTGTCAATTGACATGATTAGACCAGTATGAATTCAGATAAGTTCATTAAAGAGAATCAAGATCAAGAAAGCACAGTGCACTGTCAGAGAATTTCAGACTCCATAATTTAGTCATAATATACAACATCAATTGGTCCAGGATAATAGTATTGCTTCCCAACAGGAATGTGAACGCATACTGCACGAGACGTATCTCTTAAGATATGGAGCCTCTTTGCGTGGCACAAGGAGCCAAGAAAACAAAAATGTCATCGGAAATAAAGGGCCCGCGGATCATTCTTTACGTTTGCAAAACTGTGCAAACGTTAATCGGTGGGCAGGAAAGGTTGAAGACAGGTAAGGTAGGGAACCATATAGATTCAATAAATTGACAAGACTGGCTGTACCGCACTGCCATTTATTTTATCATACCAATCCACACGGTTTGACATGGTGCCTTTCCTATCGGATAATATTAATTATTTGCCATTTTCAAACATTTTAATCCCCATGACTCCTAGCTAAGAAAGCAAGAACAAAATCAAGTGATATCCATCCACTTGGAAGCAAATCCAAGTTTAATATATTCCCACTTCTTCAACCACTTTCTTTTAAGCATCTAATTGACATCAATTGACAAGCCATTTGGAATGGTCTACAGCAAATATTTCCAAGTAAAATTATTTTGTTTTCGCCTCAGCTAGATAGATGTGTATCTAAAAGTTGACTGGGAAATATCACTTTAAATCTAAAAATAAAATAAAAAATTGATGCTTCCAAGTTTGAATTTAAATTAGCTTACCTTGGAGAGGGACATCAAGAAGTTGACCAGCTAAAAGGGAGCTGTCATTAACCCCGTTAAGCTTCAACAGTGTATCTTTACTGGTCCCATATTCTTGAGCAATCAACTCCAAGGAACTGCCAGCTTTCACCACGTGTCCGTAATGGACAACTTTGACCCCATCAACATCGTCACAATTACAAGGTAAAGGAATCTTCAACTTCTGCCCAACCTTGATCAGATCAACGTCCGTTATATTATTAGCAGCAGCAATTTCTGGGAACGTTACCAATCGTGAGAAAACTTCTGCTGCTATATGATAAAGCCCGTCATCTTTTTGAACGGTGTAGATTGGTTCGTTGTTTGACTGACCAGTGTTGTTGATGCACAAGCAGGGAAATGAGATTTTGATGGTCTGGTTTGCAGGTATGGTAGTGTTTGGTAACGTGGAGAGAGGGAGGTTGTTAGCAGCTAAGATGGAGCGTATGTTCTTGACGGAGAAGAGGGTTTTGATGTGGGAGAAAGTTGTAGCGTTTGGAGAGATGTAGTCAATGAGGGAATGACACGTGGAGGGTGTGCTGCATTTGAAGGTTTCGGAAGAAGATTTTGAGTAAAGCGTGGAGAATAAGAGAAGGGTGAGAAGGAGAGAGGTGAAATGGAAACCCATCTCCGCCATGCTGTGATTTCTTGAGAGTTGAAAAGTGGAAGCTGGAGAGGGAGGAGGAAGGGAGAAGAGGGGAGATGGGTGTGGTGGGAGTACAAAGTTGGAATGTAATTTAATTGTGGGTTATGAGATAAGACATCAAAATACTATATATATATAAGTATTTTTAACATTACCGTATCAAAATATCTATATATACTAAAAAAATATTCTAATATAAAACAAATAAAAAAATTTATTATTTTAAAACACAAAAAACAAACAACTTCTAAATTCAAATCCAAAACCTAATCCCACCATAATCCCAGTAAACTGTAATTTAGAGAAAATATTTTTTTTTTTTTATTATTATTTTAATGTACTTAGGTTAAAAATATTTTTTTTAAAATATAATATTTTAATAACTTTTTTAAAAAAACGGATACACTGTAGCATAGGCTATAGAAAGGAAACATGAAAGAGACAGGCAATGGAGAAAAAAATGATTGGAGTTAAAGTAGGGTTCTCTTGGGTATTGCAGTGTCGGTCAAATTAATTTTATGTGTTAATTTTTTAATTTATCCTTTGTCGCTTTATTATTAACTATTATAGTGTAACCATCAAAGAATGTGACGTTAGGAGTTCAAATAATCTACTATTATGTGATGGGTTTGAAAGCAAGTCGGACGGTATTTAAAAAAAAAATTAATATCAAAACGAACATATTAAATCAATCCGACTAGCAAGTATAACCAGTCAAATCCTCAAATTTGGATTATAAAAAATTAATAATCTCGTAAAAAGCAAATTAAAACAAATTATTAAATATATTTTTTAATTAATTTAATGTTGAAGAATGAAACCATGATAATCTTATAAAAAAACAAATTAAAAATAAATTATAAAGAAGAATTCTCAATCAACCTAGTATTTGAAGAATAAAATTTAAAAAAAAAACAATAATTAAAAACCTAGGTTAACATGTTAGACTCGTCACTTGGATTAGAATTATGAGATCGAGGTAAACCTTATCATACATCCTCGCGCAGTGTTCAAGAGGTGTAATTAGCCATAAACAATGGCCCAGTTGTATCATCATAAATCTTCTCTCTCTCTCTCTCTCCCCTTCATGATCTGTTTTTCTAATCCATGCGAGATCAAATATTTAAGGTTGATAAACTAGGGATATGGGTTGGAATTGTTTAAAGTTTATATAAATTTTCCCCATCTTTTCAAATAAATACGATAAAAAAAATTACTGGAATATTTCAGCTGGTATTTAACAAAAAAAAAAAATCCAGAAAGTACTGGAATTTAAGAATATATACCTCTCTGCAAACTCAATGGGGTCTCTCCAGGTCTCATATTTTGGGGCTCCAAGCACCACACATCACAAACAACAGCCCAAGATGTCATCAGCGGCAACAGATGCTTTGTGAAAGACTGCCTATGAATGAGACATTTAAGTATGTTTCATGACCATAAAAATAGCCCCAACCTCCTCCCATTTTGAAAAATGCGTACTCTCTAGGAAATGTTGGGATATATATAAAATACAGTCATCGGAAGAAAAGCTATGTTGGGATATGTATAAAATTTAGTTGTCTATTTCGTTTTGTTTTGGCCGAAAAGGTCGAAACATTTTGTACCAATTAAAAAAATAAGACAAAATAACGTTGTTCTTATCTTTGTTTAAATTCTGGCCCGTTCAGAATTTTCGACCAAATACCAGCTGAAATGTTTCGGTTTCGTTCCGTCTATTCCGTTTCAGCCATATAGTATTTTTTTTTAAAATAATAAATAATTTTAAAATATCAATCATATCTCTTAATCCGAATGTTAGATTGAGATGAAATTTTACAAGAAGTCTCTTGACATATTTATATATATTATGTTGAAATTTCAAAGCAATCAAAGAATGTAATAATCTTGCGAGATTGATGATGACATTCTCATAATAGTATACATATTCATAATTTTGTTCAAAAAAATCATTTTTATTATGCATTTTTTAGATTAAATTACACAATTCTAAATAATTTTATTTTATTTTTGATTTTTTTTAAATCTGAACATATATATATATATATATATATATATATATATATATATATATATAGTACAACTTCAAAATGACACATCAAAATACTCCAAAACTAAAATATTCTGTTTTAATTATAAAAAAAAAATCATAAACCAAACCAGTATTGAAAATCTTTGCATAAAAGACAGTCATTAGAAGAAAAACTTCTTACTTTCGGATTTTCCAAAAGGCATCTACAAAAATTTTGTTGTACTTGATTGCAATAGGACAAACAGTAGAGTCAAGTTCAAACGCACCCTGCACATCATCAAACAATAGAAGATACAGAAAACATGCATTGCAAGCTTAAAGAAGCAATGATTTTTATGTTGAATATCCATGCCTTCTTAAACATCACAGTGTAATGATTATTTACACAAGTTCCTTCTGGGATTTGAAGCAAAACAACTTGTATAAGAGCTGGGATTTGACTATTTCTTCCTTCAAAATTGTACTTGTGGGAAATTATCAGTTACACATAATTCAGGGATCCTTTGAAATTTGGTGACAGACATATAGCTTAGGATGTAACTGTTAATTGGATAAAGTATCTGAAATACATATGAAGCCATTACTCACTTGCCAACCCATCCAGGGTGTTTCTGCATAATCACAGCAAATGCAGTCTCTGTTCCAAGATGATGAAATCGATCATGGAAGTATGATCCCTCACAAAACCCTGTTCAGCAGCCAAGTTTATGCTAATAGGTGAGTATGGATAAAATTATTGGATATGATCAGATCAAAAAGAAAAAAGATTGACAAGTGAAGAAATTAAAATCTATTAGATATAATAACATGAAAAAAATGCTGGAATGAGCCTGTTTAGGCCTGATGCTAGGTTGCGGTCCATGGTACTTGACAGCTCCAGCCCATGACGCAACGAAGAACATGCAAATTAACTCCACCAAACACCTCCGGGAATTAATTGCAAATTATGGAATACATTCAGCACGGTTTGTAATAACATTTCTAGAGAATTTGAGAACATTCAAATATAGAAAAACCAGATTGTCACAATTGTCTTCTCTCCCTCTCGCTCTCTCTTTATATATATAGCTCTGAGAAAGAGTAAGCACTTCAACAAATTAATGATTAACACCTTTATTTTTATTCTCAGTTTGTCGTGCCCTTTCAGCAGAAAATGCACTGGAATGTAGGATGAAAGAAAAATAATCCACCCAATTGTCAGCTCCAGAACCCTGCAGATTTCAGTGAAATACATCAACCAGCTAGATTGCACAAGGGTTCACTGTAGCAACTTGTTCGAAGATAAACCATCATATCAATCAGACTTTCGTAGGGGAAACAAAAAGTTGAAAAAGGATAAGGAGCAACAAATAAAGAACATCAGTTCAAATTATCTAAATTGGAGACCGAGCTTCACTTTAGTGACCTTTCTGAGCATAAAACAAAGCCACCCTTTGTAGTCAGCAGATGACTAACCTGACAGGGAACAAAATCCCATACCGAATCACCACACCGCAGCACCAAAGGGGAAACAAATACACATTCCAGTTCCATGGTTCAGGAGGATTTGACTTGAAACATCGTGTGAATGAATCCTCGTTCATTCAATGTTAAATTTGAGTTTAATACCATTAGGGTTAAGTTTCCTTATTGAGTCGATTATTTTGAATCAAAGAAAATCAGGTTATTCTCAATGAGCAAAACCTAGCTAGTTATACTGTTGCATGTTTATATTGCTTCTTTGGTCTCAAGTTAATCAGAAAATTACGTAAAAGAAAAGACCAAAACTGAAAATAAATAATAGCCCATAATTACTGTTCAATTGAGGTTTAATTTAATATATATTTTATCATGATTAAGACTCTTTCATCTAAAACTACGCCCAAATTCCCCTATTTGCATTCAGTAAACAGTTTCCTTATCATGTAAATGAGTCCTATTCATTCCTTATCAATAAAATTACCCCATGTCAATAGTCAAACTTTCAATTAACCAAACACAACGAAAGTATCAAGCTCACCATGTAATCACTCAGGCTTGCATGCACAAGAGCGAGAGGATTAAGAAATGGAAATGAAAAACCATAAAAAACAATTAAATCATGATACAAGTTGAATCAAAATGGTACCAACCTTAATAGACTCCAGGGGTAATCAATAAAATGATGCACTTAATAGAGAAGTGGTACGACTGTGCTGTTAGCAATCCATGGATGATGGTAGCGTTGAGGAAGAGGAAAGTGAGTCATCAAAGAGAAGGGGAGAGAGAGAGAATTGTTTGTTGTCAAATAATTCTACAATTCGTTCTCTTGTGTTTCTCCTCCTGATATATACAAGCAGCTTCATTCTAGAAGAACTACGTTTCCCCCCTTCTTATTGCATACAAACGACACGTGGTCATGTTTTAAACTGAATGCTGCATGAGCTGAAATAACAAAACGGTGCGTATTCTGTTAAGCCTGAAACGATGCGTTTTTGCCAAGTTTAAATTCCCAGACTGTTTTCTAACGGTCATTTATTCTTCTTCTCCAGAGTTGATTCTTTCTTTCAAGGATGAGCCTGTGACAGTGCTTCTTCCTTCTAGTGATTCGAGAACCTTAAAGTCAGTTTCGATTACCTCCCAAGTGGATTTTTCTGGAGGCTTTCCATCGAATCAACACCTGATTAATCGCATGATTATTCTTTTTTACAAGGTTGTGGTTGGTTGGAGAGTGGGTTCCTTGGGAATACCACGTAGACTGCATGGAAAACTGGATTAATGGTGACAGATGGAGGCAACATCAACTTTTAAGCCACCGCACCAATTCTCTTCTCACCCTGATAGGGTCTCGAGTATTTAAATGTCAGCTTCTGTTAGCTTCTGTCTTCTGTCTGTATGGCTGTAATTTATTGTAAACCAAGTCTCCAATTGTTTCGCTTCTCTTCTTATTGGCCAATTGAGTAGTGGATTAAATGAAAACTGTGGAGGATGGGCTCTGGCTCCCTAAGGCATCTCCAACTGGGCTGCTAAAAGGGAAGCCCTAGATTTAAAAAATATTATTTTATTTTATTTTTATGTTTAACAGCTACAATGGTGTTGTTATATTAACATTTAAAATAGCATTTATATAACTGAAATGCTATATTTACCACTTTATTGGAAAAGCTATAGTATTGTTTGTTAAAGAATCTATCTCATCTAAAAATTTAAGCTGTTAGGTGAGTTCTCAGAATATGATTTATATTATTATTTAACACTTCCCTCAAGTGAAAGCTCTTTGTGCTTGAAACTTATACGGACCTGCATTACTTTTGTGCTTGATTTTTATCAAATAAAATAGGGGGTTGTGAGATTCAAACTTGTGACCATTAGGGTTAACAAGACTCTGATACCATGTTAAGAAATTATCTCACCTAAAAAGCTTAATATTGTTCACCCTTAAAAATTGATACAAAAAAATAATAAAATAATCACCTTACCTTGAGCAATAACTAAACTAGCATTTATCATTGGAATACACACTTAAAAAAAACTTTATTTTTACTATTCAAAATGCTATATAAATCATTTAGCTTTTTGATTTAATATTTATTGTCGGAGATGCTCTAAAAATGACACGTGGTCATGTTCTCAAACTAAATGCTGCAGAAGCTGAAATTACAAAACGGTGCGTGTTTTATTAAGCCTAAAACGGCGTGTTTTTGTTTGGTTTAAATTCTGAGATTGTTCGTTAACGGTCATTTCTTCTTGTTGTTGTTCTATAGAGATGATCCTTCCTTCCAAGGTTGAGCCTTTGACAAATTAACCATAGATAGCAAAACTTCCTTGAGTGATTGATTCTTGAAAAACAATAAGGCAATTCAATGGTTTTGTCACATCAAGCATACGAACTCCACGCTAACAACGAGTCTAATTAAATCTTTCAAGTTAAAAGATGGTTAGTGAACCACCTGCAAGATCGAGCTAAACATGTACAAATTTTGGGGGCCATACATGCTTGTGATTTTAGAGATCGAGTTGCGATCGAAATCGTGATAAATGAGGAAAGGGCGAGGAGTCCATGTACGGGTACCTCCACCTGTTTGATAAAATGCTTGTTCGAACAGCGCAATCCACCGACAGAAAAAATGAAAGAATGTGGATAATGATTATGTCGGGTAACGTGCTGATTCGGATCTGGAAATTGATTGTGTGCAGCAAGCCATTCTTAGCAAATAGAAGAAAGTTTCATTGTTGACAGGCCTTTGGTTTTGGCCCGGAATATGGTCGTCGGCTAGCACTCAAGGGTATGTCTAAACAAATCAACCTTTTTTTTCTTTAGCCGTCAAGGCTAATCTCAAACTTTTCTCCACGTTAATTATTAATTAAAACACTAAATTTCTATTACATAATAACTTACATATAAATTTATGCAGAGAAAAAAGAGTCCAACGTAAGAAAAGAGAGGTGATTTTGTGTTTAAAATCTGCATGGGAAGATAGAGTCCAGAGTAAGAAAAGAAGAGCTGCAAATAGACGTTGCGGTGAGAAACCATTACCATGGCGGTGCCCAAGACACGGGATGAAGAGCAAGCTGAATTCAAACGCCGAAGCTGGGATGAGTATATTTTACGAGGAGGGGTCAATTAAATAACGCCATGTGAATACCTTACAGGCAGGTTAACAATAACATCCTAACCAACAAAAATTAAAATCATTAATGTGAGCTATTAAATCTAAAATTATATAGAGAGAGAAAATTGTAAACCTCAATTCTTAATATTTATAATATTGAAGGATAAATTATTGTAATTATTAATTTCATTGTTATTATTATGATTGTTAAATTGTCATTATCATTATAGCTATCACTATTATTACAATTATCAATAACCTGATTATGATTATTAATACTACTACTATTATTAATATCATTAAAATGATCATTAGTATTATAATCATTATTAATATCATAATTATAATGAATTGTTATTGTTAATTTTATTATCATTAGTAATTTTACTATTATTATCATGATCACAATTGCTACAATTATTTTTATTATTGCTTAAACAATAAAAATTATAAAATTATTCTAAAAAATAAAATATAAAATATAAAAACTTTAACAAAAGAGCAAGCAAAAAAATAAAAAGGAAATGATAAAATTAAAATAAATAATATTAGTATTGAAAAAATCATTTGAACAAAAAAAAACAAAAAATAAGAACAAGGGTATTCTGAGTATTTAGTTTGGTTTTTATTTTATTTTTTTATTAAAGTTCTATTTATTTTCAATTTTTTTCCTTTAATTAAATATGTGTAAATGATCTTTTTAAAATTGGCACTTCTTCTTTTCTTAAAATTAAAAAAGTAAGGACTGAAATGAGAAACAAAACATATAACCAATATCAATTGAAGAACAAAATTGAAACAAATCAAAATTTATACACAAACAATCAAGACAAAATAAGAAATTAAAAGACAAGGACTGAAATGTATAAAGCATAAACAAAGATGATATGTATGGATATCAAGTTCTAGGAGATATGGAAGAAAAAAAACAATCGACCACTAACAACTCTATAACCATCATACATTAATAGACGCCACACCATATGGAAGAGGACATAGTGGTGCATCCAGTAAAATGACGGTTAACCATTTTTAGCCACCATGCGGAGTGTCACGTGCCTCTTGTATGACACAGACATCTTAAAATTGTTGGCGTGTCTCACAAACATGCTACTAGTTTTTCTAATAGAAAATATTTTAAAAATATAAAAATACCCCTCGAAACTCTTCCTAATAATAGAAAAAACTAATATACAAATACTAAATATTCCTAGGTCAACCTTTTGTTTTTGTTTTTTCCAAGGCTAAAACGATGCTTTTACTGCTCATAACACGGGAAAATCAACAAACTCTTATGTTTTGTCTTCTTCAACGATAAAAATAAATAATTTTACTGTTCATAAGAACCAAAATACTCAGAATACCCTTGTTCAGTAAATAATTTTTCCCTCCTAATTTTAGGGGGGTCGTAATTTCACGGTAATAAAAAATTAGAAAAGTGATACTTCCCAAACAATTATTTAATGATAAAACACGGAAAATTGACTAAAATACCCTCAAATCAAATAATTATTTTTTATCAACCAAATGGCATAATAATAACTATATTATAGCAATCCACAACAAATAATATTTACTAGCTAAATGCCCCGCGCGTTGCCGCGGGCATTCTTGTGTATCTAATTTAATATAATTAAATCCACAACGATAAATTTATATGATATAACTAAATAAAAGTTATAGATTAGGAGATAAAATGTATAGAATTTTAAGTAGAGTTGGTTACGTAAGCATAGATTACATATTTAAGAATGTAGTTATTGCGTCATAAAAGATCACAAAAGAGCGCAAACTAACATTAAAAAAAATAGCAAAATATTTTGATAAGAAAAAAAAAATCAATAAAACCATTATTGTGCAGATAGTAAAATTATAAAAATCATTTATACAAAGAGCGAATAAAAATAATAATAAAAAAAACTAAAGGGGAAAAGGAAGCAATATTAATTTAAAATATTATAACAATAGCAACATTGGAGTCTTAACATCTAAAATTATTATTGCTGATACTATCAAAACAATAAAAATTATCAAATTATACCGAGGAAAAAAAATAAAAAGCATGAACAAAATAGCAAGCAAGAAAAATAATTAAAATATTATTATTATTATTATTATTATTATTATTATTATTATTATTATTATTATTATCATGAAAGCATAAATAAATAAATGAAAGATTAAAAAAATTTGTAAAAACTACAAAAAAAGATCAAAAAAAAATACAATAAAAACTAAAAATTATCATTGTTATCACTGTCAACATAATAAAAACTATCAAATTGTTCTGAGAGGAAAAAAACCCTAAAAAACATTAACAAAAGAGTAGGCAAGAAAAAAAATTAAATTATTATTATTATTATTATTACTACTAAAATTTCAGAATGAAAAGTAATAAAAATAAAATCTTGACAAAAAATAAAATGATAAAAAATAAAACAAAATCTAAATATATAAATATGGACAAAAAATAAATATTGTCCAAGAAAACCAAAAGAATTAATACAAAAAAAACCCAAGAATTATATATATATATATATATATATATATAATGGCATAACAGATATATATGAAGGAAATGATCATTTCCCTGTGCTATGCCTTTACGTGTGTGTACTGTGTATACATATATCATTTCCTTCCTTCCGTTATGGCTATATATATATATACATGTTTATCTTTTGTAATGGCGTGGTATAGGTAATAGCTGCGATGAATTATCTACATGATTTAATTTTTTTAATATAAACTGGTACGGGAATATAGTAGTGGCCTAGCGGGAATATAATAATAAAACCTAATTATCAGTGTAGCAATCCTTATTATCTTTTATTTCCTTATTGAGGGATAGATGTCATAGAAGGCGTACGATCACATCCATGTGATAAAAACTATGGAAATTTAATGGTTTAGTCAAATTAAGTGAATCATTAATTAATTCAACAAGTCAACCAAATTAAAACAAAACCAAACATATTTTTTTTCCCATTCTGGTTGATCATTGGTGGCCATGCTAGCCATGACGCCCGGCCACCAACACATCAAAATCAACGGCGACGTGCTAGCGTCGATTGGAAGGGAACCATGAAACATGCGTTGATCTTCTATAAAGAAAACATCTGTTAAATTGATTTTTCAATGATTTAGTACTGTTTATAAATGTGGTTGCAATGGTTTTTTAAAGTATTTTTTTAAAAATACATTAAAATAATATATTTTTTTATTTAAAAATACATTAAAATAAATAAAAATAAAAATAAAAATAAAAATATTTTTTTTTATATTATTTCAAAAACACTTCTAAAATACATAAACAAGACTTTAATGATGATTCTTCATGAGAATCAGACAACAAAACACCCCGTACCCGTAACATGAGCTGCCTTGTCAGAGACTGAAACTCCAGATTAAATCAAAGCACCCTTTAATTAAGAGACAAAATCTTTATAAAAGAGAAGAAGATGAGGGAATCTGATTTCCCTTCCTAATCACACAACCTTGTACATCAAGCAAGATCGAAGGTCCAGAAACTGATTACCTCGTTAAAGCCAGCCTTAGTTGCCTTCTGTCCCAGATAAAGCAAAATTCTGCCATCAAGAAGCAGCAAGCTTCATTTCCTGAGATTAATAATTTATCATTGTTTTGACAATTTCTGCACCACTCAACCACTTCCAATCGACCTTTTAACTTCTTGTTAGGTGGGATATTTTGCAATACCATTTCAATTTTGTTGCCCATTTCAACTAACCACCCAAATCATCACCCAATTAACTCTGATTTAATAACTAATCACGAAACATCATCTCCTGCCTCTTCTGGCTGGCAGCTGACGTGCCTCCACGTTATAAGTCTTGACCAAGATCATGACTGTTTGATCTAAATCAAATGGCTCATGATAAGCTTCAATTTCCTCTGAAACGACATGAACACAGTTGTATGGACCGGTCTCATAACCACCAAAGTAGAAAATTTAGATAACATAATGAAGAACATGTTTTTAACGGCAACTACTCTTTATAGAAAATATATTTAATTTTTATATCCAAAAATTAAGTGAGGGTGATATCAACAATAATTCAAAACACCCACGATTCGTCTTGAAATATCTACAAGATGAATTGGTCTACCGATAAAAATATACCTTTGAGAAAATTAATTCGGGGTAGGGTGGTTGGATTGTATCACTCAAACTCAATAAAATAAAAATAGTGAAGAAGTCAGATATACCTTTAATTAGTTAGATCATTGCAGGTCAAGGTGGTCGTTGATCCGTCGCGTGGTTACCAACCACAAATTAACTATACAAGACCGCAGGGGGTAAGCTGAAAAAAACAAAAGCACAGACTTAAAATTACATCGGAAAAGCGTTATTAATGTGGCCAAAACGACAATGTTTAATCGGCCGTACACTTTATCCCACTCGCTTGAATAGCATGTGAGAAGAAGTCTCCGGCATTTTGTGGGTCATGCAAGGCACGCACTCCAGGTGTGTGTGGGATTATAGTTTCTCGTTGGTTGCAAAATATGTTAGCACGTGTGTATCACGTGAAAAGATAGAGAGCATACAAAGATCTTGCCGGGAAGCATTGAAATGGTTGGAAAAGTTCCTGTGCGAATCGCTCACACCTTGCTTTGCATGTTATTGCTTGTTTAAACATCGCCTAGACAAGCAGCTTGTGTGTGAGTGTATAAAAGGCTTCTAAGTAGATAGAAAGAAGGTAGAATGTCCAGTGCAGAAATTATTGTATTGATGAGTGATAAGTAAGGTTCGAATGTGATTGCATGGACACTAATAAAATAATATAGTATTTAAATTTTCAAGATATTATGTTATAAAATAAAAAAAGAATTATTGTATATATAAACTTGATAGGATAACATATAAAAAATTATAATAATTAATACCAATTTATATCTCCGGCTAATTCAACTATCATATTTTACAATATATTTACATTGTTTCCTAAAATTCTACAATTTCTACATGTAACTTTTTTAATATACATGTTTTATTTATCAGTTTCAAGAATTTATTTATATGTATTTTCTTAAAATTATTTTTCATTATTTAATATATATATATATACACACACACATAGCACGTTTATAATTTTATCATCCATCATATCATTTAATACGTCATTTAATACATATTACATGACACATCAATCATTTTATCATCCATCATATCATTTAATATATTATATAGTATATAATACACGACATATCTCTAATTTTATCATCCATCATATCATTTAAAATATAAAAACTATAAATATTATACACAAGCATATATATATATATAGATAGATAGATAAATAGATAGATAGATAGATATGCGTCAGATGGGTATGGATGCAATATGCATCGTGTTCTCTTAAAGTAGCATCCCTAATTACCATACACGTGCAAATCTCACTCCACCTCAGCATCCAACTTGCAGAACGTCCACCACACCCAACCATCGCCAATAAAATATTCGGCGCGACTCCGCCTAGGTGGAAAGGGCTGGTCGCAGGCCAATTCCAGTGAGACTGTCGTTTTCTCAATCTGTTTATGCTTTTTCCTCCCATAAAAACAGAAAGAAAAATACAGAAATGTATTTTTCGTAGCTGCGACCGCTACAACAGAATATCACCTTCCTCCTCCTCTCCGCTCTGCTCATCGTTTTGACATTTTCATCCAGAAAGCTAGCCTCCAACGACTTCTCTCTCTCTCTCTCTCTCTCTCTCTGTTCTTCTACCATGAAGAAAAAGAAGAGAGAAACTAAACGGCATAACATACCTGCCGCCGTGCTCCACTGGATGCTCTTTACGCGTTACTACTTGCTTCAGTTTCCATTACTCTCTGCTTTCTTCGGCTTCCTCCTCCTCCTCTTCGCAGCCTTCGCTTTCCTCTCTCCTCTTCCTCCTATCATCAACCACCACAACCACTCCTTACAAGTATGCTCTCTCTCTCTCTCTCTTCCTTTCCCTCTCTGCTCCTCCGATTTCTGCGATCATGATTATGTCGTGTTTGCTTGCTTGTTTTGTTGTCATGTGAGGTGGACATTTCTGTTTTGATCGTTGTAATTAATTAATTAATTAATTAGCAAGCTAACGATAACAATTTTCTGTTTCGTGTGATGAATCAGTTAAAAAATGGAGCTAAAGCGGAAGAGTCAACGTTAAGTAAAGAGACGTCGTCGTTTCGTGTCCCTGTACGTAACTTTATACGAGCATTTGTTTGTTCTTTAGCTCTTACGAGTCTGTGTGTTTTGCTTTCGCTTGCCTGATTTTTGTATTTGTTTGTTTTCTGAAATGCTTAGAGAAGTGGATGGCGCTTAGGGCGTCATTTATGGAGCTCAAGGTCATCGAAGTTTTACTATGGCTGCAGTAACGCCAGCGAGAGCTTTGAAAGTAATTTTTACTGGTTTAATACCTGCTGTTAATTTCCTCTTTATTTGGAGATTTTTAGCGTTGATGATAATCTAGTGGTTTGGTTATGAATAAATGGAGCGATGTTAGTAGCTGTAGTAGAAGAAGAAAAAGAAGAAGATGATTGGAGTATTAATCACTTAAATAAACTTTCTAGAAAAGACAGAGGAGTCGGTCTTAATTGGAAATCAGCCTGTTTAATTGCAGAATGGTAACAGATTTCGTGCCTATTTTGTTAAGTTATGCATTTTTTTGCGCACTTGGTTTCCATTGTTGGGAGAGAGAAAAATCGCATTGCGGTGATTAAGGGTTTCTGTTTTTTGATTTATTATTTACTTTGAGTGTTAATGTAACAGATGAGTTTAGACATTAATTTGACGGAGGTGTGTTGTTAGATGTAGCTGCTGGTAGGAGAAAGAATAGTGATCGGTACTTGTTGATTGCTACCAGTGGAGGGTTAAATCAACAGAGAACAGGGGTGAGTTTCATAGATTTGACGTGTAAATTTGATACAATTTTTTCAATTGATAATTAACTGCCAATGGTCGGCTTGCCTTGAAATGGAGAGGGTGGTAAATTAGTTTGTGATTCTGAGATTCTTATGACCATTATGGCCGCAGATAACAGATGGTGTTGTTGCAGCTTATATCTTGAATGCTATTCTTGTTGTTCCTAAGCTGGATCAGAAGTCTTTCTGGAATGATAGTAGGTATGTTGTTTTCGCTGTTAACATTCTCAATTCTGTTTGCTCAAATATTAGCGCATTCATATTTTTCTGGTGTTTGATGCAGCGATTTTGCTCAAATTTTTGATGTTGACTGGTTCATTTCATTCCTATCAAAAGATGTTACTATCATCAAACAGCTCCATGGAAGGGGTGGGAAAGCGCTGAATCCATATAGGATGCGTGTTCCAAGGAAGTGTACTCCCACATGCTATCTGACGAAAGTCTTACCTGTTCTTAATAAGAAGCATGTAAGTGCTATACTAAAAGTTTAATACTTGTGTTTACAGAGAAGCTTGTAAGTTGCACTTCCTTAAATTCCTTTTTTTTGTCTCACTTCATGAATGTATACGCCTACATGGTGCAACCTAACTATGTAAAAAGCTTTAACAGGACATGAGTTTATCACTCTATCTTTCTAGTTTTTTTTGCTAGAGTAGTGAATTTCAATGTTGCATCAGCAATACTGCTAGAGGAATTTGATCTGTCAAGCTAACTAAAACATACCTGTAATATTGAATTGCATTATGGTTAATGTAGTTACGATTTCAATTTATGATGTTTGAGTTAGAATTCATGAAGCTATGCACAAAATTGGAAGTAATACAGCTAAAGTTCCATCGACATTGCAGGATGAATTTATTATATAGGCAAACCTGGAAATTTTGGAAAGAAACCATCCTTGGCCAAAAGCTGATAAATACCTGTAATTTCCGTTTAGAATTTTACATATATAGAATCAGGGACATATGGACAGAATCTGCGCAGTTTCAAAACTGAAAGCCAAGTAGGGGAAGCAGGGGCAAAATATCAGAAACTGTTCAACATTCTTTTCTAGTTTCATAATTCTAGAATGTTCTTTATTTCACTCTCTAGCATTAATGGAAAATTACTTCTGTTGCTTGAATTCTGCTTCAATTCCTGATTCATCTTGTTTACTTTAACTGACATTTGCTGGCTATCCTTTGATATCATAGGCTGTTCAACTTGGAAAGTTTGATTACAGGCTCTCGAATAGGTTGGACCCAGATTTACAGAAGCTAAGATGCAGGGTCAACTACCATGCTTTAAAATTCACGGACTCAATTCTTGAAATGGGCAAAAAACTGGTTCAGAGAATGAGAATGAAGAGTGAGCACTTCATTGCCCTGCACTTGAGGTAAGGTCCTTCTCAGAGCTTGATTTATTATAGTTTTGTTCTAGAAACTTCCTTTTGTTATTTGAATCATTGCTGGCAAGATTTTTATTATTGAATTGCTTTGGAGATTTTCTTTTTCACCTATGCGAAGTGTAGAGTAGTCAATACTATAGAGGGTCAGATGAAATCAATGACGCAAATTTAACTTTGTCATGCTATAGGTTTGAACCTGATATGCTTGCATTCTCGGGATGCTATTTTGGCGGCGGAGAGAAAGAAAGGATGGAACTTGGCAAGATCCGAAGGAGGTGGAAAAGTTTGCATGTGAGGACCTCATAGTTTCTCAGAACACATTCTGTATCCCAAACAGTTTACAAAGCATGGTTGATATGTTTATTTTGATGTGAAATGCAGACAAGCAACCCTGACAAAGAACGAAGGCAAGGAAGATGCCCTCTCACACCAGAGGAAGTTGGTCTTATGCTGAGAGCTCTAGGTTTCGGAAGTGATGTTCACTTATACGTGGCTTCAGGTGAAGTATATGGAGGTGAAGAGACATTAGCACCACTCAAAGCTCTCTTTCCAAACTTCCATTCAAAAGAGACTTTAGCCAGCATGAGAGAGTTGGCGCCCTTTTCATCATTTTCTTCTCGAATGGCTGCACTGGACTTTATTGTATGTGATGAAAGTGACGTTTTTTCTACCAACAACAATGGAAATATGGCCAAGATATTAGCTGGTCGAAGGTATGTATGCAAATTTGTTTTTTGGGTTTTATGCACTGCAGTTTGTTCAGAAGCAATTTCAAGGACCTTATAAACTGGTGAAGAATTGTTTCTCCTAGATATGTTTATGTGCTCTTCTATATTTTTGTTTTCAATTCCAGAGGGCTTAACCATCTAGGTATTTCCTGCTGCAAACACAAATTACTTGCAATTCCTGTGACTGGCGAAATTATCATATCACATTTGCATTTAGAACATTTCACATTTTAAAGACATGAAATGTTCTTCGTCCTTGCAGTTTCCTAGAGTCACGCTTTATGCTGATGGATTTGGCAGCTCACCTATTCACACCTATCATTTTTCTTTTTCTTTTTTTTGTGTTGCAGGAGATATTTTGGGCACAAACCGACAATTCGTCCAAATGCTAAAAAACTGTACAAATTGTTCATGAGCCGGCATAACAAAACATGGGAAGAATTTGCCTCCAGGGTTCGAACTCATCAAATTGGTTTCATGGGAGAACCAAATGAGGTGAAGCCTGGCAGAGGTGAGTTCCATGAAAATCCTTCATCCTGCATATGCGAGGATTCTGCAGCCAAGGCTAGGGCAGGTCTGACCCTGACTCCTCAAAATCTACTGGATGAGAGCCATAAAAATGGTAAAGAGAATATCAACAAGAATGAGACTAGTGATGTGACTGACGAGCACTCAATAGAGGATGATCAGGATTTGACTGACATGGATTATGTGGACCATGAAACAGCGATCAAAGGTAAAGGTTTGCCTGGTGAAATGCTTTTGGAAGAATTCTTTTCTGACTGAGGAAGGAGACTGCATTTTTCGCATAACAAGGTTAATGAGCTCTTTAACCTAACCCGATTCTTCAAATTCTTTCTATCTTCATCTCGGCCCTTCCCTACTTTTGCAACGCTGACAGTTTATCTTCTGCAACTGGCATTGTGTGAAAAGATGAACTTTGTATATATATAGAGAGGCCTTGGCATATAGAAACTTTTTGTTCCATTCATGCGGCTCGGCTTGTTGTAGGCTGAAAGTCACATCAGTGCCTGAAAACTGCACAACTCATTTTTTCTCCCTTGTTTTCGGCCGGGAGGTGAGATGGGTATGAAACTGGAGGGGCATGAAGATCATTCCAGAAAGAGAACTCGACAGTGAAAATAAAATAGAGGGCTTTTTATTTATGAGATTTTCTTACTTTCTTTGTACTTCAATAGAAAAAGAAATAGAAAGGATGTAAAAATACATTAAATTGAAAATGATTAAATATAAAGCTTTATTTATTTTTAGGGGGTGGTGTTAGCATTTTTGTTGTTATAATAGTAATAGACAAGCGAATTTGCTCGCGCGATGCGCTGAGCTTTTTTATTTATGTTGGAAACTTATTGATTTTATACATGTTGTATTTTATTAATTTAATATTTAATTAGTAAAATGATAATTGATAAAAAATATTTTATGTTTATTATTAATGTTTTAAATTGTAATCTCCGTTAGTCATTCTATAAAATAAAAGTCATGGTGCCCGTAAGATGACTTGTACACCACAGTTATTAAAAAAATATAAGGGGGGAAAAAAGAAAAAACATATTAAAAAAAAGTGGTTCCGGGGATTATTCATGTTGTGTGTAAGTTGTCCTAGACACTTCAGTTATAAAAAAAAAAATTCTAGTTTTTTGTAAAAAAAGAAAAAAAAACCAATTATTTTTAAAAAAAAACAGTATCTAAAAAAAAACCAAATCAGATTTGTTAAAAAAACAACAACATCCATTTTTTTTTGTTAAAAAAACCATTTTTTTTTAAAAAAAAACAAATTGGATTTGAAAAAAAAACCTTTTTTTTTACAAAAAAATAGTTAAAAAAAAAATAGATTTGGTGCCTAGGTGGTTCGAACTCCCGCGCGCGGACAACCGCTCGGCCAAAGGTACTTATTTGTCAATTTCACCATAAAAAATACATAAAGAAGACCTTTGTATAGAAAAAAAAAGGGTGAATAATTAGTTGTAATTTTTTCTCTGATAAATATGTTAGACTAATTATATATTTTGCTATTTATTTCATATCAACGTCTTAAAATATATATATTCATAACTTTTTGGAATTGCGATCTCCTTTAGGCATTCTATAAAATAATAATAATAGTCATAGTGCGTGTAAGCTAATCCGGACATCCTGATTATATATAAAAAATGTATAAGTAGGAAAAACAAATGGGAGAAAATAATATGAAAAAATGAGCCCAGGGATTATTCGTTGCGCGCTCAGTTGGCCAGGAAAAAAAATATATACTTGGGAAGAAACAATCATGGTGCGCGTAAACTGACCCGGACACCTCGATTAAGGAAAACAAATATATAAGTGGCAAAACAAAATAGAGAAAAAATATCAAAAAAAAAGTGGATCCAGAGATTAGTCGTGGTGCGTGTAAGTTGGTTTGGACACTTTAGTTATAAAAACAAATTCTTGTTTTTTTTGTAAAAAAAAACCACTTATTTAAAAAAAAACCCCGTTTTAAAAAAAAAGTTCCAAAAAAAAACCAAATCTGATTTGTTTAAAAAAAAAAAACCATCTTTTTGGTTAAAAAAACCTTTTTTTTTAAAAAAAAAGAAAGTTCTTTATAAAAAAAAACAAATCACATTTAAAAAAAAAACAATCTATTTTTTTAACAAAAAAAACAGTTAAAATTAAAAAAAAAAAAACACAAATTTGTTGCTCAGGCGGTTCGAACTCGCGATCACCTATATTGGCAGCGCGCGGGCAACCGCTCGGCCAAAGGTATTCATTTGTCAAACTCAGCATAACAAATACATAAAGATAACTTGCAAAAAAACAGAAAAAAAGACAAAAACTTGGTGCCGAGGCGGTTCGAACTCACGCGCGCCTCTGTTGGCAATGCGCGGACAACCGCTCGGCTAAAGGTTCTCATTTGTCAATTTCACCATAAAAATTACATAAAGAAAACTTGTGTAAAAAAAAAAGGTGAATGAACTCGCGCGATGCACGAAGGACAAAAGTCCAGTCCACAGTGCGGCTGAGTCAGTGTGCACAATACGACCCCGAGCTGTTTTAGCTATAAGAGCATCTCTAGCGGGCATGCCAAATTGAGGAGGCAAAAATAAAAAAATAATATTTTGACAATTTTGAGTACTTTTCGGCACTCCAACGGTAGTGCCAAAATGGGAGGTAAAAATACCTCCCCCTTCCCGAGCTGCTATTTGTAGCAGCTCGGGACATGGAGCTAAAAAGGTGGCCCCACCTTGGGGCCACCTTTATATATATATATATATATATATATATATATATATATATATATATATATATATTAGAAAATAATATAATTATATCAAAAATATTTATTTTTATTTACAAATACCTTAACAAGAGAGTAAAAATTTATATATAAAATTAATAATTATAGTGTTGGAGGGTTTTTTAAAAATAATTATTTAATTATATAACTTACTCCTATTAATCATATAATCAATGTAATATATATATTAGAAAATAATATAATTATATCAAAAATATTTATTTTTATTTACAAATACCTTAACAAGAAATATATAAAATTAATAATTATATTGTTGGAGGATTTTTTAAAAGCAATTGTTTAATTATATAATTTACTCTTATTAATTGTATAATTAATTGCATGATTAAACTACATACACAATAATTGCACTATATTTAAAATAATATAAAAATAAATGGCTCTCCAAAATGACTTTTACCACTGGAGCATACATCAACAAAAATGTTATTTTTACACTATTCAAAGTGCCATTTTGGAGATTTGCCTCTCCAAAATGGCACTCCCCACTGGAGATGCTCTAAGGTAATTGGAATGAGTTGGGGCTCAATTGTGACCAGTATTGGTCCAAAAAGATTGCAATAGGTTGTATTGATTGTACCTATATAATTGCAAATACACGATTAGACTTGAAATAAAAATTGACATTAATATGCCGTACAAAATCAATCAAACTTATAAATTGTTTATTTGACCATTAAAGAAACCAATAAAATTTTATAGTAGCCCGATGATGACTTATTGATTTGGCTAAAATTTATCAGTTGACCATTTTAAACTAACAAGGAGCTATTATATATATATATATATATATATATATATATATATATATATACTGGTATAATATTAACCATATATTATTTAATGTTAAGAACTTTAATTAGAAAATAGGGATTGTTAAATATTTGGGTCAGTAAAGATAAAATGAAATGACTCATTTTTCTTCTTCATTTTTCATGGAAATAGGTCTTGCAAAGGATCAAAATAAAGGCGAGATAACCCAGATTAAGTAAAAATTTCAAATAAAAAGTAATTTACTTACAAATACAGTTTCATTGCATTCATTTCTCAAATAAAAAGTAATTTACTTACAAATGCAATTTCATTGCATTCAATGTTTTTATTGGATAAAAACTCATGAAAATACAATACCGACCCTGAATTGTCATGTGCAAATCCAACAAAATATTATCAGTATATTATAGGATCAGTTATTATAGTAACAAACAACTCATGAAACTTATAAATGTGTTCTAAAACTTATAGAAGTGTTCCAACAAAATTTGAGCAATATGTTAAACTAAGAAAGGATAAGTCAAAGCAATAAAATATTCATCCTTTATAATTTTTTCCATAATTACCATAATAGTGTCATTTCCTTCTAATATTGATAAATCCTTTACGAAATCCATGGTAATATCCTTTCAAGTACATTTTAGAGTTAATAAGGGTTTTAATACCTGTGGATAAGACACTTTTTTCAAATTTAGCTTGTTTTCAAATATCACATTACTGAACTAACTTCTTTACCAATTTCTCCATAATTACTATAACAAATTGTTGCAAATTGTTGTTAACTCTCTCTTTTTAAATTGTTATGTGAATCTTTTAATATAATAAGTGTTTAAATTTCTTATGATCAATTTCAATTACAAATTGTTTTTATTTTTGTTTTAAATAGTGCATTTTATTTTTCTATGGCTATGTTCCTTAATCTTATTATTTTTTGGTATATTTTTATTGGTATTTCCTACTTCATCATCTATAAATTCTTCACCCTCTTCCTTATTACATGCAATCACATGCAATCATTTAGCATTACACTAATGCATGCTATAAATTTATCTTCACATTTAAAGCATTCTCATTTATACCATTGTTTATACAAAGTTTATGAAATAGTTTTATATTTTTGTTAAACCTCATTCCTATATTAGTTAACATGTTTATTTAGGAAGTTACCTATTGGTCTTATTATATGAACAAACTTATTTTTTCTTGCCAAAATATTGTTTGGACTCCTCATACCATTTGGCATGTTCAAAAATCATCATCAATGACTTTGATTTGAGTATCTTCAGTATCATTATAGACTTAATATTTTTCTTTAATCTAGTAGCAAAACTATAAATTTAGTGCGATTCCGGAGGTGAATAATTCAATGCAAGCATAGAATATTTTAATTCCTTAAAATTATCCACATATTCATCTGTATTATTATCTCTCTCTAACTTATTAAATTCCTCTATTGTACGTAACCATCTTTATTGTCAAATCTATTACACATAACTTCTCATCCCAGCATATTGTGCGTTCAATATCATGCTTATAACTCTCAAACCAAATCTTTATTTTCCCTTATTAGTAAAGAGATGTTAATTCAACTCATTGTTGTATAGGAATTAAGTTGATCTTAAATAATTTCCTATATTTCCTTAATCAACCCCTTAGGATTATCTCCCTAAAATGATGGTAGAAAATCCTTAGAAAAAAATGGATTATATCTCATTATGTGATGCTATCGAATACTAGTATAAGCACCTTGTATATGGTTTCTAACTCCTTATAACACTCCTTGATTGTTATAGGTACCGATTTCTTTTTCAACTACTATAGTATTTCTTAATTCCTCTTAAGTTGGCTCTCAATTCCTTTTATGCTACTTGATTATCAAGAAATGATTGGAAATGATTTGATAATGCTTCAATATGTAAGCTAATATGATCAACTTTTTTTTTGCTCCATGAACTATTCTTGCCATTTGGTTTGTTTATCAACGAATGATTCTTGATATTCTTGATGAAGGTATTGCAATCTTTCAGTAAATATCCTGCAATGTTCTTAAATAATTTATATTTTATTATTTTCTATCATTTTTTAGTCAAGGTGATAAGGTCTTTAATTTAATCCTAAGTTAGGTTGTGTATAAATTATTAATTGAATGGCTTAACAAGTAATGAAAAGAGAGAAATAGAGAGAAGAAGATTAAAAAAAAATTATTGTTGTATTGTTATTATTTTTTGTTTGTATGTCGGACTTGCTATAATTAATTGAAAATAATATTTTATAAGAACTTATAACAAAATGAATAATATTTATTCTTTTTAAAATAAAATCTTATTTTTTAGTTATGATTATGTCATAATACAAATAACTATCAAAATTATAAGATGATTAGTTAATTCACTGAGTGATAATATCAATTTCCATGACATAATAAAATATTCGTTTATAGTTTATGATGTATTTAAATAAAATAACAATAAAAAAGTTGTCTATATAATCAAGTATAAATTGCAGAACGACATCGTGTTGTTGCAAGAAAGAGGCGGCAAAGGGCCGGTCTTCGTCTCTCGTTAGTAGTTGGAGAGAAATACACGTGGCAAGGATCCTAATCCATTTGAGAGAACGACGTGGCAAAATTAACGTCCATATCTCTCAGCCCTTTCTATCGTTTCAGTTTCTTCCTCTCACTCTCTCTGCCTCTGCTTCGCTCCCCCAGCAAATGGCATTCAAACTCCCAGCTCAGCTAGCAACCCCGGGAAAACTCCATCACCACTGTCAATTCACCATCACATCCTCCTTTATTCCCACTCTCCTGGCGCAGGACTCTGTCACCAGAACCTCTCCTCTCTCTCTCCACCTCATTTCCTTCAGAGAAGTGTAATGGAAAGCAACTGGTCACACGCAGTGCAATTGGGACTGCAGAGGCAACAGGGGCAGTCAATTTAGGGCCAGGGACTCCAGTTAGACCAACTACTATACTAGTTGTAGGATCCACTGGTACTTTAGGCAGGCAAATTGTGAGAAGAGCCCTTGATGAAGGTTACGATGTCAGGTGTCTTGTTAGGCCTAGACCTGCCCCTGCTGATTTCCTTCGTGATTGGGGTGCCACTGTTGTCAATGTAAGATATTTTTCGCTTTCCAAAATAGGGTTTTTTATTTTATTTTCTCCAGATGGATTTGTTGGATTTTGAAATTGTTTTCTCAAATTTGATTTGATGAACAGGCTGATCTTAGTAAGCCTGAGACTATACCTGCAACAATGGTTGGGGTTCATACAGTTATTGACTGTGCTACTGGACGTCCCGAAGAACCCATTAAAACGGTAGGAAGATATCTGTTTAATTTCTTGTTTTCTAGCTGGCCAGCACTTGGTTCGAAGAAGATTGGATGAAAAAGAGGGCGTATTTTACTATCTTTACTTTAAATGTAACTATATCTCCTCAGCGAATGAAAGGCCCACAAACTCACTGTGATTGTAATTATATTCCAGAAAATGTTAAATTTTGTTCTTGGTCTCATCTAATATCTCTCTTCTGTTTAGGTAGATTGGGAAGGAAAAGTTGCTCTAATACAATGTGCAAAAGCAATGGGAATCCAGAAGTATGTGTTCTATTCTATCCACAACTGTGACAAGCATCCTGAAGTTCCACTAATGGAGATTAAATATTGCACTGAGAAGTTTCTTCAGGACTCTGGTCTAACCCACGTCATTATCCGTCTATGTGGTTTCATGCAAGTAAGTGTAGAGCAAACCGTGTTCTTGCTCTTATGCTTTCGTTGTTTTTGTTGTTGTTGTTGCTGGTGGTGGTGGTGGTGGTGGTGGTGGTGGGTCTGTTACCAGCTTAGTGTTTAATTCTGTTCATCTGTTAGCTTTACATCTCCTATTAGAGCTCTTCATCTCTGAACCCTCATGGAAATGTGCATTATTTCCTCGATGTATTTAAAGAAGAAACTAATTTGAGATTGCTTTTTATCCTTATCGAACTAGTAGGAACATGACTATCTGGACAATTTAAGCAGTAATCTGTTCACTCCTGAATAGATGTTTCCTTCTACTTTTATGCAGTCTTGAATTTGTCTTTCTTCCACTGCTATTCATTTATTGAGTCTGAATGTTTGCTGCTTATTTAATCAGGGCCTTATTGGGCAATATGCAGTACCTATTCTAGAAGAGAAATCTGTCTGGGGAACAGATGCCCCGACAAGAATTGCATACATGGATACCCAGGTTAAAATTCCACAATTGCTCATGTAATTAATTTCTTGGAGTCAGCTAAACCTGTTAATTTTTTTCTTCCTACTTTCCATCTAAAAATTTCACATGTCAATAGGATATAGCTCGACTGACACTTGTAGCATTACGGAATGAGAAATGTAATGGGAAGCTCCTCACTTTTGCTGGCCCTCGAGCTTGGACTACTCAAGAGGTAAGAGATATAAGAATATTTAGCCTTGATTAAGGTCATCGTTAGTCGTTTTGTCAGTTCATGCCTTCAAGATTTCCTTTCCTCTTGTTATGATTTGAATATTTCAATGCATTGAGTTGGAATGATATCCCTCTAACTCGGTTCAGGTCATAACTTTGTGCGAGAGGCTTGCGGGGCAGGATGCAAATGTTACTACTGTCCCAGTTTCTGTCTTGAGATTCACTCGCCAGTTGACTCGGTGTTTTGAGTGGACAAGTGATGTTGCTGATAGGCTAGCATTTTCGGAGGTAATAAATTCTTACATCTCCTTTCACCTTCCGGCCATGTTGCACGAAGCAAGTGGTTTATCTGCGACTGCTTCGTCTTGCACTAAAGCGTCAGCCATGTGAAAGATTGCTGTAGCTATGCAAAATCTGTCGGAAATGTGCAGATATTATTCAAATGGATAATGGTTTTCACTAATAATCATCATTATATGTGATTATACACCATGAATTCACCTTCAAGTGATGAATTGAACTGTCTGCCCTTGTCAACCTTTCCACATCACCTCCGATGAGGACGACCTTAAATAATCTTGTTTTTATCCATGTCTACCTTTCAGTTGTCCCTAATGCCAGTTTTTTCTTCTGTATTTTATTTCCCATTTTACCGTATAATTTATGTACATAACTGAGCTCACTAGTCTCTCCGGCGAGGTTTGCAGGTCCTGACAAGTGATATCGTTTTTTCCGTTCCGATGACTGAGACATATAGTCTTCTGGGGGTGGAGCAGAAAGATATGGTTACACTGGAGAAGTATTTGCAGGATTACTTCACAAACATATTGAAGAAATTGAAAGGCCTCAAAGCACAATCAAAACAAAGCGACTTCTACATCTGAAGAAACACATTATGTTACTGTAAATGAAGCTATACATGTATTCAAGCACAAGTTTTATGTTTGGTAAAATGTACGAGTAGGCAACCCAGTTCATATTCCTCAACTCGGTCCTCACTCTTTTCTTTAAGCAAAATGTATGAGTAGGCAACCCAGTTCATATTCCTCAACTCGGTCCTCACTCTTTTCTCTATTTCAATTTTCCCTTCTTCTCCTTTGGTTAAAAACTACTGTGCCTTCTTTGATGAGAGTTAATCAGAGAGAAAATTTTGGGTGGTTACATTTTTTGTCATCTACTTGTGTAATGGACTTGGTGTGAAACTCCCTACCACCATTTTCTTCAAGAGCCTTTTGAAGGCCTTCAGTGTATTGACTAAATTCATAATCATAATCATTCTCATTCATTCAGTTTGGGAATATAATTGTTTTTAAAAGTATTTTTTATTTAGAAATTTATTAAAATAATATTTTTAACATCATATAAAAATAATCTAAAAATATTAAAAAAAAATATTTTTTTTCTAAAATATTTTTAATATGCAGTGTCAAACTTACTAATATGCCACGAGGCATTCGTTCAGTGCACAAGGACTTTCGGTTAGACCATAGGAGTCTGGGTGCCCCAAAAGCTTGCAATTTAAGGTTCTAGCCATCAGTTTTGTTTCGGTTAAAATATTTTGTACCAGTTAAAAAAATAAGTTCAAATGAAGTCATTTTTACCTTGGTTATAATTCCAGCTCATTCCAGATTTTTTTTCCAAATACCGGTCGAAATGTTTCAATTTCGTTTCGCCCGTTCAGTTTCTGGCAAATAGTATTTTTTTTAAATAATAAATAATTTTACAATATCAATCATATCTCTTAATCCAACCGTTATATTAAGATGAAATTTTATGAGGGATCTCTTGACAAATTTATATATATTATGTTAAAATTTTAGAGCAATAAAAAAATTTAATAACCTTGCGAGATTGATGATAACATTCTCGTAATATCATACATGTTTTGTTCAAAAAAATCATTTTATTTTTAGATTAAATTGCACAGTTCTAAATAATTCTATTTTTGGATTTGAACTAAAAAAAATTGAATTAATATATTTAATTGTATATATATAGACACATAAACATTATAACCCCGAAACGGTACGTCAAAACATTTTAAAACCAAAACATTCCGTTCCGATTAAAAAAAAAATTATCAACCAAAACAAAATTAACAACATTAGTTCAAGCAGAGGTGATATCAAGCTGGGAATTGCTGGATTAAGAAGCTAAGAAAGCTTCAGGAGCACCGCCTGGAGCTGTCACCCTCTGGTTCAAGGATGAAGATAAGAAACAGGCAGCAGGCGTGTCCTTCCTGATGCCACCGCCATAGGCCTGTTGTGTTGACTTTTGGGCTAGTTTGTGCTCGCCCAAAACAAAATGACTTCACTGCAAAGTGGACAGTCAAAAAATAATTTCTATTGAAGCATATATACAGTGATCACTCATTTACTGTATATGCTGGAGAAGAGAAGAAAGGAAGTCGATAATATAGCTGTTATTTTTTAAAATATTATTATTTTTATTATGACATCAAAATAAATTTAAAATAATAATACTAAAGATTTAATTTGGAGTAAATTATTTATTAAAATATACTTTTAAAACATTAAAAAAAATAAATTATAACCATTAACCCAGTGGTCGCACAACCAAGTGCGTGACCACCAGGATTGCGGTTGCGTCCAGCTGTTGACGTTCGCGCCATTTGTTGCTGTGCGTATTGTACAGGCCTGAGTGTCGTTTCAATGTCATGGTCGGAATTATTCTTTTAAAAGTCTACTGGTCTGGAAAATAAATTTATCCACTGTGCCAGTGGGGGGGGGGAAATTTGCAATTTAGTGGGTGCATGGTTGAGGAATCTTTGGTCCTTTGTCTCTGCTTCTCTATTTTTTTATAGTGTTTAGATCATGATAGTAATTATTTTTTAATTAAAATAATGATTTTCTTATTTTTTAAAATTGTTTTCTAATATTAATATCTAAAAACAAATTACAGCTAAAAATGAGTCACCTTAGAAAGCTACAGATGGATGAGTTTGCTTTGTCATTTGTGCAGCCAATTTACAAGCAAACGATACATGGAGTTCCGAGCAATTAAGAAGCTACTAAAAATATCGAGCATGTTTGTCAGTGTATTAAAAATATTTTATTTTATTTTTTATTTTAAATTAAAAAATTTTAATATTTTTAAATCATTTTTATATGTTGATATAAAAAAAAATTAAAAAAATAATTAACATATTTTTTTAAAAAAAATCACTCAAAAACCAATCTCAATCACAATTCAAGTGATCCATAAATGAGAGGTCGAAGTTGTATGCATGATTAGCTGTTGGAAATTCCAGTTAAATGACTACTCCTTTTTGTCCCTATGAAAGATCAGAAGATGGCGAGGGCCAACAAAATTGTACACATCATCACCACGGAGGAGGAGGCGGAGGAGGAGGCGGAGGCGGAGGCTCGTGTGGAATGAATCACTGTCAAATAATTGGGGAGTCAGTGTACAGATTTGATTGGAAGCCAGCTTTGACACCTTACAAAATTATAGCTCTTCCAGTGATGACAAAATGAAGGAGTACTTGTTAGTGATTTGGTTGGAACCTCCCTCTCAATACCTACTCATGATTTCACTTCTTGGATCCTTCCAAAACTACTGTCGCTTTAGTTGAAAAGGAATAGAAAGTGATGAACTGTGAAAAAACTTTAAATTTAGCTGGATTGTGTTTTTTTTTTTTAGGAAAATAATCCTGGACAATAATACTTACAAATAAACACCCTAGTAGCCAAGACAGTGTAGTGTTTTAAGGAGTATTGAGTTAGTGCCGGTAAGTGTGGTTGAAATTGTTTTTAATTTTTTTTATATAAATACATCAAAATGATATTTTTTATATTTTTTTTAAAAAAATATTTTTAACATCAGCGCATAAAAATACTAAAAAAATAATTTAAACTATAAAATAAATAAAAAATATTTGTAAAATATAATGTCAAATAAGGACTAAAATAAACTAAATTAGATTCGGTTCCACTAGAGTTAAACTAAACACAAAAGATGTTAACTCAAACTCAATATGAGTTTGATTGGGTTTCATTTGATATGATTGAAATAACTCCAAAAATCAAGAATCAAATCCAAAAACAAGTTTGCTTTGCTAGTCAAATCAAACTAACATTTTAAACCAAGTCTGAAAATGATCAAACCAGCTCATCGTCTTTAAATGTATGTTTGGGACTTAGATTTAGATTGTTTTTTATTTAAAAATATATTAAAATAATATTTTAAAAAATATATATATATATATATATATATATATTTGACATAAACATAAAAATATATAAAAACATCAATTTCAATTAAATAAATGTACCAACTGTAGACCATTATGCCGAAATTGTACCCGATCGAATCATTTTGCTACAGTTGAAAGTCTTCTTTGAAATACATTTAAATTAAAAAAAAAGTCAAAATAATATTTCTTTTTAATATATCTGGATAAAATTATCATAAAGATACATTAAATAATGATTTTTACGAGCAAGAACGTTGAAACAGTGTCAAATTAAATTTGAGAAGTCCAAGACAATGGGTGGCCTACAAGGCCTGCCGGCATCATGGCTTTGGTCAAAGGAGAAAATTGAGAGTTTTTTGTACCTCACAGCAATCACATGCATATTGTACAAAATTTACGACAAAACATATCTTGAAATACGCATTAAAACCGCCATTGCTCACCGGCGCATGCTCTCCTCGACAAAGTACTCTTTCTTTTTATTAGTCTTTCTGTTTCCATCCAGGGACTTTGTCCTTCTACTGCTCTAATAATTAAGCTTTATTTCACATTTTATTTCAAAAATATTATTATTTTCAATTAAAAACACTAAATTTTTTAATATAAAATAATTATATTTTTTCAAAAATAATTTTAAAAGACAATAATAAACAGGTATTAAGTATTATTGTAGTTGACAAGATGTATCTATCTGTCCCGATGATTCTGCACAAAGTCCTCGATACTTTAAGCTTTTTAAAGATTGGCTGGGCAGGCACAGTACGGATATTCTCACCTTTACCCCTTTATTGACCTTGATTATGTTTTATTTTGACTTGATTACACTAATCTTGATCAACATCATCATCACAGTAATCTTCATAATCATGACATGTTCTATACACTATACTAGACTAAATACTTATTTTCTATAGTTACCTTTTTACATATAGATTTATTTATTTATTTATTTATTTCGAGAACGGGAGCTCAGTTTATCGAAATTTAAAGAGCCAGCAACTAGTTGGGGCATGTCCATAGCTCAAACCCCACACAATATATGCTCATTTCTCACCTCATAGTATTTTAAATTTGTATTGATTTTTTAGGAATACTTTTATTTTTTTACTGTTATTAATATTGTTTATGAAAAAAAAAGGGCTACGAGGAAAAACCCACGTTCTATTCTTTTCTTTTCTTTTCTTTTCTTTTTAATGCACATGGACAGGTCTTTTAGGTTTATATTTTCTTTTGTAGTCTATTTAATGGTACCTTTTGACGGGCAAGAGCAAAATTGGTAGAAAGATGAATGTAAATTAAGTTAAAGATTTGTGGAAGAAGACAAGGACATCAAATTAAACAAATATAAATATGAAGATTAAGCTTCAAAGAGTGGAAAAGACCTAACATTTATTTTTTGCATTCGAGTAAACCCTATCTCTACAAAAGTGTATTTTATGGGATTCAAGTGAGCAAAACTAAAATTCTCACTATCACAAACTCTTATAAAAAATGCTTAAATTCTAATTCAAACTCAAAATTTGTTGTGCAAATATTAAATTTTTTATCATTATATCACGTCTCTTGAAACCCTAACATTGCTCCCTATAAATACGAAGATTAAGCTTCAGACAGTGGAAAAAACCAAAAATTGATTAATTCCGATAACAAATTTTTCATGGCAGTTTGCAGCACCTCATGAACGTGAGGTTTTCCCCTGCAGATATGTAAAGTGGAAGTGATTGTCAGGAGTCTTCACATATCTCTGACGCTCAGTACTCTTCACTATTCAATAGCTTTTACTTGAAAGAAGAAAAATACTTACTCTCTCTCTCTCTCGCAGGACCCTCCTCTGCCCCTGTTCCATGACAGCTTGCCCATCCTGCTTCCCATTCCTGATCAATGCAGAGAGAGAGAGAGAGGGAGGGAGGGAGCTCCATTAATGACGTTATTCGAGGGTCACCACTGATCAGAGCAAATTTGTAAATTCTGTTTTTTTTGTGCTTTGTGTTTTTAATTGCAGTGAAATGTTTTGATTTTAAAGTGTTTTGGTGTGTTGTTTTAGAGTTATACTATTTATGTGTATATATAATAAAATATATTAATTAAAAAATATATTATTTAGAATTGTGCAATTTAATCTAAAAAAGACACAACAAAATTATTTTTCTGAACATAATATTAAGAGAACACCGTTATCAATCTCGCAAGATCTAATTGCTCTGAAATTTTAACATAATATATATAAATATATCAAGAGATTCCTCGTACAATTTCATCTCAACCTAACGGTCGGATTAAGAGATATAATTAATATTATAAAATTATTTATTATTTAACAAAACATTATTTGGCCGAAACGGAACGAAACCGGAATGTTCCGGCCGGAATTTAGACGGAATTTCTAAAACGGACCAAAATTTAAAACAAGATAAAAACTACGTCGTTTTATCTTATTTTTTTAACTTGTAAAATATTCAGCAGGATTGCTTTTTTATTCCAATCTATTCATATATATATAATACCGCAATTAGATGAAATGAAATAATACCGGACCGTACTCACAAACTCTTTGCAGGAATTACAGTGATGATGGTTAGGGAAATTGGGAAATAATTTTGAAACCGAGCCTTTTCGATGGTAGATCCGGAGAGAGAGATGGTATGAGGAACATGATACAGGCATGATTTGTTGGAATCATGTTCCATACACTGAGTATCTCGACAGATTAGATTTGTCTTGTTCTGAGCAGATCTTCGACGGAGTGATTTGATGATTGTGGCTGTGAAATGGGTGCTGACACGGTGGACCCACCTCTGGCTGTGGCTATTCTTTTAGCTGATCGATGACCAGGACGTCTGGTGGGCCCCGGCGCAGCATGAGTGCTGGCCCATTGGATTCTTTTTATGCGACGCTTCACTTTTCGGAGAGTGGATGGGGCACTGGTGGGTGGCTTTGGCTCTGGCTCTGGCCATGGAGGAGTTTGATGGGATGTTACTATGACCAGTAATTCATAATTTAATACTGTTTGTTTTTAGCTATATAATAATAATTATTATTAATTTACTGTGTCGACAAGGATGAACAGGACGGGAATTTTGGACCTAAAAGCATTCTTGAAGATATATATATATATATATGTGTGTGTGTTAACTAAAATACAATTTGCGTCCCCGTTATACTGTAGTTATACTGTAGTGTTTTCATGATGTACATAGACATAGATTATTATGAATTATAGCATTAAATTTATCATTTTATCTCATAGCTGAAAAATTTAATCTCTGGATCCGGGAGTATTTTCAACATTTTCAGGAGACATATATAAATATTTCTGAATTCTTTTCACAATAAAATTACTACTTTACCCCCAGATACTCACATAAAGACGTGGAACAGTGGGGTATTTTTGATTTTTTCACAAATTCATGCACAGTAAAACTATGAAATATAATCTTTGAAAAAGACAAAAAAGAAGTGTGGAGCTGGCGGTATTGTGGTACTTTCATCATCAGTTTTTTTTATGGTTATCGCTGGGTTCAGGGGTGTATAAGTAATTTATCATTTTTATTTCAAGGCGTGTCGGACGGAAGCGCCAACAATGTTTCACGTGCACGCGCCATTCAGGTAGGGCGTGCTGCGTTGTTTGTCTAAATTTAAAATTCATATATTTTATAGGAAACTTGCATTTCATAGAAATTCTGCATAAATATATTATTTTACTTAAATTTATATTATAATAAAAAAAATCTCACACAATTAATATTTTTTATATTAAAAAAATATGATTACAGAGACGACAAAACTCGGGTAAATAACTAGTGTGTGTAATATTCTAGCATAATGAGACGAGGACAGGGTTATCTGGAATTGATAGAGGCTGAAATTTAGCTTAGCTTTTCTCGAAGATTTTGAGATAACTTGGCCTCGTCGATTCATCATGTCCTTATCATGGACATCTAGTGCATCTGCTTGCACATTCACAAGGAATCACTTATGGGTTTTTTTTCCTTCATGATTTCCAACAAGATTTTATTCGGAGCAAAAAAATTATGCCTTTTGACAATGACACGTCTAATCATAAAAAAAAGGGAAACAAATCACGATACCCTATTGTTATATTGGACTCACTGTTGTGTGATTAGATGGTGGCACTGAAATTATTTTTTAAAATAATTTATTTTAAAATGTTAATATTAAAAAGTAATTAAAAAAAAATATATATATTATTATGATATACTGTCACTACTCGCATTTGAATCCATTTTTTAGGTTTACTTTTTCTTTGTTTTCCCTATCTTAGCTTGGCATATAATGTATTTTCATTTGTGCTATTTTTGTTTTCTTATATATAAAAAAATCAATCATATTAGACTGTAAAAACATCTTATATTGTAAGAAAACATATCCCGTAAAAGAAGAAAAATTAACGCAGAAGGAGAATAAAAGGTTAAAAGGACACTACTATTATGGAATTAAATTCTTGTCTTGTTACTCTTTGCGACCATACCAATCGACCCAAGTTGTTTAAAAGCAGTGGGGACCGGAGAATTTAATGGTCTAAGATTCGCAGTAAGTAAAAGCTACCCTCATCATTTCTTTTACTACCCCCGTATAGCTATCACATGGAAGGTTATGGTAGGAATGATCATACATGCATTGAGTGGAAGCTTTGGTGATAAAAAAACTGATTAAACTAATAAAACAAAAAATAATCGAGAAAATTGAACCATTAAAAATCCTATTACAATTTTTTTAAAAACTTTTGGTTCAGTCTAGTTTGTTCAAGTTAAAATATATATTATATTTTTTTATTTTTCTAGTTCGATTCAGATTTTCTAGTCTTATTTTATTTTGGTAGAATAAGAGAGGAGAAGGATTTAGTTAAAGTAAAAAAAAAAAAATTAAAAAAACTAAAAACTATTTTTTTGGTTTTTTAGTTGAAAAAACAAACTGAACCAATTCTGGTTTTTTTATTTAATTGTTTTTATAGATAAAGCTGAACCAAAAATGATCACATCTAATGGAAGCAAAGAAGAAAAAAATACAAAAGAGTATTTTTAAAAAAATATATATTTTTAAAACAGAAAAACAAATATCTTGATCAAGCACTGCGATTGTCTTACATCGAAAACCACTGTGGATGATGCAAGCATATTTAAACAGAGTGGGCTACCAAAATTAACTTGTGGGATCCCGATGAGTATATAATATAAAAGACAAGATGATTAAGTTCTTAATAGAATCCCTTTGTTTGATATTAATTGTGGCCAGTTGAGTAGATTAGCGTAGGAAACAAGGTTGTCAGGAAAGAGATCGAGGTATTGACTTCTCTAATCAACTTGCAAGCCACTGAATTAATTATTTTGATATTTATAATCATATTATTATTTTCTTTAAAAAATCGAAGGTTAACCTCATCGGGTTTTCTTTTATCATTATCTTTTTAATTCAATCTAAATCCAACTTATAATAAATTTTAAATGACATGGTTTTTTTTTGTTAACTCTTAAAACAAGATCAAGGTACTATCTTGGACATATTTGACATTGTGTTTTAAAAATATTTTAAAAATAATTTGATTTCTTTTTATTTTGTTTACTTTAAATTATTTTTTTAGCATTTATAGATATTTTCACGTGATATATCAAAAATAATATTTTTAAAAATATATTTTAATATATTAATAACACAAAAAAAAATAGGAACAAAATTATGCAACTCAACCTCAAAAAGCTTGTGAAGCAAGACTTTTGACATGACACTTATTCCATGCAAGAAAGAACAGAAATCTGCTTGTCCCGATCTGGGACTTGACAAACAAGTCCTTCACATGCAACGGATTGCTAGAAAACAATCCTTGGTCCGATGTAATATGATGAAAAACAATTAATGAAAGGTTGGAAATTAGTTGGAGCATTAGTGCTAATTGAGTAGATCACACAACTACATTGCAAACGGATTCTAGCCTTTTAGGTGGGGGGGCTCGTTGACTAGTAAATCTGCTGATGTATGGTTGGGAGAAGTTGGCCATATATATATATATATATATATATATATATAGAGGGGAAATGATTGGCGAAACCTCAGGAATTGGTCCTTAGATTGTTAAATGATGGATAATAAAGTCCTCGAAACTAGTATCAATCGAGTAAGGTCTCTTGTTTAGGGACCCGGTTGACAAAAAACAATAGTTTATGGACGGAGTTGAGGATTGGTGGGTAGTTAGGGGACTAATTTTGAAGTTTGGCTGAAATGAATTTCTTGAAAAAAAAACTTGGTGGGTGTGGACGATTCAGTGGTGTAGATGTGCAAGTAGCCCTTCCTTGTATGATAAAAAAAACGAAAAAAAAGAAAAAAAATTGCTTTTGAAAACAACATGAAACCATTTATTTCCACCCTTCTCGAAGCAATGAAATCATATAGCTGCTACACAAGGAATCAAACGGAAAAAAGCCTTCACAAAGTCCCAGCTACCAAATTATGCTAATTTGGCTAAGTTTTTTGAAAAATAGAGCAAAGATAATTGATTATACAAGGAACGAAGAAGAACCATAGTAGATAAACAACCGCAGGAATCAGCATTCATATCCCTCTCTTGACAGAAAGAAATTGCTCGATTGGATCATAAATCACTTTGTGTTGAACAACTCTTGAGACAATCCTTTCCTTCTCTCATTTTCTTGTTTGTGATCATGCACGAGACTTTAAGGATTTGAGACACTCAAAATATAGATACTCTTCTTTAGTTAATCATCCATTAATAAAAAAATATGATTATCAAGTCAACCCTTCATAATTTTTTATATATAATTTCTTGGTGCTGACCAAAACAACAGTATTTTGATTTTTTATATGTTTTTTTGGTGTCGATCCTATTTGAGTTTGAACATGATTTGATTGGCCAATTAGGTTATAGATCAATCTATCGATTTAATAAATTTAATTGAATTAATATATTTTTTTTAATTTATACCCATTTTAAAATTGAACTATGAATCACTAGTTTTTCGTATATAACATGCCAAACTAAACCAAAGTTTAATCACTGTTATCATGAGAAAACTGAGAAGTTAATTCTGTATCAAAAGTACAAATCAATCCCCCTCTTTCACCGATTATTTTTTTTTAATTCAAATTAAGGTTTTTTTTAGTATTTTTAGATATTTTGATATTAAAAATGAAATCATTTCAATTTATGCCCAAACAAATTATTTCTTTTTAGATAACATTTATCACAGTAACAAATAATAATAATAATTTTTTATAGAGATTTGTGAAGCGGGGAGGTGAGGCATAATTAAACTGACAGGGTCATTGGACCGAGCCGCTTGACCTCTTCTTGATTAAGATTTATTTTTCTTTGTTTTTATATATAAGAAAATTTTAGAAAGTAGTTTAATGCACGTAACTCTTGCCATATGAATAATATAATTTGGAACTGCTATTATGCATGGAAGATTAGGTCAATCTCATTTCCCTTATACTTTTCTCCCTCGGACAGCACCTTCCCCACGTGCATGCACTTGTGGGGTGGAATTTGAAACATTCCAGTTCAAAGGGCTTTGAAGTTTGAACAGGAAAAACAGAAGAAGAGAAAGTACTGCTATGTGCAATTGGTCAAGTTAGAGGCGTGTTTGTCTTTATTCGTGTTTGAGAGACGTTTTTTTGCGGTTATTTTTTAAAGTGATTTTTGTTTAAAATTATATTAAAATAATATTTTTTTTTATTTTTTAAAAATTATTTTTGATATCAGCACATCAAAATGATCTAAAAACATCAAAAATATTTAATTTAAAAATATTTTTTATATAAATACATCAAAATAATTTATTTTTATTTTTAAAAAAAAATTTTTGATATTAACACATGAAATTAATCTAAAAACATCATTTTTTTTTAATTTGAAATATATATTTTTTTTTCAATGGGCATTTCTTTACCTTCCAAAGTTCTCTAGGCTGCGTCCACATCACTTTAGAATATGTTCCCAATCATGCCCTCCACTGCCTTCTTGAAAGCAAAAATAAAGAGGAGGAACTCTCCATCCCGATCTAGAGAAGAAAGGTGCTTGCAGAGAGTGTCGTCGTAGATAAGTGCTAGTTTTTTACTGAAGCATACTCTATTGCCTTGCCTTGCATCTACATCTTAATTATATTATATTCATTAATTCATGCTTATTATACTCGCAAATTGCATCTCGGCTTTCATATTCAATTCAGCAACGTACGTTCATGATTTTTTTGTTTAATTTTAATTTATCGAGGAGATCCCGTTGATGATAACTTATCTGCTAATTGCCATGTATTAGTTGCCGGGCGTCAATTTAGAGACTGTTTGGAAGGGTAGTTGCTGTAGCTTTTCAAAGTGTTTTTCCGTGTTCAAATCTATCAAAATGATGTTTTTTTTTTAAAAAAAAATTATTTTGACATCAGCACATTAAAATAATCTAAAAAATCAAAACATATTCATTTAAAATAAAAAAAATTAAATTTCTGCAGCACAGCGATAGAAACGCCGTGCCAAACGGGCACTTATACTACTAGAAAAGTCGATCGGGGGACGATTAGGGTTTTATTTTTCTCTCGGCCAAGCCTTTCAATTTTTATTTTTTTTAAATTGTTTTAATTTTCTAATGTTTAAAAATATTATTTTAATTTATTTACAAATAAAAACCCAAATAATAACTAAAACATGTAAAAGGAATAACCATACATATATGTTTTTGTTTGAGAGTATAATTGATGTTACTTTTAAAATTATTTTTTATTTATAAATGTATCAAAATGATATTTTTTTTTATTTTTTAAAAAACAATTTTAATACTAGTATATTAAAATAATATAAAAATATAATTTTTTTTTCCAAAAATACTTTTCAAAACACGTATTAACCAACCACCTAGAATAAGAGTTAAGAACATGGTCAAACTTTGATATTGACTTCTTGACACTGCTGATTGCTTGGCAATTCAATGTTTGATTGTGACTTTGAGCAATGTTGTCTTCTTATATTAATTGAACAGTCCTGGTTATTGATGCTCTTAAATTAATTATGCAATTTATAATTAATAAACATGACTCTTCAAATACGTTTGTCATGATTTATGTATAATAAAATAGATATTATTATTATTATTATTTCAAAGACTACCCAAACAATACCTGTGTTTCTTGGTTCGGAAAATCTATGGCTATTAAAGAAGTTTCTTGACTTTTTACTTGAAAATATTTATAGATTAATAAAAAATACTTTATTATATATTTTTTTTTAAAAAAGCATTTGCTCGACATATTCTTCGAGTTGTTTGTGTTTTCTTACATAATGTTCCCAACAACCTTCCAACGGTACGGCCAACTAGTGTGTTGAATAATCAATTATCTTTCAACTATAATAGAAGGCTCATAATTGCTTTTATTTCTGGCTAAAACACTTGTTTGGTATTGGGTTTCATATTGTATTTTGAAAAAACAATTTAATTTTTTTAATTTTAAAATTAAATATTTTTGATGTTCTTAAATTATTTTTATATGTTGATGCTAAAAATTATTTTTAAAAAATAAAAAAAATATTTTAACATATTTTAAATAAAAAACACTTTAAAAAATTACATCAATCAGTCACGAAATACTTGCTGTCAAATTGGATTTTTTCTTTTATGGCAGAGGTTTTAATTCTTATGATACAATTATATCATGTCTCCAGGCCCCATCAAGATATGGGAATTCCTGTTATTAATACGGTCCCAAGCTTCCCTTTTAAGCTCCCTTTCACTCCTCTCCTAATATTATATATATAAATAAATAATCTACCAATTCATCCCTCCACTCATTTGCTAAAAAAACCCTATATTTTGCTCTAAAAAACTCAAATCACTTTTTTTTTTTTAATAAAAATGATCTGTTTTTTTTTTTTTTTCTAAGACAATATATTAATATATCTACTATAATATTTAAATAGTTGTAGCGATAAAATTAATAATAATAAAAAAGGAACGTTCTACGGGGGTTAACACGAGGGCATTTTTGTAACAGCACCAATACACGATGGTAAGACTGAAAATTGAAAAAAAGGAGACGTCATGGCGACAACTGGCGTCAAACTTTCCGTCAAAACCACACCCAGATTAGAATGTTGGCAAACTATATTCCAGTCCTTGTACATCTAGTGATATGCCACTTCAGCTGTTGTAGATTAGATTGACCATAGTATATAAAGGTATTTAATTCAGTTTTAGGGTAAATCATTTACATGTAAACTAAATTGATATACTGGGAAATGTACAAGGACGAAACCGTAGTTTACCAATAAAATTACCCTGATCTTCTCTTTCCCTTCTGCACTAACTAACTAACTAAAAACAGTAGATCACTTAATCTCCAGTTAGATATAGAAAAAGAAAAAGAGAAGAATAGAGACAAAATTCACGCCGACGCATACACAATACACACACCATCCACGATGCCCACACACTGCAGTCTACTGTCTCTCTCCCCACACTTTTCTGCTACAATACAAAACGACGACACATTCCCCGCTGGCAAAAAGATTCCTCCCTCCGCCTCCCCCTACCTTTCTGAAACCCTAACAATAATTTTCTCTCCAACCAAACACTCTTCCTCCATCGTCATCAACACGTTCATCCCTGTGTGCTATATAAATATTTTATAACCTCCCACGGCTACAACTACTGTAATTAAAAAAATAATATTAATAAATATAATATTTATTTATAAATATTAATATTATTTGAAGCCAAAGCAGCGAGTTCATTTTAACGTTTCGAATGGGTTGTGCAAGTTCGAAACTAGAAGATCTACCAGCCGTTGCGCTTTGCCGTGACCGTTGCGATTTTCTCGACGAAGCTATTCACCAGCGGTTTGCTTTCGCTGAAGCTCACGTGGCTTATATCCACTCGTTAAAAAAAATTGGTCATTTGTTATATGTTTTTATTGAGCAGGGGGATTTTTCCGGCGGGGGTGGTGGTGCTCCGATGTCTCCTAAGCTGAATTTACCTCCGAATGTAAAAGGTGAAGATTTGAAGGTTGTTGGATCGAGTTCGCCGAAGAAAGGTCGTCATCATTCTCGTTCTAGTTCTGGTTCTCATCTTCATTTTCACTCGGACGAGGATGAGGATGATGAAGACGATGATGATTTACATCTTCATCATTCTGATAACTCCTCGCCGTTGCATAGTCACGGCGAGGGGAGTGGTGGCGGTGATGTTGGAGTTGGTCATATTCCGTACATGAGCTCGGATTATATGAATATGGATCAAGATTCATTTCCAGGCGGCGGCGGAAGGTTTTTTCATACGAATTATATGAAGAATAAAGGCGCCACTCCGTCTGTTGTTTACGAGCAAAGGCCAAAGAGTGAGACTGTTCATTTTGGTGAATCTTCGTCGCCTGCTTATTATAATAATTATTCAAATAGCGGTTATACAACGAGTACTTCGAACCCTTATGGTTATTCTGGATATCCAAATTACGGTGGTGGTGGGGGTGGTGGTTATTATGGGTCTCAGAATCAGTATGGATCTTCTTCATCTCTACCACCTTCGGAGGAGGCTTCATCTTCGAAGCCTCCCCCTCCTCCCCCTCCTCCCCCTCCAGGAGCTTCAGCTTGGGACTTCTTGAATCTGTTTGAGGGCTATGATAGGAATTATCAACAGTACACGCCGAGTAGAAACTCCAACGAGTTGAGAGAAGAGGAGGGGATTCCGGATTTGGAAGATGAGGATTACCAACATGAGGTTGTGAAGGAAGTTCACGTGGATAAAAAATATATGGACGGCGCTAAAAAAATTTTTCAAAGTCGCCGGTAATGGATGACGGGGAAGAAAAGGTTGGAGGTGATACCGATGCTTCTGCTTCGCTCTATCAAACTAGGCCAAGTGTGGCTACTGAGGAAGATAGAGCGGAGTATGAGGTTCATGTGGTAGACAAGAAAATTGTTGATAATGAGAGGTCTGAGGAGCGAAGCAATGCCGTATTTAAGGGCCGAGGAGCTGGACCACTGGAAGTGGCTAAGGAAATTAAGATGCAGTTTGAGAGAGCTTCAGAGTGTGGGAATGAGATTGCGAAGATGCTTGAAGTGGGAAAGCTCCCATATCAGCGCAAACATGGTAGGTGTGAAAAGATAATAGATTGCTCTTAACTGTGATCTGGATGAGTTGTTTTTCTTTTGGTGCTTTATTTATTGTTGTACATGTGGAAGTAGAAATGGAATTTTATTTACTGGAAGGGTTTTTGTGGATCTTTGTGAAGCAGTTTCCAAGATCTTGCACGGAGTTACCCCTCCATTATCTTTGGTATCTTCACAGCCGTCTACTTCTGGAAATGCCGGGGCTGGTCCCCCTTCCTTGGAGATTGATGAAGAGTTGATGGTGAGATCGAAAAATCTTTCTTCTACCTTACAAAAGCTGTATCTTTGGGAGAAAAAACTCTATCAAGAAGTTAAGGTGCGTCCTGGATTATTCTTTTCTATCATTATCTGGGAATCATACCGATTAAATTGCTTCAGCCTTCTAACTTTATTGACAAATTCAAATGTTGTCAATGTATTGTACATTCATTTAAATCTGATGAATTTTCCGAACATGCTTTTATTTGTCTGTGTTTCCAGTAATGATGAGACACGGTAATTGCTATGATTTTATTATGAGTGTTGGTAAAGATTTAGGGTATGTTTGTTTGGTGATTTGTTTTTTGGAAAATAAGTTATTTTCCACTGTTTGAATGTATAAAGGAAAATAGTTTCCTGTAAAATAAATTATTTTTCCTCCATGGTTTTTGAATGATTTTAATAAGATGAGAAAAATTATATTGTTTGTGATAGAGGTGATGGTGGTCATATGATGGTGGTAATGGTGATGATGGATGGTTACTTAAATAACAAGGTGTAGGTGGTGACAATAGCAATGAAGGTGAGGTGGTGATGGTTGTTGTTGGGTGGTAGTGATGTTATAGAGTTATGATGGGATGGTGATAAAATGGTGGTTATATTGATACTAAGATGGTGGATGGTTGTGGTTGGGGTTTACGGTGGGATGATTATAAAATGGTGGTCACAAGAAGATGGTGGTTTTGGTGGTGGTGGTTGTATTGGTCAGTGAATATCATGGGCTGGTTGCACCAAGGAAAATATTTTCATGTCTCCCATGAATATGTCTTCATTGGAATGAAGAGCAGAACTTACCAGCCAAGCTTATGCTTTTTCTGTGCATATTATCATGTTTCTTTTCAGTAAGCATATGCTATATATCAGGAAGTTCTATTACGTAGCTAAATGGCTAACTATTTCCTGCGACGCCACTTGGTCTTTTGGCAATATTCTGCTTGTGGTGAAATCTGGAATTACAATACTGCAGTATTTTATTTCTGTTTTTGTGAATAACTATCTTTAAGCTGAAGAACTCAAGTTTCACAGTTTTTGCTTTTGCAGGTTGAGGAGAAAATGCGGTTGGCTCATGAAAAAAAGTGTCGTAAGCTGAAGCGTTTAGATGAGAGGGGTGCTGAACCTTATAAAGTTGAGGCAACTCGAACTTTAATCAGGAGTTTATCAACAAAAATAAGGATGGCAATTCAAGTAGTAGAGAAGATTTCAGTTACCATAAACAAGATTAGGGATGAAGAGCTATGGCCTCAACTAAATGAATTGATTCAAGGGTATGTTAACATGTGCATTTTTTCTAAGAACCATTTTCTTTTTAGCTGCTCCCCATCTTTTGTGTACTTAACTTTTGACTTCTCAGTTCTCACATTTGTATATGTGCTTATTACCAAACTGGACTTATATTGACACTATTGTCTATTTTCAATGTCAGTATGGATTTCGGTGCTCTATTTTGAATTATATAATAAATATCCATTTGTAAATAAGATTCATTTTGCTTATGAGGCATGATAGGATGGTAGTTAGTTGAGGCAAGAGGTGACCTTTTAGTGTGTGAGAGTTCCTATTGTAACTTTGCAAGTGGTCTTCATAACCAGAGAAGTTTTTTTTTTCATAATCAGATTCTTTCTTATTAATGACAAATGTGTTCTTGTTCTTATACTCGAGTGTTGATAAAACACACGCACCTGTGCTGAAATCTTTTGATACTTAATCTAGCTAGCAAAAGTCCTTGATAAAGTGTGGGCAATTTGTTACACTTGCAATCAATAACATTTGAAGAAGCTAAGGTGTTTTGACTGCTCCTTGTAGAGTGAGCAATATGGGACATCCTTGGCAATGATATATTTGAACTGAACAGTGGAATTAGAATTTAAAAACAGGGGTCAGAGATGGTGGGATTTCTTTGAGTGCAAATACTAGTGCACTGGGCTATAAAAATTGGTCCTCCGTCATTGTTTTTTAAGTGACTATTGCAGGCCATTTGTTCAGTGCAGAAGGAGGAAGTTTATAATTAGTTTTGTCACAGGGAAGTTAGTGCAGGAGTGGGAGGTCTTTAATCTGTTCTGAAAAGGGTTAGAAAGGTGGTATTTGCTTTGTTTGGGGTAGGCAAGTTTAATTTGCATTATCCAGATGCTTGTGCAAAACTGAAGATAGAAAATATTCACATACAACTCAGAAGGTTTTCATGGAGGAACCTGCCAAATACCTTCTTGGACCAAAGTTATCAGCTCTCTCTCTCTCGGTAGAGGTTCATACCTATTTTAACTTTGATTATTGTCAATAGAAACTTAGTTTTGGCTTAATGAATCTTGGTTCAGACATACACATGAGCTAAGCTTTTTTCAATACCTACATTAGGTGGGGCCACACAGAAATGCAAAATCTACCTCATTTATTAATTGTTGGAAGTCTGTTTTTTGTTGAAAGCACTGCTGTTGTAGTCCCTTTCTTTTATGGTCTGTGGATGTGCTAGAATAGCAATAGATTCCCAATCATTTAGAAGACATGATGTAGTTATTAGATGTTGTTCAATATGCCCAATCATTTAGAATACATGATTTAGTTTACACACTTACTAAAGGAGATAAGTTGGCAGTTTGAAGACTAAAGAAAGGAATTGTTGGTTATCAGTGAACTGTATTCTAGCCTTGTATGTAAGGGGGCAGGTGTTCATGCCTTTTATGATGTTTGCATTAGCTGCGCACTCTGCAGGCATTCCACCACCACAATAACAATAAAGCTTTAATCATAAACAACAGGCACGCCAGAACTAGGCTAAAATGATCCCTGTGGAAGGGCTTGTGGATTGCGTTGTTTTTAATTAAATTTATGCATTTAACCCTTTTACATCACTCCTGCTATCATAATGGCTTTCAAGTGGTCCCTTTAAAAATTCTTTTTATGCATATATATATAACAGCAGCCTCTTACCTGGATGTGGAGCACTTCCCAAATCCAATTTCCATGTGGATGTGATCTTAAATAGAAGTTAATTGTTAATATTCATCCTTAGTCTTGACGGTGATTTTTCTGCATTTAATTTTTCAGGCTAAACAGAATGTGGAAGAGCATGCTTGAATGTCATCATATTCAGTGCCAAGCAATTAGAGAAGCCAGAGGCTTAGGTCCCATCGTATCAGGTAAAAAGCTCAGTGATGATCATTCAAATGACATACTGCAGCTGGAGCGTGAGCTTCTTAGTTGGATTTCTAGTTTCTCTTGTTGGGTTGGTGCTCAGAGAGGTTATGTGAGAGCCTTGAATAACTGGCTTGTTAAGTGTCTTTTATATGAACCAGAAGAAACACCAGATGGCATAGTTCCTTTCTCTCCTGGTAGGATGGGTGCGCCCCCGGTGTTTGTTATCTGTAACCAGTGGGCACAAGCTATGGATAGAGTATCTGGGAAGGAAGTAGTTGACGCTATGCGTATTTTTGCAATGAGTGTTTTTCAACTTTGGGAGCATGAAAAACTAGAGATGCGTCAGAGATTGGTGACCAACAAGGATTTGGAGAGAAAAGCCAGAAACTTGGATAGAGAGGATCAGAAGATACAAAAGGAGATTCAGGCATTAGACAAGAAAGTAGTCCTAGTTGCTGGGGATGGTAATAGTCTGTCAGCAACTGAAAACATTGTATATCAAAGTGACACTAGTAATAGTAGTCTACAGGGGATTCTGCAATGCATTTTTGAAGCCATGGAAAGATTCACGGCTGATTCTATGAAAGCTTATGAGGAGCTCGTGCAACGTAGTGAAGAAGAAAGGCGTGCTTGAGAACATGAAAGATTTTCACAGGGATGCATGGCGCAATCGATTTTCACAGCCTCCTTTTTAATCTGGAGCTTGTTTCTCATCTGAAATTTACATCCCTCTGAGGATCTTCAAGAATCCATGATATTGGCTGAATCTGCTCAGCCTTGCTGGATACTCCAAATATGGTCCATAATGGGCAGCTCCGGTTGTTCAAGTCTTCAACTGGCAGCAAGCCATATTCGGTGGAGTAGATTTGGGAGGCTCTCCAAGGTTGCGAGTAGAATCATCCTTCTCTTACCTCTGCAGAATTCAGTTGCATCAAGTAAACAAATAGAACAGGATAACAATTTGCAAGTGATAAAAAGGGGACAGCAGACGGTGAGTTCGTGATATAGATATGAAACCAAACCAAAGCAAGCCACTCTGCATCCTTAACATTTTGGCGCCACTAGCCTTCTTGGGAAAGAACCAAGGAACAATCTTTCAGAAGTTAAGGAAAGCAAAGGATAGTTCCCCTCTATTTTGAACGAGGATGAGTTTCTGTAGCTTCACGGGTATGGAAATGCCCAGAGATATCAGATGCATGGTAAAATAACTTCCATCTTTTTGCTCCTTTCTTTTGAATATTTATTTATACTATTAATTTTTGTAAATGCCTTTTTAAAGAAATGAAACGCTTTCAATAAATAGTAGAGTTCGAGTTGTTGCAAACACAACCATTGGGCAGACAAGAGAATTAAGTGCTGTTTTGGGCTGTTACTGTCACATTTTAAATTGCAGGGGCTGTAAATGCTTAACCCTCCTAACAATGGCACAGACTATACAGCCCTGGGATCAAGTTTTAGTGAATGTGGGTCTGCAAAAAAAGTCATTTTTCTTGTCCCCCATTGATGACTCATGTTTTCTCGTTATAGACAGTGCTACCATGGAGCAAAAGATTTTTGAACTTGCTTTATGCAGATTGATTCTAGGCGTTGCAATTTCTTTTTTAGTAGAATAAATAAACAAATTATATGCATTTGATGTGATTTGTTGGACTGGTGGTTTAAAAAACAACCTATCTAATATAATTTGATTTATATATAAATAATGAGATGAAAATATATTCTAATAATTTGGATTAACCTGGGTAACCTATTAATTTGCATGCGAGGTTACTAATAAATTTATAGAAAATAAATTATAAAGTTTATTTTTTAATGAATTTAACATTGAAAAAGAATAATTAAAAAAGAAAGTATTTTGAATCATGTAAATTCGGTCAAAATATTGAAATAAATTATAAAATTTAATCTTTAATTAATCAGTATTCTAAGATGAAATTGAAACAAAAATTATTAACATGATAAAATAGATAGAGATGATTTTATAGAAAGTAAAATAATTTAATATTAAAAGATAAATAAAAAACAAAAAAGGAAAACTTGAGTCATTTTGTTTAAATTCATATTTTGTCGATCCACGATAATCGTACAACAAAAAATTCAAAAGCTTGAATTTTAATAAATTTAATGTTAAATGATGCAATTGAAGTATTAATAAAAAAAACATAGAATAACAAAATCTAATTAAGAAAATAGTGTTTTTTCAAGGAGATACACAGTAAAATGCGTTTTTTTAATCCATTTTTAATTGTCAATGTTAATAACTCGCCTTCTATGCTTTGCACATAAATACAGCTCTCTCTGCCCCAGCTTTTTGAAAAGAAAATAGAAATTCAACAGTAAAAGAAACCTGCAAATGCCATTGTATGCTTGAAAGAGGTACGATGTATAATCAATTCGCTTCAAATAATTGAGGAGGCCTATCTCTAGTGTCGTGTAATCTGCGGTTCAGCAGTTGATTCTGCGATCAAATAATTGTACACCCGTGCAGGCTGAGATACAGTAAACTCAAAAAGAAGAAGAATGAATGTTGCTTGACAGCATACATATGCGTTTACGAGTGGGAAGAGCTACTGCATGCTTAGTTGACTGAAGGCATTAGGCATTAGGCATAAGCCTGAGAGAATCTGAAAGGGATATTTGGATACCTTCAAAATCTCTAAAAAGGTGGCATACATTCAGTTCTTGCCCCCTCCCTTATCATCCATCCATGTTTATTTTATACTTTCCATTTACCCGTTTTTCGAGACAGCTGAAACCATATTTCAACACAAAAAAATATATTAAGAGTATTCAATTAAATACAATAATAAAATATAAATTGTGAAAACACTTACGATAACTAAATAACAAAATAAATCGTTGATTTTCTATCTATAAAAAGAAGAAAACATCATTGAAAATTAATTGCAAAGTTATCATCATTGTTATGACTATAACAGATAAAATTATTATCATCATTACTGCCAAAACAATTAGAATCATTAAATTGTCCTGAAGAATAAAAAAACAAAATATTTTTTACAGAAGAGCAAGCAAGAAAACAATAAAACAAACAATCACTAAAATTATCATTTTTATTGCACAAACAATGAAACCATAAAATTATCTCGAAAAAAAAACCCTTTAACAAAAGAGCAAACAAAAACAACAACAAAAATAAAATAAAATAAATATTATGAGCATAAAAAAAAATCATATGATCCAAATAACAAATAAAAATAACAGAAAACACTAAAAAAAGAACAAAAGGAAAAAAATTACCAACATAAATTAAAATTTCAGAATTGAACAGAATAAAAATAAAACCCCAACAAAAAATAAAACAAAAAAAATTAAAAGCATAAATGCATAAATATGGACAAAAAATAAATTGTCCAAGAAGGAACGAAAAAGTAAAGGAATTAATACTAAATAAAAAATTAAAAGAATAAGTGCCAAAATGAAAAATAAAATATATAATTAATTCCAATTAAAGGACAAAATTGCAACAAATCAAAACCTTGGGACTGAAAAACACTCAAGGGATTTTTTTTTAAAAAAAAATACAGTATAATTATTTAAAAAATTAAAAGAATAAAGACCAAAATAAAAAGTAACATATATGACCAATTTCAATTAAAGAAAAAAATTAGAAAAAAATTAAAACCCTGCTAACCAAATATATTAAAGGAACAAAAAATAAACCAAAAATCAAAAGATTAAGTACTGAAATGAAACGTACCATATATGATCAATTTCAATTGAAGGGTTTAATTGAAAACAATCAAAATTTTCATTGAAGAAATCAATAAGAAAAACAAAATCAAAAGCCTAGGGACCGAAATGAACAAACCAAAAATCAAAAGATTAAGTACTGAAATGAAACGTACCATATATGATCAATTTCAATTGAAGGGTTTAATTGAAAACAGTCAAAATTTTCATTGAAGAAATCAATAAGAAAAACAAAATCAAAAGCCTAGGGACCGAAATGAACAAACCAACAATTTGAAGGATCGTATTGTACTTTCCAGCAATAGGAGAGAAAAAAGAGGGTGAAGAAAAATTGTTCACCAATGATTGTACCACCGTCACATGACACACACTACATTGGCAGGGAGATAACATAGTAGCGCACCGTATGACACAACGATAAAACATTTTCCACCACCTAAAGATACGTCACGCGCTACCTGAGAGGGTGCGTTCACATGCAAAACCGATAGCGCATCCATACGACGCGCCTGCAGTAAATTCTATTTTTTTTATAGGATTACCTAAACACCTCTAAACCTAGCGATATCCACGAAAAAACCAAGTGTGAAAGTACCACCATGCCCCCAGACAAAGAACTTCCTTTTTATCTTTTTAGGAGGGATATGTAAGTAATTATACAATGCAAAAATATGTGAAAAATCCAAAATACTCTACGCTAGCCTTCTTCTTTTTGTCAGCTCCCAGAGGTAAATATATATAGTTTTACTGTGTAATAAAAATTGAAAAGACCAGAAACACCCCAATACCAGGGTCATTTTTTTGGCGATTCTAGGATAAAATAGTAGTTTTAACTGTTGAAATTCACAATAAACGATATATAGTGAAACCTCGACGCGTTTCATACATGTAGTAATATATATTTCCCTGAACAATACAGGTCGTCTACTCGTCTTTACATTTTGGATTGCCCCCCGGACGTGTTGCTGCAAACTTCTGCGACAAGTAGTCCGCTTTGGCCTCTCCTCTGTCCACCACCGATCCCCATCTTTAAGCAAGCTGTGGTTTTAAAACGCTCTCTTAATTGTTTGCCATCGCTGGGATGCATTTCTCTGAACTTTCTTCTTCTGGTCGATTTACGATGATAACTGCACCTTTTTCCCAGGACTTTTCTTCCACGTACCATTCTGAGACCAGTACTATCTTAAAAACAATAATAATAATTTTTTTAATTTACCAAGCTAATATAAAAACACATGTCCTTAGAGTTATTCTGAAAATAAAATAAAATCTAAATCATTCTACAACCTGATTTTTTCCATGTCGCAAACACACCCTGGATACTGTGCAACCACTTTCAAGAACCAAACCCCACGAGAGAGAATTTAATCAACACACGAGCTCTTACGAGCGATCCCATACATTGATTTAATTAATGTTGCATTAGAAAAACTGTTGACAGCTCAAGGCTGGCTTTTCTAGCATTAACACCCACTTATCTACTGTTTTTCCACAGTCAAGTAATGGTGAAGTGGCGAATGATGATTGGTGCAGAAAGAATTAAGAGCAGCTAATGGTAGAGAATAGATGCCTTCACTCAATTTATGCAATAATAAATGTCATGATTCCCATTAAAATAAAAAAAAGGAGGTGAAAATTAGATCATGGCACTGTTGGGTATCTAATGATAAAAGGCCAATTACAAGAACACAGGGTACTAAATTGCACCGATTGTTTTTCCTACCTTTTAATACCCGAATAGAAGATAGATGGCATGTTTATTTTTAAAATGTTAAAATAATGTTTTTTATTTTTTAAAAATTATTTTTGATATCATCATATTAAAATGATCTAAAAAAACTATTTTTTTTAATTTAAAATATAAAATAAACATATTATTTTTAAATACTTTTGAAACAAGCTGCCGAACAAAACTTCTGCCTAACAAAAGAAAAGGTCCAAGCATATCATAAATATATGTATATATCATTTGATTCTGTTAATGTTCCAATTCTCCATGAATTAATATTCTAGCTTACTCAGGATGGACCCTTAACCTATCTCTCCTTCCAAACAACAGCAACTTTCACTGATTATCTTTTTATACAAAAACATTTAAAAATGCTCTCTCCAATTTTCAGTGTTGATAATTTTTTTTTATTTGTCTAGCGCATGTATGCCGTGTGTATTACACGGTAGATAAAAAAAATTGAATGGATATCGTGTGTGTATATATATTTTGGATGTTAGTAAAACCCATCCCAAAAAATATATTTTATAAATTTAGTTGAGCGAGTGAAATCTCAGTTGTCTCATATTTTATGAAAAGATATAAATTATAAATCTTTCTACTATCACATCATGCTCATTCTCATTGGGAACAACTGTATTATATACTACATGCTTTAGTAAATAAGCATGCCATTATTTTTTAAACAATATATTTGATTTAATTTCTAAAATTTGACTTTTTTTGGTTTTATAAATTCATTTTGTTGATATTTTTATAATAACAAAAATATTATCATGAGATCTCTGAGTATATCTTCAACATATTAATCATCTCCCTCTCCCCCTCCTATACCCTATACCTTATATTATTATGCAGCCCATTTCTGCTCCTATCTTCTCTATCTATTGCAATTGGCCTCTCGTTTATTTATTTACATGCGTGTGGTATTTTTGAATGTCAAGTTGCGCATGTTGTTTCTATACAACTTTTGCTAGCTTGAATTTTTCTTTATTTTATTTTTCAAGTTTGTGAGAAAACTCAATATATTTTCTAATAATTCTTTTAAAATTTAAACACCGTTTTTCTACAACCTTCCAAATTTCCCAAACATACAGATTTACCCGTCATGATAATTTTTACTCCCTCAAAATGTAGTTGAAAATAACAGTTAAAACCACCAAATCAACCACATTTATTAAACCTGATTTGGTTTAATGGATTAATATGAGATCTGACTTATTTATTTTCTAACCTAGGCAGAGTGTTAATAAAATTAATTTCAAAATCAACTTGACAAGATAACTACAATTTAATCAAAATTTAAATTGATTTTTTTTTATATAAAACAATATCATATTGATTTAATTAGCGTGTTTGAATTCTGTGATGATTAAAATGACAATGACCTTCCTTTCTATGACCAAGAGAAGAGAGGAGAAAATAACATGACAAAGAATCAAGGTAAAACTTAAAAGAACACAACTCAACAGCAAACAACAATTTCTTACAACAAAACAAACAAAAAGAAAGAAAGAAGACAGCTCTTGTAATAATAATAGTATTAATAACTCATTCACCTCTCCTCTCAATCCATACCAAAAACAAAATCAACAAAGAAAGAAACCACCACCGCCAACACTAGAGCTATCATGGGTTGTTGTTCTTCTTCATTTTTATCTGAAACACATCCAGAAAAAGACCATGAAAAAAACCATCATCAACAACATCCTCGCAATCCATCAGGTTCTGCTCTACTTGACCCTGCAACAGGAGCCCCTTCTTTCTGTGAATTCTCTTTCTCCGACCTCAGAACAGCTACCAATAGTTTCAGTTCTGATAACATAGTCTCTGAAAGTGGTGAAAAGGCAAATAATTTTGTCTACAAAGGTCGACTTCAAAACCGGAGGTGGATCGCTGTTAAGAAGTTTAATAAGATGGCTTGGCCTGATCCTAAACAGTTTGCGGTATCCATAAAGTTTCTTGCTTTTATTTTTCACCTTATCAAGTTTGTTTCTTTATATGGTTTCTCGATTTTTTAATGGCTTTTGTGAATTGGGTTGTTGTCACAGGAGGAGGCGTGGGGAGTGGGGAAATTGAGGCATAAAAAGCTGGCTAATTTGATAGGGTATTGCTGTGATGGAGATGAGAGGCTGCTTGTTGCTGAGTACATGCCTAATGATACTCTAACTAAGCATTTATTCCATTGTATGTGTTTGTGTGCTTTTCTTGAATCTTTTATCTGGATTGACTACTTTTTTTCCATTATCGAAATTTGTTACAGTCTTGTTGTGTTGAACTTGAAGTATAATTATGAATGGTAGTTTGATTGACATTATATATTTATGATTGAAATGATTGTTTGACTAATGGTGAGGAATTAATTTCTCTCCTTCTTGTTGCATTTCTAGTTTGTTGAAATCTTGAAGTATTGTTCAAGGGTCTGGTTGTGTATTCCATAACTCCAATTCTGCTCCTAGTCAGTGCTTTATCGAATTAAAATGTTCTCCATATGTTATGACAGCGCTGAGTTTGGTCCTCTTTTTATTCCAGGATTGATTTACTTGATATAGGGTTTATGCCTTTATGGTGCACAGTAAATTCAATTGTATTGCTGTAGTTTTTCATGCTTTATTTCAAATCATCAATAAGTTTATTTTTTCGAATGAATAAAGAATTTTATTCCATTAAAAAAATGAAAGATTTCAATTGAAGTTAAAGTATTTACGAAAGCAACCCAACCCATCTCAACTCAAAAAACAAAAACATAATTAATGCCTAGTGTGATGCATCGATTTTAGATGGTTTTCTGCGCTGACTTATCATGGTCTAAAACTTGACTCTTCTTCTTTTCTTTTCAGGGGAAAATCAAACCATTGAATGGGCCATGCGTTTAAGAGTAGCCCTCTACATTGCTGAAGCCTTAGATTATTGTAGTTCCGAGGGTCATCCATTATACCATGACTTGAATGCCTATAGGGTTCTCTTTGATGAGGTATTCCCTTTTCTTAGATTCTAAGAACTTACCATACATATATATCATGGTTCTTTTTGTTGATAAATACCATGCATTTATTGGAATCCAGGTTGCTTATCGATTCTCTTTAATGGACCTTGTAGGATGGTGATCCCCGCCTTTCATGTTTTGGCTTTATGAAAAATAGCAGAGATGGGAAAAGTTATAGTACAAATCTTGCTTACACCCCTCCAGAGTATCTAAGGAATGGTAATTACTGTCAATGTTTTATATTGGCAAGCTTGTTATTTGTGTTATGACTTGTCTTCTCTTCAAATCGCGTAGCCTATTTTTGTCCATGTTTTGGCTTAATGCTTCTTTGTTGCTGCCATAATTTGAATGTTGTAGGAAGGGTCACACCTGAAAGTGTTATTTACAGCTTTGGTACAGTTCTTCTGGATTTACTAAGTGGAAAGCACATCCCTCCAAGTCATGTAAGTGGTGTATGCACATAGCTGGTTGCATTTCATTTCAATTTTGGATAGCTCTGTTATTTTTCTTGTAGCCTGATGAGTTGTAAATATTATGGTTTCTGTTTAATCTAAATGAAATGATTAAAAAAGGGGTACAAAGAACGAGATTTTTTCTAATTCTGATTTTTTTCATTATGAATCTCTATAGTGAACTTGTCTTTCTTGTACGATGCATCTGAGCAAGAATTTGCTAAAGTCAAGTGCATCCCCTGTATCCCACAGGTCTACACTAGCCTGCTAACCTTGCATTTTTGTTGACCTCATTTGTCTAAATATTGTGGGTGAGTGCAAATATCGAAACCAATTAAACAGCACTTCTCAACTGGTTGTAGCATTATTCACTCAGTTATGAACATTTGAATTAATATTACAGTTGACTCAAAGATATCTTGACCATGATCATTTTTGTCTCAAACACAATGTTTGAATTTGATTGAAGGAATATTTTTCATTTTTGTGCAACCTCAGGACAAAGTGACAATCAGGTTTAACTGTTTTTCAGTAGTCTTATTTTGCATCTATGCTCATCATCTTTCATTATATTCTACAAATAGCATATAGTATATGTTACTATGCATTTTAGCAAAAGCACCAAGCATCCCCAAAAGTTCATCTTGGTTTTGTTGGTTGCTGTTATACAAGGACCATATGGGTACAAATTGATGTTCAATTTTTGTCATTTCTTGTAAGATATATAATCTTGGGTATTAATTTGATGTTGCCACTGCAGGCTATTGATATGATAAGGGGCAAAAACATCATTCTCTTGATGGATTCACATTTGGAGGGAAACTTTTCTATGGAAGAAGCAACTTTGGTTGTTGATCTTGCCTCCCAATGTTTGCAATATGAACCTAGGGAGCGGCCCAGTACGAAGGACCTTGTTACAACACTAGCTCCACTGCAAACAAAACCTGATGTAAAGAAATTCAGTCTATGCAATCCATTTTGATTTCACAGTTATTAATTTAAACTATCGTTCTTTTAAGAGAGTGAAATATTTCTAACCGGTCATTGGAATGTAATTGTTTACTCTGTCAATTTAACAAATGTGTTGGATGCCTTAAGCTTCAAATCACAACTCAAGAGACTTAAAAAGTATCTTACACCAATGAGTTAATCACATACTCTGATGTTAAGACTATATACTCCTCCTCCGCCCCCCCTCCCACTCTCTTCAGAAATAAGTATCTTAATGCCCACTCCTTTTGTTCTTCATATGGGATCATCTCCACATATTAGTCATTGTCAGGTTGAGAGACTAATTATCATAATTCTTGGCTGTCAGGTTCCATCTTATGTTATGCTTGGAATATCAAAGCATGAGGAAGCCCCGGCAACTCCTCAGCGCCCCCTCTCCCCAATGGGGGAGGCCTGTTCACGGATGGACCTAACAGCAATTCATCAGATCTTGGTTATGACGCACTACAAAGATGATGAGGGAACAAATGAGGTAATTGCTTAAGAAAAGGAGGTCTTATCTATTTCTGTCCTTGAATATGCTGATATGTTATCTAAAATGTGGTTTGCTTCAGTTATCTTTCCAAGAGTGGACGCAACAGATGAGAGATATGCTGGAATCGAGGAAGCGAGGGGACTTTGCATTCCGTGACAAAGATTTTAAAGCTGCAATTGACTGTTATTCCCAGGTAATTCTTTGAAAGCTACCCAGTTTTTTCCTTGCAAGCTACCCAGTTATTTATTGAATCTTTCTGTCGGTTATTTCTTGGCTGGCTTTATAGTGTGTTTTAAGCCTACTATTCATTTAATATCCACAGATTTATTGATTGCATGTTTTGCTCATTGAGACTGGAGTTTCAACACTTTGTTTTCATTTTTGCAAATTAGTCAGAGCATATCGGAAAATGATATATTATATTTATGCTTTGCGCAGAAGAGCTCCTCTTTTGTGCCTAATATGCACAAGCATTAGTTAAACAAATAAGATTTTGAAACAACTTACGTATACATGCTCCCAAAACGTTTTTGCTTGGTTTTGCAATGCAGTTCATAGACGTAGGAACCATGGTTTCCCCAACTGTTTTTGCTCGGCGTAGTCTTTGTTTTCTCCTGTGTGATCAACCAGATGCTGCTCTTCGAGATGCAATGCAAGCACAATGTGTTTATCCAGATTGGCCTACAGCCTTCTACATGCAGTCAGTTGCCCTTGCTAAACTTGACATGCACAATGATGCCGCGGATATGTTGAATGAAGCTGCTGCATTAGAGGAAAAGAAGCAACGAGCTGGAAAAGGATCATGAGAGAAATATATACAGCCAAAAAAATAAATATCCACACCCCACTACCCATTGTCATTGAGGCTACCCCAAGTTTGTGTAAAATTTGAGCTGGGAAATGAATTTGTTTAAATGTAATGTAGAGGAAAAAAAACCCATGTTCATTAATGCCTGTATAATTTTTCCCATTTCATGGGAACCAATTCAACTAGTTTGTCAAAAGGTTTACCTATGGCGTCCTGAAGATCTGCCTGTTCTTTAATGAACCTTTTTGTTGCTATGTTTTCAATGTGCCTGTTTTTTTTTAGCATGGTTATAACATGTTGGATTGGGTTGACTTCGAACCCGGTTGAGTAGAGGTATATACTTGTCAGGATGGAAAAAAAAGAGGTGGTTGAATTGAACTGGTAAAAAACATGGGTTACTTGGTGATTCAAATGAAATGACTTGAGCTTGACCCAATCAAAATTTAAAAGCTATTAACTTGATGATTTTTTTTTAAAAATAATATTGATTAGATTTTCTTGATGCATAACTCGAGCTTGTGAGTTCAATTGGAGAATATTTTAAAAATATGATTTTGGAAATATGTGATGTGGATACGCTATGAATTATTTAGGGTGGTTTTCGGCCTATACCTATATTTATGGGCTTATTACTTATTTAGAGATTTTGTTCGGATATCTTGATTAGCCCAAAGCGTAGGTAAGAGAGAGAGAGACTATAAGAAATGAGAAGTGCATTCTTGAGCTTTCTTGGGCCGAAGAAAGCAAAAGCAACCGAGAGCAGCCCAGTTAAACTGATGCTCTCCAGCTTCAATTTATTTGGATTAGCACCCAAAATAATAATAAGCCCAGCCCACCTTGCATTTTCCTCTTCTCATTAAGAAGAAAGAGAGGAATCCCTATAGTATTTATAGAAAATAAGAATTAATTTCAATTAAGATCAATTAAATATTATGTCGAATTGATGATTAGGATGAGTCATTTTTATTCAACGTGTGTGATGGATTTATGTGAATTAACATTGTTTTACTTTCAATACCATCAACATAATAAAATATTACCAAGAACATAAAAATATCATAGATAAATAATTAAACTCAAAAAATAAAATAAGGATACGTTATTTATGATAAAACTTTATAAAAAACAAATAAAAATACCATAAATAATAGACACAAAAATATAAATTAATTTAGTTTTAACAAAGCCAAAAAAGAAAGAAATAAACATTTTAATCGCTGAATATAATTAATTCCTTCAAAGATAGGTTCATTTTTTTTTGACTTTCTATTGTAAATCTATTCTTATAATTCTTCTTTAAAATAGGATTATATTTTCTCTATATAATACTTGTCTAAATATCAGAGTGATATCAAATTCATAAAAAGAACCTTTTGCAGAGATCAAGTGCTAGCCACCACCGACTTTAGCTAGATGGAGTTGATCAAATTGCTAAAACAAGAGATTAATCAATCATCCAATACATAATACTTGGCCTATAATCTCAAGAGGAAGATCCAAACCTCATTAATGGCATTGTTTATGGGAACTACTTAAAAGATCATTGTTTGTTCTTTTAAAAGTTGGGTTATTAGCATCCCTAATCACCATCAAAGGTAGATTAGATATCCATTTGATAGGTTTTCCATTTATGTTGGGCAATTATGACAATAATTAATCAAATGATCTTTGATATAACCACCGAAGAAAATACTTCATCATAGTCAATCCCTTACTTTTAACTATAACATTTTGCCATTAATCTTGCCTTGTATCTCTCCCACTTCTTCTTTGACATTCTTTTTCTCTTTGTAAATCCACTTAAAACTTATTGATTTCCTTCCGCTTGATTTAAGAACTAATTTCTATATTTCTTTCTTCTCAATTGATGAAACTCATTATCTAAACCAATTCTCCATTTTTCATTACATTATAGAATCACATGTAACAAACTGACAATATAGTATTACATCATCATCAATAGACCAATTACCTCATTGAGTGTCACTGCTTGATCTTCCACTAGAAGAAAGAAAGAAGGATAAATTAAACTTATTTTTTTTTATATATAAAGATGTAACAATAAGTTGATGATTTTCCTATTTGTCCTCCTGTTCATTAAGAATTGCTAGGAAGTCATATTTCTCACAATCATCTACCTTTCAATCCATGCTTCTTTTTCATTGAACTTAACATCTCTACTAATCACCATTTTTCCTTAATTAGGGTTATAAAGCTTATATACTTTGGGCTTTTGATTATAGTCCACAAAGATAATCTTTTTCTTCTTATCATCTAGTTTAATTCTTATTTGACCATCTACATGCACATAATCAATACTTTAAAAAATTTTTCAGTGAGAAACATTTGACTTTCTCCCAATCAATGCTTCTTATAGAGTCATACCATTCAAGACTTTAATAAAGCACATATTGGACAAATAGATAACATAATCTATAACTTTGGCCCAAGATTCTTTAGGCATTTTCTTGGTTTTGAACATGCCTTTTGCCATGTTGATGATGCTTTCATTGTTTCTCTCTATCATGCTATTTTATTATTTAGATCTAGGAATTTTTAAGAGTCTTTTTATACCATAGTCTTCACAAAACTCATTAAAATCATCGGAACAAAATTCATCCATATCCATCATAAGTGATTTTATATAATAACCATTTTTTTATTAACTAATGCTTTAAATTTTTTAAAATAACTAAATATGTTAGAGTTTTCATTTAAGAATTATACCCAAGCTCTTCTACTATAATCATCAATAAAAATAGAAAATATAGATTTTTACTAAATAAATATGATTTGATACGACCACAAACATCGATATGTATTTCTTATAGGGTTTGCCTTGCTCTTAATGTAGACTCTTTAAGAAAGATCTTGCAATATGATTGCCCACTAAACATCCTCCACATAATTGATTTGGATATATAATGGATGGTAAACCCTTTAACATCTTATTTTTTGTCATTATCTTAAAACTATCAAATTTTATGTGCCTAAGTCTTATATGCCAAAGTCAAATCTTATCTCTCCAACATGTCACATTCATCTCTATGTTTAGCATTAACATTTTTTTTTTGTTATTACCATTAAAATCATAAATCCATGATTATTAATTGATGTTAAAGTACAATTTTTCATTTTAACTTCATAACCTTTCTACAATAATTGTCCTAAGCTTAATATATTGCTTTTCATTATTGGTATATAAAAGACATCACCAATAAATTGATGTCTTCCATATTTTAATTAAATAAAAATAATACATTTTCCTTTAATTATAACCTTTGAATAATCCATAAGGGTAACATTACCCTTAATTATTTTTTCAAACTCTATGAACTTGTTTTTGTCTCCATATATATCGTTACTAATTTTATTGTTTAAATATCACATGTTCTCTTTATCTTATATTCTCTCATCATGTACTAGTAATAAGATGACTTTTTTATTCTCTTTTATCATTAGATTTATATTCTTTTCAACCCTTTTGGTTGGACTTCAATAATCCCCGACATAATTTCCTATATTTTAAAAATTATAACATTTAACCTTTGTTTTGTCAAACTTGAATTTTGTATTACTATTATTAGTGTAACCGTCAATTGATTTGCTTCACGTGGTCAACCAATTGACCTGTTAAGGTTACCGCAACCTCTTCTTCCAAACCTTTCTTTTCCTCCTCTTGATTTGCTTTGTCCATGTTCTCTATGTCCTTAGGAATATCCAGAACCATCTTGTTTATAAAAATATGTTTGTGCACCTATATCCTCTTGAATCTCATTGTCTCTTTTCTCATATGCTTGTAATTTCTGTAGAAAACCTTATATTAAAGGAGCATCTATGTTTTGCGACTCTTTTGTCATGACCATTATATAATGAAACCTCTTTTACAGTGAGTGTAAAATCTTCTCTACTAAATATGTCTCTTCTATTTTCTACCTATATCTTTCCATTTGTATATGACCAATATTTTTTTATAGTATTCTAAAATATTCTTCAATTCAAGCATATGTAACTTTTCAAAGTCACAAATAAAGTTTATAGAGTTACCTTTCTCTTATATAATCAATTCCTTGGTTTGATTGTTGCAAAACTTCTCATCCTTGCTTGGTTGTTATTGTGTTTTTCATTATTTCAAAAGTGACATCATCCAAACATTGGTGGATGATTGTTAATGCTTGTTGATCATTTCTTCGTGCCTTTTTCATGATTTCTCTTTGGAATAAAGTGAACGTTGCTCCATCTATAGGCTTCTCAAAACCTTTTTCCATCTCCCATACATCATGGGAACCTAGCCAAGATTTTACTCGAATACACTATGTTTCATGGTTGTTCTTTGTCAACCTAGGACATTGAAGTGGGAAGTTTGGATTGACCATGTTAAATAATTAAATCTAAGTTCTGATGGATTTCTAGAATATACCAAGTTTTATAGTTGTCCTTCTAATACAACTTATTAGAAGAAGGATGGGTGCGGTAGAAGATAAAAAACAATAATGCAAAGTCAAAAACTCAAGAACAAGAAGAAGATCAAGAGGAAAATGTATTTTGAATAAGTGTTTCTCGTTAAGCTGTCTTACTGCTTAATAATGATGGATTGCAGGTCCTTTTATAGGTACTACGTCTTAGATAATCAAAGAATTAAACTAATACAAATAAATTTTAATTTGAACAGGTATACCGACTAACTTGCTAACTGAGTAGGTCATGACTGTATTATTTTCAGTTTTAAATCACTTCTTGAAAATTACAAATCTTGAAACACACGAGTGCATGTTGATTTATTAATGTTTAAAATGTTGAAGTTCCTGCAAGTCCTGCTGTGTTACAGGAAACAGGATCCGCATGCTTGGCATTAGCATCTCCTGAGTCTTGCCAAATCGTAGAAAAATGATGTGGGGCTGATCTGTGACTGTGTTACATTGCTGGATGATTCCATTTTCCTCCCAACAGCGAGACAGCGATTCTCATTTTCCATTTTCTCCCCATGTTCTAGCTATAATGTGGCTGTTAAGCAATTTCCTCTAGTATTTTTTAATCATTGATTGCACATATTATGTCAATGACTTCATAATTATTATAGATTAAGAAAGACATTTCCGTTATTTTAAAATTAAATTTACTATGGTTTGAATGATTTGTTTGGTAATTTCTCTGTGATTAATTGGTACACAGTAATTTACCAAAGAAACTGGGTATGGCAAATGCAAATTAAGGTAATTATATCGGAAAAGGTAAAAAGAAATGCAGCATATAGTGGAAGATCTTCATCATCTGAATTCATTGTATATCTTTGGAATAATACAGGTATATTTCATCAATAATGTACAGGTATGAGCAGATCAAAACTGTCCAGGCTCTAGTGATTTAGGATGTTGAGAAGGGAGACTCTAGTTTTGATCAAATGCCTGAAGAGGCACTCGAGACCTTCTTCAAGATCTTGAATGCACAACTCTAAGATCTCCAGCTGGCTTTGCACAAACCTTGATGTTATCAGATTTGCTTGTCTTGTGCTCTACCAATCCTATCAATGCTGCATCCACTTCTGCAAATTCATTTCTATCAGTTTGATCTGCGGATGCTGCTGTTTTCTGGCTCACCAGCTTAGATACTAATGACCAACCGACAGATTTCGTCTTTGGTCCGGAGATGAAGAAGAGTAAGGATTCCATTACATTAAGAGAGGTTGCCTGAACCTCCTTTAACATGTTAAACATGGTTGTGGTTTCATGGTCTCCATTAATGGTTGCGAAGATGCATTTGTTTTGCATAACCTTCAAGGCCTTGTGAATTGCCCTTTTCACCACCTTCCTAGAGGCTAAATATTTCTTAACCTCATTTGAGAGACCAATTTCACCATAGCCTCTTCTGCGTAAAATGGATTGAAGTTCGTGCATGCATTCTGTTGTTTGCAACAAGGAATCCTTTGCAGCATTACACAAATCCAGGATCTGAAGAGATCCATCCAATAGCTCGTCAACCCATTTCTCATTGTTCTCTTGGGCTAAGGCTTGCTGGATGAGTGGCAACAAAAGTACCTTGTTGACACAATCATACAAATCCTGAAGTCTACTTAGTTTGCCGCCGAAGGATGACGACGTGGAGGCATCTTCAGAAGCCCTAAATCTGCGCAAATGCTCGTCAAGTTGGGTGATGACTGGGTTTTCTATAGAGGGCAAACTCTTGGAGCGAGCATGGGAGTTGTTTTTGTGGTTAGAAGAAGCAGCCATTTTTCTTCCTCGACGGGAGAGACAAAAGCAGGTTAATGTGAATTGTCAGTCTTGCAATTTGCCTTTCTTTGGGTTTGCAGTGCCATGATTTATATCATGGGGTTATAAATATGAGGAATCTCACTAACATGATTTCGAATTCGAATTTGAATTCATATCAGCTATGTTTTTCAATGTCTCCTCCCCCACCACAGCTCCAGCTCATAAGACAACCACTATAGCCCAGTAACAGAAGACAAGGTATAATAATAACCTAATTATCGCACACGAGCAGCATCGATTCCATTTTCCTTGATAGAAGTGCCTGCAGACATCTGCACGAGTGAACTGTTTTCCAAATGAAATGATCATAGAAAAATTCAGGTAAACGTGCGAGTCGTTTATTAAATTCTTAAATCATGGGTCTGATTGTTGCTCAACAGGCAGGCAAGATCCGCATAAATGATTTGGTGATGCCTCTCTGTTACATAAGAACGCAGATATTACTGAGATACCAGTAATTACCTATTACAAAAAAATTTACTTGTTGAGACAATGCAATCCTGACAGCAAAATACTAATGTGAATCCCATGAAAACTTGGTGGTATTGCATTCTTTCCTGTCTAACATTTAATCTCATAGCCCTGAGATAACATTCCAGGTTGCAATGGAGAGGTTACAACTTTGTTTTCCTAAAATAACTTGAGCTTTCCTGTTCATACCTCATTAGCCCGCCAAGCATAATTATAAAAACAAGAGTAGCCAATGAATTAAGAAATTCAATCCCGATATTTGCATCCATTTGTTTTGGAATATTCATATTTAAATTGACTTATTAGTTGGAAATTGGTAAATTTTATATTAACTTAAACTGATTGATTCGCAGGATACCAACTTGGATTATATTGGGGATGTTATTGCCAATTCTGTTCTTAAAGGAGTGGAAATTATAAGTGTTCAAGGATGGATGTTGTGAAAAACTAAGAGAAAACACATCATAGGGACACATGCAATTTACCATTCTTTTTTGTGTTGCTATATATATATATATATCATGGGATTAGGAAGACAAGAGGAATGGCACTAACATAATCTGGATTAAGGTCTGAATTCGTATCAGCCATATGTTTGTCAATGTCTCCTCCCCAGCCACATCTCCAACTCATAAGACAACTACTCTATGCTCCTTAATCAAAGACAGTTTAGTACCAATCTAATAATTATCAAATGATTGATAGGACTTGCCTGACAATTTCAATTTTTCCAGACGTTGCACGAGAGGACCATTCCTTTAATGTTTGGTCTTAATGTTTATAAAATTCTAGTAAAATGAAAGGGCTTCTGGTAGTGGAATAAATAGCTTTTATTTTCTTTTCTTTTCATTTTTTTCTGCTTCCTGTAAAGACTAAATAACATTGCTCATTGGTTCACTTTCCCCCAGCCCAAACACTATGATCTACTTTTTTTATTTATTTAATTCAAAAAAAAAATTCTTCAAGAAAAGCTAAGTTTAAGAAGGAATAAAAAAACCTACGATAACCTGATTCATTTTTAAAATCAGCAAAAAAAATCGTATTAAAAAAATAACGGATACCAATGTAAAATGAAACTAGAAAATATGAGCTTAAAAAAGAAGAAGCAAACTTAGATGAATCTCTTAAACATGAGTTAATCTCCTAAACTTGAAACCTATCAAATCTTAGACGTGTATTAAATATATAAGCTCAATTTCCAATCAATTTAATGTTGAAAGATGATATAAAAAATTAATCTAAAGACTTTTTCATAGCAAAAAATTACAATAAAAAAATGATGATCAAATATGACAGATAAAAAATTGAATGAGGATGAAATAATAAAAAAATAATTCAATTTTAAAAATGATTTTAAATAAAACAAGTAACAATAAAAAGAATAAGGACTAGATCTGAAAGATGAAAAATTAGAGGATGAAATTGAAAAAAGGAAACTCCAATCTTGTCAATTATCTCAAATAAAATAAATATTGATTAAAAGAATATGGATCAAATATGAAGAAAAACCAAATTAAAAGGGTGCTTTGAAAATTTTAAAGGTTAGGCGCAAAACTTGAAGAGAAAAAATTAAACCGGAGGGTAGTAAGTCATACTAGGTGTCTAGGGATGGAGGTGACATGAAGACAATCTAAACACTACCTCAAAAGACACAATTTAAGGTGTGTTTGATATTGCAGTTGCTTTTATAGTTGAAATTAAAAAAAAAAACAGTTTCATGAAAAACCACTTTTAGATGCGGTTCATAACTGAAGTGTTTGGTTAAAACTGTGGTTGAGTTTGAGGTTAATGAGAAACAATTTCATATGTTTGGTTACCAAATTTTTTATATTGCTGTCAACTTATGAAATTACTTCACACATATATATATATATATATATATATATATTGTAGATTTAATAATCATAATATCATAATGTAATTAATAATTAAAGTAAATTGAGCACTTTTTTTATTCTCCCAACAAACTATTTGCAATGCCATCACGAACAAGATCCATACATGAAGGCCTTTGCAATCCCTAACTATTTTTGCGAGCTACAATATCTAGTAAAAAAATCACATATAATTTATTTTTTATTTAATTTATGCGGCCATGAAATGCAAAACCCAGATATACAACCACACGAAAAGTAAAGGGATATTATAAAAAATAAAAAGAAGAAAGAAAACTCATTAATCCGAGTGGGAATCGTTATCCGAATCAGCGTCAGAGTCAGGCAAGTTGGCTGGGAAGGGGTTCGTGAAATTTGTGTATAAAACATACTAAAAAACAGCTAATATCTGCTTCTTGTAAAATGTTGATTTAATGGTTTTTTCATGTGGGTCCCACAAGAAATTTTCAGTTTTTTAATCTTAATCAAACACAAAAACAATAACTTTTTTGCCACCTTAGTTCAGACCACACTACCAACCACTCACTTAGCCTCCTTACACTCCCTTACATCCCTCCACGCACAACCTACATATTGGCGCACACATTACATTTGCCAACAAATTTTGTTTTTTTAATAATTTTTATATTTATTAAAATATATAACAAATTGACCTTCAATCAACTTGATGATAACCTAAAATTAGGTTGAAAATACAAAAAAAAGTCTTTGGACACCAATGAAATAAAATCTTCTTCTAAGAGTAATTTAATTATTCTATTGTGTTTGTTTTATTAAAAAATTTAAAATCCCATAGACAATTGTAAGATAAATTTTGCTTTTAAAGATAATTTAGTTATGTTATTGCGATGTAAAAATATGAAAAGACTAAGTTATCCCTAATCAATCTTATAATGACTAATGAACCTTATAAAAATAACCATATTACCCTTATAACTAGACCAATATTTTTTGCTGAGAAAAATAAAATTATCATTACATTGTTCCATTTTTTTTTAATTTCAATCTTATAGAAATATCTTCAACATCAAATTGCATAGTGTCCTTCAACTTTAAAATAGGTTTATAGATAATGTACAAAAGTCAAAAGTAGGGATGATCATTTTTGGTTCGATTCAGTTTTTATTTATAAAAAAAATATAGTCTTGTTGCAGTATTTTTTTTTTACTTTAACCAATTATTTTTTTATAGTATATTTTTTTAATTTGAACCAGTCTAGTTTGGTTTTGGTTTACCAGTTTTAAACCTTAAAAAAATCCAAACCAGACTGAAATTTTTTAAAAATATTCTAATAATGGTAAGGTTTTTTTCGGTTATTTTTTTTATAGTTTTCTCGGTTTAATTGGTTTTTTGATTTTTTTGCTCACCCCGAGCTAAAATATACTTTGGGCTTTGCAATTCATTTTTTTTTTTTGGTAGTGATTTATTCAATATTGATGATTGAAAATATTGATTCAATTCAACGTGGTGTCGGAATTCTCAAGGAATCCCATCCTCTTCAACTATTAATAGTGGTAACATGTTTCTGAAAAATGGCATCCCCGATGTCCACGCAATGTCTCTTGCCCACACGAACTCAGCTTTCCATGAACATGTAATTATTTGCGGTTTTAAATCACAGCTCGCTCTCTTTAATTGAATAATAGTATTACATCTGCAACATACGAGAGGTGATTTATTGATGTGTCTAATATATATTGGAGTTTGTTCTCTCTCTCTCTCTCTCTCTCCCTAATTATATTTGTTAATTTTTTTGCTATTATCAAAGTATCCCTTGCTCATTTATACGTAATACTTAATGTTTACTATTCCAAGGGCAATATTGCTGCCATTTTCTATTAAATTTCCCTTTTTCTTTTTCTTTCAAAATATTACACACATAATGACCAATGAAATTAACCTCCAACTACTATAAAAAAAAAAAAAAAAAACAGTTGAAGAAAGATGAAGCAGCTGTTAGAGAATAATATAAATCATATTATGTGGGCCTCACATACAAGCTTAAGCTTTTAGGTGCGATGGTTCCTTAATATGGTATCAGAGCCTTGTTGACCCAGCGGTCACGAGTTCGAATCTCACCACCCCCATTCTATTTGATAAAAACTAAGCACAAGGTGATGTGGGCCTGTGCAAGTTTCAAGCCCAAAGGGCTTTCACTTGAGGGAGTGTGTTAGAGAATAATATAAATCATATTATGGGGCCTCACCTACAAGCTTAAGCTTTTTAGGTGCGATGATTCCTTAGCAGCAGCGCTATGACATGCTTATAAACCAATGAAATGGAACACAGTTTCCATGGATGAAAGCTAAGACAATAACAGAGCTACATTGAATATCTGGATAGAAGTGTCCTGGCAATTTCCATTTATCCAGAACATACTTGCACGAGGGCTCTTTTTGTCTTATCTGTTCGAGATCAAATGGTCATATAAAAATTCATGTAAACGTGCAAGTCTTTTATAGAATTCTGAAATGATAGGCCTGATTGCTGCATGCAAGATCCGCATACTTGATTTGTCAGCCTTCAAGATATGTTAGAGTTTTTAATTTACTATGAGGCCAGCAAGTAAATGTGCAGCATGGTTCGACTGCCCTTCGTTAAGTTCAGAGCCTGTGATGATATTCAAACTGTGATTATCAGTGATAATCATTTCCCATGATCAGTCAGTAATTTAACTCATGGAATTAAATTTGCTTTCTCAAGTTGTCTTAAACTTAACAATCCATCTAAGAAATAAACTTGTTCATACCTAGAAGTAGGAATTTATAGTTTAAATTCAGATTTATCAGAAAGAATTTTCCTTTCTGTGATTTTGACAGAAGTAACAAAAGATTTCTCTGTAATTCTGGGTGATAAAAATTGGAACTATAAATGTCATATTAGTCTGTATTGTTTTCCCTTCAAGGTAAATGCAAAAGGTTTAGTTCCTCGAACTAAAAAACTAAATGATCTTAAATTTCGAGAGGAAAAGCATAAGCAAATGAACATAGAGACAAGATTTGGTGAAAATGCAATGTATATTCTGTATATATTTCATTCATCTGCGGATATAAACACATCTAGTTTACAAAGCTGTTGAGAAGAGAGACTCTAGTTTTTATCAAACGCCTGTAAAGGCTTTCGAGTCCTTCTTCAAGTTCTTGAATGCAAAAGTCAAATTCCTTTAAGCTGGTGCAGCACATTCTCGGCCAGCACGGTGTTATCAGATATACTTTTCTTATAAATGAGAGAGTGCAATGCCGAGTCCAGTTTTTCGAAATCATTCACTTCTGTTTCCTCGGCCTCACAAGATATTCTTCTGGGGTGCATTAGCTTGGACACCAAGGACCAGTCACTCAGCTTTGATTGTGCCTTCGCACCACCTGAGATGAGAGTCAGGAGAGATTCGAGCTCAATGAGAGTGACTGCTTCCACTTCTTTAAGCATATTAGCTATGGCTACAGCTTCTTGGTCTTCGTTGAAGGGAGAGAAAGAGGATTTATTTCCCAAATTTTTCAGATCCCTCAAGGCCTTGTGGATTTTCTTTTTTACCACCTTCCTCGAGATCAAGTACGTCTTAATCTCACCTGAGAACCCTATTTCATTTCCCCTTCTTCTCCTCATGATTGATTGAATTTCCTGAGCATATTCCTTTGTTTGCAACAAGGCATCTCTAGCCATGCTACAAACATCCAAGACTCTAAGGGATCCGTCCAATACATCATCAACCCACTTCTCATTCTGCTCCTGGGATAAAGATTTTTGAGTGAGAGGCAGCAGAATCAACTTATCAACACAGTCATGAAGATCTTGAAGGCTACATAGTTTTTGGCATACTAAAGAAGAGGAGGTGGCTTGAGAAGCATTCAATCTGCTGAAATGCTCGTTGATTTGTGAAGTTAGAGGGTGTGGCCTGGAAGGCAAGCTGTTCGACCGAGTATGGGAGAAAGCCATTTGTTTTCCTTGGAAAAGGGAGTTTCAAAAAGTTGAAATATTTTTCTGTCCTTACACAGCTATCAGCTTGAATATATATTCCAAGGCAAGGGAGACATGAAGAATCTAGAAAGCTTCGTATGATGAACCAGTGGTGATGTGATTCAGATTCAGATCTAAAACTATCAGCAATGTTTATGCAATGTCCCCCTCCAGCCTGGTCACCAGCTCATAATACACATTTGGTAGTAATTTTTATATAATTTGCAGCACACGGTTCCATTTTCTATAATACATCTGCACGTAAACAAGAACTTATTCGAAGCATCTACATTAATTATGCTCTTAACAGCTATTTGATGAATCTCTTCAAATTTGAATTTCTCTTAGATAAGCTTCATAATCTCCATCGCGGGCCATGTTTTATCACTGCCCCCTCCCCTGCCATCTCTGCAACTTATCGTGCTGAGTATTTTTAACTTGTAAATTCACACAAATCCTTGGCATTAATGATAATGTTGCAATATAGAATGGCACTTTAATCTAAACAAATGAAGACACACGAGTGGCTTTGCGTATACCAATTGATTAATTAATAATTATATACAAGTGGGATCTCAGCGATATCCGAGCAATGTCTTATGTCTCCAATCCACCAGCTTTCCAACTCATGAACTGAATATTTTAACTTACAGATGAATGATGCACGAGTGGCTTCGAAATTTCCACCACCCGCACGGTAATGATCTTGTAGGATATCAAGTTTTGGATCCTGAAAAGGATAGCTTGTGTTTGGAAATAGCCCCCTTTGGACTCATCCGAAATTGATGTTTCATCAACTGTTGCAACTTTATTATATATTTATATATATATATATAGTCAACTGTTGCACCTTGCAAGTCGAATCCATTATTATTAAAATTAAATCTAAAACTAAATTAAAATATATATATAATAAAAGAGTTATATTGTCTCTTCTTACAAAATATTATTCATTAAAATAATATTTTGTTTTTCATTATTTTTATTTTTTTCAATCAATGTTTTTTTATAGATTCATTCTTGAATTTGATTTTTTATTAGGGTTGTCTCACTCTTATGAAATGAGTTGTGGATTAATCATGAATGACTCATATTCTTTTTTCCTTTTATTAAATTAGCTTTTTCTCTCAATTTTCTTCTTTTTCAATGTTAGGTTGATTGTTAATTTAGGTTTCATGATGTATTTTTAATTTGCTTTCTATTCGGTTATTATGAACTCATGTCTCGAGAATAGTGCTTAACAAATTAACCTAAGTTGACTTGAGTTGTTTTTTTTTATGTCTTTTGTTTAATTGTTTTTTTTTTAATTTCATCATTTAACATTGTATTGGTTGAAAATTTAACTTTATATTTTGTTTTATTTTTATTTTTATTTTTATTTTTATGAGGATATGTTGGCCTCATGATCATGATTATGAGTTTTGGTAGGTTACATAGATTAAATCGGGTTTTTTTTTCATTCTAATAAGTTATCTCAATCTCATGACTTAGGTCACAAATCCTTTAACATTGGATTTTTTTTTATTAGGTTATCTCTATCTCATGACCTGAGTTGTGAGTTTGACGAATTAACCTATTTGACTCGGCTTTTTCTTTCTAATTTGACCTCCGTAATATTGTGTTTGAATGAAAATTAGGTTTCATGATTTATTTTGATGTACTTTTATTAGGCTATCCTAGCCTTATATGCTTAATAGGTTAAACCTGGGTTGACTTGGATCATTTTTTGTGTCAGTTTTTTTTATTAAAGTTTGTACATATTTCATCATTGAATATTATATTCGACAAGGTTAGCTGAGAATTGAGCTTTATAATTTGTCACGATTTATTTTATATGAGGTTATCTTAGTCTCATGACTAGAAACACAAGTTTGGCAGGTAAGGTCATTTTTTTATATTTTTTATATGAGATTATCTTAGTCCCATGACCCGAGTCATGAGTTTGGTAGATCAACTTGACTATTTTTTATGTTTTTTTAATCTTATCCTTCAACATTGAATTAATTGAAAATTAGGCTTTGTTTTGATTTTCTTTTCTTGAGGTTTTCTTGGTCTTATAACCCAAGTTGCACTTTTGACAGGTTAATTTGTGTCATTTTTAATTTTTTTTATTCCATCTTTTAACATTGAGTTGATTAAGAATTGAGTTTCATAATTTATTTTGATTTGTTTTCTATAGATTTATCATAATATTATAACTCGAGTTTTAACATGTTAATCAATGTTGAACATAACATGTTAATCAGTGATAATCATTACATTCTTAAACCAATATAATTTTACCTAGATTCCATAACAATTAAATCAACTTAATTTAAAATTCCACTTTAAACCCTAACTAAGTTTTTCATATCAAGAAAGGATATGTTTTCTCTTCAATTATTTGAAATCAACTCATAATCTATCCATTTTTCACATCCATAAACATAATTATAACATAATAACATCAACTGAAACAATAATTCATCATAACTTAAAATCAAGTAACATTAATATTCACCCATACATAATAAACACAACACTATATGAATAAATATATAGCTAGTTTAATTTTAATAAAATATTATGTTATGTTAATCATCAATTGAATTTTATAACTTATAATTTAATATGTTATACGTTACCTATTTGAATTATGTTTTGATGTTGAAAAATTGGTTATTTGAATTGTATGAATTGTGGTTTTTTTAAGACAGAGAGTTAATAACACATTAAATTGTAATAGGGTGAGTCTCTTAGTAAAGTCACATGTAACATTTGTGACTTGAGTGTCACGATTGGTATTTACAACTCTCGAGTCAGAGATAAAAAAACATAATAATCAAGTCGTATATGGTATTGATGACTCGATCAGATATATTACTTTCCTACATATTTTTTTCTCATGTGCTATTTTACAAAGATTGTTTTAATCGTGAAGTTTCCAAAATATTTTGTGCTTGATGTTAGACATATTTAATGGTAAAGCCAACTTCTTTCTTCAAAATGAAGCCAAAAATGAAACACATTTGAGTTTTGTTTGCAAAGAAGCTCAATGGATAAAAAAAAAAAAAATCAAAACTTTCATTAAAATATTAAAAAAAATAGTAAGTCTCCCATGATAATTACAATTTGTAAGTTATGAATTTAAAAAAATTATAGAAACAAAATTAAAATCTATTTTAATATTTAAATTTAAAAAATATATTAAACTTTATTATTACATGAGAATAAGTGTTATATTATTATACAAACTTTATATAAAAAACAAACATTCTATATTTATATAATTTTACAAGTAAAATTTTTTTTGTTGTAAAATTAAAAAAAGTTTGACGAATTAAAACTTTTTTCAAAAGATAAAAAAATATTTTTTCATTATAAAAAAATATTTATTTATTATTATTAAATATTGTTCTAATAGATACATGTGGAGTTTCCACTGAGATGAGCCCAGGGAAGCGAACAACCTTAGCCCAACAGACGAAGTTTTCAATTAGGCTAAACATCATAGTGTTAATTTGTTTGTTGATTAGTACATTAAAACTGCCTTAAAGAGACTAATCAATAATCAAAATTCAACTAGCATAATCCTATTCTGTCTAGATTAGTTTTTATAATAAAGATGGTGTTAGAAATTTCCATTTGTGTCCCTCATGACACACCCATGTTCTTGATCATGCAAACCCATGACCATGAAAATAGGTCATGGGGTTTGATCATGGAGATGAATTGATTGATCATGGGGATCAATTCATTGATCATGGCTAATTATCTCCATGATGGAAAGAGAAAATTGGAAAAATAAATTAGTGAGTGGGGTCCCTGATCTATCTATAAATAATAGCTTGTGTACTTCATCTACGGCTACTGGTAGACATAGATCAGAAGGCTCCTCTCGTAAAATATTTTATTATTTTGTGTTGTTGTTGCCGCTTTGGAAAAGCTTTGCTGCTGCTGCAATTGAGAATTCATTTTGATTTTCGGTACTTGAGCAACAATGACTGGAGGTATTTATAATCTAAATTTCCGCTGCTATATCTATTTAGCATTCGATTATTTAAAGTATATCTAACAGATGGAACAATTTCTTACTACAAGAATTTGCTTCATGCCCATGTAGGGATATGATTATGATCCTAGTTACTTAGAAAGATATATATATATATATATATATATATATATATATATATAGGTGAATTCTGGCAATAATCCGTGGGTGGTCGTCAAGATTGCAAGCGATGCTTTCAAAAGTGTGAGCAATTTTAGAGTAGTTCAGAGGGTGTCAGCGTCAATGTTGAACAATTTTTTACAAGTGCATGAACCAAAGGAAACCTTATTTTCAATGCTAATAAGCAGTGACCCACTTTCCGACCTACTTTACCAATAATATTTGAATAATGCACATAAAAGATCTGTGTGACACGTAATTGCAGATAGCAATGTGGGGGTGGTTTCAGAGCAACCCCATGAATGGATTATTCTCTTTTTTTCTCGAGCATATCCTCTGCTTTTTTCAATCTCCATCGTTGACGAGGACTTTGGACTAGTGAGCAAATGTTACACAGGAGGCTCAAGCTTTATCTTAGATTACTTTTAGCTATAACCCTTCAAATTATTATAGATCATCTCCAGTTTTCACATGTAACTCACGACATACAGCATCTCGTCTCCAGTTTTCACTTGTTAACTCACAAATTACTCTTGTGATAGAATTTCAACTAAAAAAATCTCCAGATATGTCTTCTTGTCTCCGTAGATTTCCAACCCATTAACCCCGCTCAATGCCACGTTATCTTTTTTCGTTACTAAGTTTATCATATCCTGAAGGTAGCAGGGCAACATCTGCTAACAATTCTGACGCATATGAAAGCTAAACACAACAACAAATAAAGAAGATGGAGTTTGCATGAATAAAAAAGTTGCAAATGTAAACAGGTTGTTATTTTCTAAAAAAAAAATGTCTCTTTAAAATATATATTTAAATAGATTAAAAATTATATCTCAACTAGAAAACAAAAAAAAAATCCAAAATAACAAGAAAACAACCCTAGAGAATCAAAACAATGCTTGAAATCCAAAAACAACAAGAAAAATCACAAAACTATTAGACCTAAAAAAATATATCCGAAGAATATATTTATGCTAGTCTATAAATATATTCACACGATCTATCTAGAGCATATATTTATTTACTTGGGATAGACTTATAATCTCAACACCTAGGACACCATACTCACAACAAAAGCAAAAGCACATGAAGGTATAAGTCTAGACACCTAAAAGCCGCCATGCACTGTTCATCTCTTTATTGTTTAATATCGATCATTTAGATCTGTGGATAAGATAAAAATCAGCAGCCACCGATATTGAACAAGTCCAGCTAGTATTTATTAGAAAAAGACACAAGTATTAATTGTCCATGATTCCCCTTTATATATACACAAGTGCTCTAGCAAACTTGTCATCCAACAAAATCCCAAGCACAAAACTAGAAAATGAAGATCTGGGTCTTCACAGTTTTCACTCTATTACTGTCCCTTTTCCTAGGAGTCTCAGCTGAGCAATGTGGAAGTCAGGCTGGGGGTGCTCTTTGTCCAGGAGGTCAATGCTGTAGCAAGTTTGGTTGGTGTGGCACCACCGATGCTTACTGCAGTGGCGATAATTGTCAAAGCCAATGTGGTGGTGGTGGTGGTGGTGGTGGTGGCGGAGGAGGAGACCTGGCTAGTATCATCTCACGTGAAAAGTTCAACGAGATGCTTAAACATAGAAATGATGGTGGATGCCCGGGCAAGGGATTCTACACTTACGATGCTTTCATCTCAGCTGCCAAGGCCTTCGCTGGCTTTCGGCACTACTGGTGATGCTGCCACTAAAAAAAGGGAGATTGCTGCTTTCTTCGGCCAGACCTCTCATGAAACTACTGGTTTGTTGAATCATGATTAATCACTTTAGTTTATATATTTATTCACTAAGTTAATCATTGTTTCATTTGATGAATGCATATGTTATATATATGTGTAGGGGGATGGCAAGCTGCACCGGATGGCCCATACGCTTGGGGATATTGCTATGTGAAGGAACAAAACCCAGGATCATACTGCTCTCCAAGTTCCACGTATCCATGCGCTGGTGGCAAGCAATATTACGGCCGAGGTCCTATCCAACTTTCATGGTAAGTACTCAAATTATTTATTTTGTAGATTTTTTTCTTCATCTTTGAGTTTGGAAGCGCATCCATAGTTTATTTTATAATTGACCACGATTTTCCACTTAAATTAGTTTTAATTTGATAAATGGGACACAGGAACTACAACTACGGGCAATGTGGAAAAGCTATAGGGGTGGATCTATTAAACAATCCTGACCTAGTTGCAACTGATCCAGTAATTTCCTTCAAGACAGCAATTTGGTTTTGGATGACACCACAGTCTCCAAAACCCTCGTGCCACGATGTAATCACGGGAAGATGGTCACCTTCTGGTGCTGATTCGGCAGCTGGCCGGGTTTCAGGCTATGGTGTGCTGACAAACATCATCAATGGCGGACTTGAATGCGGGATGGGGTGGAAATCACAGGTGGAGGATCGTATTGGGTTCTACAAGAGGTATTGTGATATACTTGGAGTTGGCTATGGAAACAATCTCGACTGCTACAACCAAAGACCATTTGGAAATGGACTTTTCGACTTGGTTGACTCCATGTAATTTGGCGATGTAATTTCTGTATGGTGAAATTAATAATAAATGAACAAGAAGTTTCCTGTTCTGAATTAAAAAAAATGATGTCATGAGCTTTACTCAAGTAACCGATAATTTAAAATTTTAATGATTAGGATTTTTTTTATTAATTTATCGGGATCTAGGTCAATTCACGTGCGTATCTTGATTAATTTTCACGAGATATGAAGTTAATAATCATATAATACTTAAGTAGTTCATTTTATTAACAGTCACATAGCTCAAACATGAGGCCTCAAGAAAATAATTTTTTTAGTCCTAAACTCTTATCATTGGACCATCTATCCTACTAGATAAATTAATAATTAGGATTAAGATTTTATTTTATTTTATCATGTCAGTATTTTTTAAGAAAAAATGATGATTTTAAAAATAATAGTCTGAATTTAGCTTTAAACTTAAATCAGAGAAGCCGAAAAACAGGTACGAGAAGAAAACCGATCTCTTCCGACAAAAAGAGGAGAAGTCCAAACTCCAAACAAAAAAATATCGACTGTTACCAGAAACACAGAAAGAAAAATGATATGAGCCCATATGACACAGATAATAGTTTTGGCCCACTTAAAAATAACTAGTGGCCGAGCCCATATCATCGAGTCATGGCCCAAGTAATCATCACCATATAGAACCAACGTCTCGGCCCATCGATATTATGCAACGACATTCCAGTCCACAAAAGGGGGGTCTTTGAGGATTGATAAATTAAATTCTTAATTAAGTAGTTATTTAACAAAGATAAGCTATAAGCTTCCAATACAGTTATTTCCACCCTCTTAAGTACTCTGCTTAAGATTCTTACTTCCTGAGCTAGGTGAGGCAATAGTTAATGATTAGGATGTGAAAGAAGTTATCTGCAAAACCAAAAATTTGAGCTAAATAACCTTATTAGAAATTCAAAACGTCTGCATAAGGGATCAAATTTTGAAGCCAGGGACTGTTTAGGGACCAAATAGGATCTTGGTTCCACTCCATGCTCCATTTGCTGGGAACTTGGAGCTCTGGTAACTTGCCCTCCCCCATTGGTAATTGAAGAGTTGACCCTTTAATCTCCTTTGGCTGTTCATATCGAATAATGGTGGTATCTTCTATTTCTTTCTTGAAAACCAGATGTTGCGAAGGCAATACTGGTGGGAGTACTGGTTCTTCTAGCTGACTGCAAAATGACATGGTGTCCAGAGATGATGATGATGCAGATGCGTTAATTGCCCTCATTTCTTCTTCCAATGTTGCCCTTTGCTCTAGAACTTTCAACGAAGTTGCCTTCCTATATATCTTGCACAGTACTATGTCCTGCATTCAGTATCAGAAAAATTCAGAAAGATGCAGGGACTGCTGAATAAGGTGACAAGTTTACTTGTAGGATCCTTGTATGAGATTATTTTTTTTCAAAAAAGGGTGGTTCCCAGGAAATTGAAAAACAGCAAGTTCTTTATAACAAAATGGAATTGAAATGTTTTAGCTACAGTGATGAGATATTGTTTCTCTGATATGACAGCAATTCTGTGAAGTTTAATGCCAACATGCATGCCTGGGATATCAGAATTAGCCCTAGAACTAGAGTTAATAAAAAAAATTAAAGGTAGCATGAATTAATATATGGTAAGTACCTTGGGCAGGGGGCTTGAATAATCAGGCAGGCGATACTCGTTCATGATCCAATCGGTCTTGGACCCCCTTGGTGCTCTCCCCTTGTAGAAAACAAGAGTCTTTCTCATTCCGATCATCCTCTTCGGGTCCGATAAGCTCACAATTTCTCCGATCAGAACCAGTAGCTTTCCAGAACCCATTTTGTGTAGTCCTGTTAGGCCTTCCTCCGCTACTCTGCTTCCTGTCTCTGGGCACAAAAAAATACCACTCCCTCTCCCCAACCTTTGACAAACCTATTAACACAACAAGATTAAGATTCATGTCAGCATCCATGATCAAACTAGGTATGCTGTAGCATGAACAGAGATTCTATTACAAGGGTGCAAGCAAAATATATATATATATACCTGGCAACTCCGAAGGATCATGACGATAGATGTTGAGGTAGCCAATAACATCGAGGCGCATTTTTCTACCGAAAACCATATTTTTCAGGTAGAAATCAAGAAGCTCCTCCTCGGTTGGATGGAAACGGAAGCCTGGAAGATCAAGCTGCAATGGCATTTCATCCATGGTATAATAATGGCAGTCTGCTGTGGTTAGTGACTAGTGTGTAGTAGTAGTTAGCTAGCTATTCTCGATACGATATTGAAAATGTTGCTGCATGGACACACTTATTTCTTACAAGGATATTTATAAGGGTGAGATATGCTGGTGATTATTTATTTTTTCTGGTGATTTTGTTCGCTAATAGAGAAAAGACCTGGTCAGAAAGATACATTTGGTACTGCGTGGGAAGCTCCGATGATGAATCAATGGTGGAACCCACACGGTTTATCATCGTAAAGTCACCATTGATTAATACAATTGTGAAGGGGACACTCATGGTAGGTCTTTGGTATCTTGCTTGACCGATTTTTCTATGTTCTTCGAATTTTGGACTTTTACTTGGAAATTATAGGCAAGGTTTTTTTTTCTTTCAAAAGACGTGTGATCCTCATGATTTGATTTTTGAACCAAACATTTATTTGTAAATTTCAGATTCAAATGTCTTAAAATTTTATGGTCAGCTAGTCTTCTTCAGTATGGAAGTAACCTGCTGAATTGGTCGTAGAAACTAGATGCTTTGCTTCCTGAAAAATTTATTGGATCTGAGCATTGAAAAGTATAGCAAACTCCAGCTAGATTGCTGGATTCAAACTCTCTTATTTATTGCCAGTACAAGCATGGTCGAGTTTGATTTTCAACGAAGAGATTTGTCAAATGCATGCGTACCTAGGTGCTTTCTGAAATCGGGTAATCGAAATACCATAATAGTGTTTGAATTTAAATATTAAACTTGAAATAATTACAAGAAATAAGAAGTGATAATTGCCTTGGAATTTTCGGTCTTTAATTTACGGGTGCTTTTGTTTTTTTAAATTTAGTTATGTTATAAATATTAATGTTAGAAAAATCTATATGAGAAGAATCTGAGGTATTTGAACGATGAGTGTTGCATGTTGAATAATTGTTATATGTTTGACTTTTCTCTCTCTCTTGATTTTTATGATGACTTTTCAAAAAATAAAATCATCATTTGAGGTTTATTATTCTTAATCTTTGGTTCATATCTATTAATTATCAAAAATCGATTTAGTATAATTAATGAAATTAAAGTTTTTTTAAGATTTCATCCCCCGTAGATTTTTTTTTATTTGTTAGATTTGGTTTTATTCTTTTCATTACTATTTGTTTTATTCGAGGTGGTTTTTTAATTATTATTACTATTGTTTCTTTATTAGATTTCCATGGAGTTTTCAATCATTTTAAAAATAAAACGGTTTGTCTTGGGGTTTTTTTATCTGTGTTTAATTTATATTTTTAAAAGGGATTTCATCCTCCGTTTTTTTTAATTTGTTTTCTTTATCCTTGTCTAATTTTTTATGTTGGTTAAGTCAAACTAAACATTCAAGTATTGTTTTAGACACATCTAGAGCTACTTATAGAATTTTATTGTGATTCTAGATAAGAGAAAAACTAGACATCTTAATTTTTTTTAAATATAAGATAAACTCGGTAATTTATTCATACAAAAGAGAACTATGTGTTTGAAATCGTTACTGAAATCTACTTAGAATTTATTATCACATTTTATTTATTTATTTAATGTAGAATAATTATTTCTAATTTAGATTTTTTTCTAGCACATTAAACATTGTTTAATAGTTTATTTTAATTATTAGAGTTATACTAGTTAATTATAGTTTAGACGCATTAGCTTACAATCTAAAAGATGTTCATTAGGACTTGTTATGATGAGAACAACCACGTTGTTATTGGATTCTTGTGTATTTCCTATCATTTAATGATTTGCATGCATTGAAAATTTTTATTTTGAGATATTTTATTTTTTAATGTCATTGATTTCTTAATTTATATTGTCTATCTTTTTTATTTATTTAGATCAATAATTGATTGTAATATTATTGATTATCTTTATCAGATTTTAATGTAATTTAATTTATTAGCCCGAAATTATCAATATATAATTAAATAAATTATTTATACTTTTACATTCTAATTTTATATTATATTTTATAGTATCATCTCAGAAAAAGCGATTTCGAGAGTTGAGGGTATATAATATAATAACAATCATCAATCATACAGAATAAATTGTCACATTAAGTTATGAATTCAAAGCCAACTCCGCGTTCTTTACATTGCTTTTCTTCATATATAAAAAGCAAAAGCAATGTTGGAGATAAAAAAATATATATATTTTCAGTTTCATGGTTTATATATTATATATATAACGACTTGGAAGTCTCGAGTCTCCTCTAAGGACCTGACGGAAGTCTTCGAATCTTTAATTCTGGGTTAAAATTATATATATAGACCATCATTTTACCCGAGATTGAAAGACTGATTTCCTTCGTGAGGTTTGAATCCAAGGTGGAGGTTTTATATAATTTAAAGGACCGCAAATAAAACAGTGGGATTCCTCGGAGCAACTTCCCATGCAATTTCCTGGAACTTCCTCTAAACTTGAATAGAAAATGATGATGTGGCTTTTTGTACCATGATTGCATTTATTTATTTACCTTTTTGTCCAATTAGCCCAAATCAAATAAATCCATTTCGTGTAACAGGCTTGATAGCCCAAGTTGAAAGAAAAAGGTACAGAAAGGTTTACAGGCTATGGCCTATTCGAAGACCACATCATGTGGATGATCCCACCTCCTTAACGCTCTGCCTTTTTTATTATTATTATTCGAGAGCCACCAGCTATTTTTTTATATTAAAATAGTCCTCTCTGTTTAGGTTTCGGTTCCTCCATTATTATTATTATTATTCAAATAAATTGTTTCTTTCTCTTTCTAATATTTTTTAGATTTGAGAAAAAATCATTTTATTTAGGTAATTTTTTACGCGTCCGAGTTAAGCAAGTAAAATCATGTTGTCCCTGATTCTTACAAAGTGAGTAAGTCTTTACTCAAAACTAAGACATGTAAGACATATCTCAAACCTTTTACTACCACATCACGTCTTTTAGAAACAAAAAAAACAAAAAATAGCCTAGATTATAATTATGTAAAGATTTTTTATTAAGAAAATAGTCTAAAATACTAAAAAAAAACTATAATTGAGAGGTTAAGTTCGATTTACCCCAAGGTTCAAGGTGGTTTTTGTGATCTAGATGTATAATAATTACTAAGTCCTCATTAATTACTCATAAAAATATTTCATTAATGAAATAAATTTATTTTATCAAGAACAATGAAAATCTTTCATTCAGTTTGCTCGTCAATTGAAATTAAGTTTTCTTCCACTCACGTGATTTTAAAGATATGAATCTCACATCAGTTTATTACATTCACAAAAGTTTAATGAAATAATTCTTTCTTTACTGTTGATTTTAAAGTTCAACCTCAAAAACTTCTTCGTTGCGGGACCAATCTCTTAACATTACAGATGAAACAAAACGATACTTAAAATGCTTATCTTTGTTCGTGAATTGGGTATTGGAAATCTGTATGGAGAGGTGCTGTAAAGGTGAAGTTAACCTTCAGTTGAGGCGCAATTCAAGATCGGCAATCATCAATTACGAGCAACTGTCAAAGCACGAGGGTCCCCATAAATACAAAATGACAGCAACTTCCACAAAAATGTTCAGTGCTTCATGTCAAGATTCTCGTATCTGCATTACAGGAAGCCATGCATTAGATATTGATTGTGGTGTACGCTAGAAAATTTGCAGGACTCCACCGAATCAGAATCACAAGAGAAGCGCGGTAGCAGATTTAGCACAGCTGCTGAGATGGGGTTTTAGCAGCATTTTTCTCTTCGATGATTTTGGGATTTGACACTTTCAAGTGTTTCTGCGTTCAGGAACAGTGGCTTTTCCGTTCTTACAAAATGGGAAACATCTTGACAGTGGGAGCCAGCAAGAACGTCTTATTACATGGTACAGAACGTCTTCGAAATGGACAGACAGGACCGAATTCATCAAGATTTTCTTGCTTTGTTTGTGTTGAAAAAATAGAAATCCAATATAAATACTGGAATTAATTGGCCCTTTGCTCAGGACTGTTTATTAATAGGTTTTCCACGAAAATGGATCAGGGCTCCCTGTCTGCTAGCAAAAGAGGAATAACCGAACAAGCAATGTGAACATGGTTTGACTGCAAGTTTTTCCGAGGGAAGATTTTTGCCGTCAAGTTAGGGTTGAACTAGAGACGATCAACAAATGAGTTGAAGAGGACACGTGTACGGCACAATAATGAGGGAACCGATAAAGAAGACGACTTGATGAAGGTGTCAGGATTGATAGCGGTGGTGGGGGGTGGTGGTTGGCGTCGGACATGGAAGGTCTATCAGCTACTGTTAGCCCCTAAAACTGCAAGGATTGCGTCTTTTGAATCAATGAAGCTCCTCATTGTGCCATGTTTTCGTCCCCCAGCTTTTACTGTTGAGATTTTTTGGCAGCCCTTTCGAACACATGTTTGGGTCCCACTTGACTTCTACGGAATTATTCATGTTGAGCAACCCCAGGACACACGAAACTTTTAAGAAAAAAATTCGAAATTAGATTTCAGAATTGTGACACTGTATCACCTTGTTGTAACGCAATAATATTATTGGAATTCAACCGAATGACACCACAAAGTTAAATATATCTTAATAAGTTGGATTTAATATTTCTTCTGACAAAAAAGACATGTTGCACTAATGCAAAACACATATTTATTTTATCACTAGACTAATAAGCTCAAAATCTTATTAAAAAATAACTGTGTTCTAGTTGAAAATAAATTATTAATTAAACTCATACTTAAAAAAAAATACTAAAAATATAGCAAATTGTACACATAAACTAGAGTTCTTGCAACTGATTAAATAAAATAACGTTAGACAAATACATTTCCTAATTTAAATGAAATCTTCATCCTGTAAATACTAGAATCTTTGTTGTCACCTTTAAATATCCGAAACAAGCTAAGAAATTGATTGTTGAAGTTTTCTTCCTTTATGTTTCCTTGTTTGTCTAGAATAATTAATTATGGTTTTAAGGAATTCTGTCAAAACAATAATACCCTTATTGTCTTCATTTAACCTTCCTTCTAGATATAGTGAATCTCCAAAATAAGTTGTTATATCCTTGTAGAAAAAAGATAATTGTCAAATAGGAAGTCCATGAGTCAAAATGAAGTAAATAATAAGTTTGTATAGCATGTTATGACAAGGACTTTCCAAAATCTAGTTGATCTAAAATTTTACCTCAACATAGACAAATACCTCTAAAATCTTCTAATAAAATTTCAGCTCAATCCAATTGTTTGATAAGGAGCTATGCTTAAATAGAGTGAAATTAGATAATAAGAAAATTTACATTAAAGTCTGAATTTGACCTTGATTGGATTGTATCATGATGAGCACTAACGAAAGATTTCTGGTGAGCATTGTGTTATGGCTCATAAACTCATAGAGTATATAGCTAGGTTGTCTCACACCTATGTCTTTTTTTGGTGGAGTGAGGTGATGAAGATCGATGATGACTAGACTATTCGGAGCATTTCATGTGAGAACAATATATGTAGTTCTTTTACATATGGTTGTATATACGTAGTTGATGCAAATATATGTAAAATAAAGAGTGCAAAGATGTGGTTGTATCGTTGCAATAACATCGTTAAGTAACTAAACTTGGTTGCAAACTTGTTAGAGTTCTAAGGGAGACAAAGTCCTGGTAAAGAGACCAATCACTCTTCCTTGTTATGGAGTAATGTCGATCCCGAAAAGATTTTGAAAAAATGTGAAAGAGAATGAACTGCTTTTTTACTTACCACTCATGGGATCATGGAAAAACTCCATAGAAAAATATTGACTTTCCATCATTGATAAGTTTTGGGCATGAGTCATACTTATAAAACAAGTCCCATATAGAAGGAGAGATACTTTGATGGTTAAATAAATACTTGAATTTTTTTTTTCTCAAATGACAATAAGGGACAAATTCAAAAGGATGAAAATGATGTTTTTTTTTATAAAGAAGAGATTCATGTGTTCCATATCTTGTTGAGTGTGTTCTCTATATATTGAATAGATGATAATTATTGTGTTCTTGAATGAACAATTATTTGGATGTCTCTTTCCTTATCTCTTTAAACTATAGAATATATAGCTAAGAAAAAAAATGTGATAAAAATTTTAAAAAAAAAGATACTAATATTATTCATGAATAGAAAATAATAGTATCCATGAATAGTGAAATGAAATGAGACAAAATAATTAAATTAGACCGAGCCCATCAAAGTGAGAGAAAGAGTAGAGGGTGGAGCTCGATTTGAAACAAGTTTTGCATAGTAAAAATTATTAATAAATAATGAATAAGACTATATGGAACTAAAAGATAAAAGAAAAATAAAAGAGAGATGAAGTTTGCTTAGCCATGTTCTAATCAATCCATACAAGACTCTATTTGGCCGGGGCAAAACCAAGTTTCTTCTTTAGTCTTTTTATTTTAGAAAAACTATCATCAAGCACCTTCCCTTACCTTGACTTAGAACATGGCATTTTGATATAACATGAGATGGATTCCCTTTTGAAAATTCTTTTGGATATTGTAGTAAAAAACTACATCTTTTTTATAAAAAAAAAAAAATTAGGGTATAGTAGACTTAAATTAGGTGATTATTTGAACTGGTTTTATTCAAAGTTACTCGGACTAGAATCGTTATATTTATATGAAAAATATATACATCTTTTCAATTTCTTTTTTCTTCTGCTGGTTGGTCTGATCAGACATTCTGAAAGATGTGGGGCAAACAAGTATACATAATATAAAAAAATTAGACTCACTCTTCATTTTCAAGTCTTTAGCTAATTTTGGTTCCATAAGACATTTCTTTTTCTAGGCCTACTTTCTAGCTTCCCCAAGGTTCAAACTTTTTCATGAAACTTCACTTTCAGTTTCATGTGATACCACTACACTTCCATACCTCAAATTTCCCATCTTACGCCTGGTTTGCATTTCCTGTCTGGGCCTCCTAGAGGTAGAATCACTTTGTTATGTGAAGGATTATCGCGGTCCCCAGTAGGGTTAAAGCAAGCTCTCGAGGGCGGCAGTCTCTCTGCATCGTGATCATTTTGCCTTTGCTAAAGGAATGGACCAGCTTTGAGAAACAATACAAGGCCAAAATGGCAGGCACAACTCTGCAAGAAACTCGAGCCGGTCCCCAGCTGCAGTCACATTGCCCCAAAACCTGGACCTTATGAGTACTCCTCCATGTAATTCTTCTGGGTGACCCATGCTAATGTTTTCCATGTCTTTCTTGAACCAGACAGACAAAATGGTATCCCAATATGAACAGCTCATCTTAATGGCTAGGCTAGCAGAAACCGTGTCCCAGAAAGGTTATGGAGGTAAGTCTCACGCCATTATTGGCTGCAGTCAACGAGCGACACGCATGTATCACCCTTACAAGACCCAAGTGCTGGCTCATCTTGCTGCAACTATGTTTTGATGTTTCTGACATTGTGGTCTAGTCGCAAGCTAGAAACGATGTGCCGAATGAAAGAGAGAGAATTGCATTAATGTACTCCCCGAAGGTGAAGAAGTTATAGGCACTGCATGTCTAGCCTAGCAGAGTTCCTTCCTTCCTCGGCCGGTTACTAGCTTGTCCAGACATTATCGTCTTACACTTTAAATGAGGCCCATAATCTAATGCTCCGTTGGGTCATTTTATAACCAACTTCTGATATTGGCTGCTGCTGAAAATGCATGGTGTTGTTTATCCCCAGAAGATAATTATCTTCCGACTTCACATAAACAAATTATTTATGGGTGTTGGATAGGATGAAATAAGTACTCTATTTTCTGAAACTTTCATAGCAAATGCATTTGTTTCTGACATCATTTCTTATAACGACCTAATACTCGATGAAGAAGAGGCTAAACATCGAATAAAACTTCCGCACGGGAGATGGGCGGGAAAAAACATCATATCAAACGAATGAAATCCCCTCGGATTATCCTGCTGTTACATCCCAACCAAATGACGGCCCAACCAAAAAACTTGATGCTTGTTCCTGAACTTTCAGGGTTTTGCTGCTCCTGCTAGAAGGTGGGGTGAAGAAGATTCGAGTGACTACAAAATATGGCGTGGACAATACCAGCTAGTTGATAAAAACAAACGAAGCTAAGGGCTAGAAGATAAACCAAGACATAAAAACAAAAGATACTTGTTTGGTGGCTTGTTATGTCACCACCATGATTGGTCAGTTCTTTTTGTTTCAGGCCATCATTAATTCTCTCTACCGAGCTCTTCCAAACAACAGAAAACAAACAGCCTCCATCCTCTGGCTACACTTCAAAAAATTCCTGTCCATGGCTACAAGACTGTAGCGGCAGGAGTACTCCCTGACCACAAACCCAACCAGCCAAACACCAAGTTGGTACAGGTCAGTGTGCATGTCCACCACAAACAGGCCTCAACCATGCGGGGCCCACCATTTCAAGTTGTGCTGAAGAATGAACGGATCATCACAGAAAATAACACTAAAGAATCAGCAAGTAGATGCTCTAGAGAGCATTGTGCATGGAGAATATGGCTGCCATTTTTGTTTTAATTTTTGAGTTCTTTTCTTGTTTCTTTGCTGAATTATCCTGTGTACATCATTCAAGATACAAAACACTCTCGACAATCTTAATATCCCAGAGAGTTAAATTAGACCGCCATCTTTGATAAAGTGCTGAGCTAGTAAAATACACAAAAGACCCACTTTTGCCATTCCTTTATAACCCAAGTCATCTATACCGAACCAAACCATTATGGATAGGATGGTATAAGTGACCAAAATCAAGACTATAAAGCAAAGAAAGAAAGCCTAAAACACCCTTTCTGGCTAACTTCATATCTTTTTTTAATGTCTACTTTATAGAGCGACTTCAGTCTGCAAAGTTGTAGTCTTGAACCCCACCTGTTGCTGGTGTTGCTGTGGTGATTGCTGCTGTTCAATCTCCCAACTTGCCTTCGCTATAACACCATCATGTACAGGCACGTACTCCTGTTAAAATGAAAAGTTAAATCATTCACAAGCAACGACAAAAAAGAGGAAAGAAACATCAGGATAGAAAACTGAGAAAGATTCCTTCTCAAACACCAGATTGTCTTTACCATTTATGAGCTACTGAAACAAGTTATGATACAATTAAAAATAAAGCAAAACATCAGAAACCCACCAACCTCAAGTTTTTGAACGAGTTCTTTGGCACTGGGGAGCAGAGACAATGATGTTTCGTTGAGAAGGCTTGATAAAGCCATCATCAACAGCTTTGTCGATGAATGTCAGGAGATAATTGTAGTAGCCATCAACGTTCAGCAAACCCACCTGCTCATTATTGCAATACAGAGTCAAAAGCTTGAAATAGAGAACTCGTGATGGTTTTGTCGGGTATACAAGGAAACTCACAGGTTTGTCATGGATGCCTAACTGAGCCCAAGTGATCACTTCTAATAATTCCTCCAGAGTGCCGTAGCCACCTGCAACCAATGTCGAGGGATGAAAAAGGAGAAACTAAAAGCACCATTGATTACCACAGGAGCAAAAAAGAGAAGGTGTTTACATGATCTATTTATAAAGGAAAAGAGAGAAATGTATGGGACCTGGGAGAGCAATAAAACAATCAGAATTGCGGGCCATTTCTGCCTTTCTTTGGTGCATGTCGGCTACTGCTTTTACCTCTCCAACTGTCTCTCCTGTTATCTGCGGAAACAATGATACGTATACAAAGTCACAATCTTTGCATCCAATGAAGCCTGAAGTTTCGAACTTTAAACACAATGAAAATAACCAGCAGTTATATTATAACATGAAGAAAATACATCACAAATTGGATTTTGCACCTCTTTACTCATCAAAGTTCTCGGTATGATCCTATAAACAAAACCCAATAGCAAAATCAGGCTAGTCATGCTGAAAATCGAGAAACCAAAAACCTAAACAAACAAGAAGAGGAAGGAAAGTGTAGTTATATATTGTACCCAAGAACATTGCCTCCACCTCTATGAACAGCTTGAGAAACCAAACCCATTAGTCCAACGCTTCCACCTCCATACACAAGATCCAACCTTTTTGTCACCTAAAACATAAAACATGAAAAACTTTCAAACACCAAGCATAAATACCCCCAGAAAACACAAAGATAACTCAGAAAGGTCTAGCCTTTGATGTAGTTATACCAGCTCTTGGGCTAGTTCAATGGCAGCATCACTGTAGCAGTTCCTTTTCCCAGTACTACTACCACAGAACACACAAACCCTTTTGAATCTTGAAGGTTTCACTATTTTCCCCTCCATTATCCTGCTCTCTTTTTGCACAATTTGGCGTCTTAATTAGTCACTAGAAGTAGCTGAAAAGCGCTTGAGGGTTTTGAGTGAATCCTATACAACGTTAAACGAAACAGAATAGCCACTATTTATAGACACAACAGAGTATGGTATTAAAAATAAAATCAAAATACTGCAGTAATTAAAACAGAAAAGATTAAAAAATGAATAAAAAAGACTGCAACTACATACACCCAAAAGACTTGATAAAGGGATTGTGATGAAGTAAGACAAAAAGGACTTAAAGGGGCAGACAGAATGGACAGTCTGTGCTATCCACCCTTGCTTACACGTGTCTTATTGTGATGCCTTGAATCATGAAACTTTCAAGCTCTTGACTGTAGCATAGACATAATCAAACTCTACCTCTCTCCTTCTCTCCCTTTCTGTGACATTTTTATAATGCAATGCAATCATAACTTGGAGGCTACAACGCGTGCAGGGTTCCCTTCTCTGAAATCAAATCAAGGTAAATATACTATTGTTTAAGTATTGGACTACTGTTTTCTTAGCATCTGGGTCAAGCCAGTTGGGGATAAGCAATAGCTAGCTAGTAGCCCATGTAGGGAAAGGCAGGTAATGGCCAGAGTGTAAAGCCCTGGATAAGATATAAGGATGTTTTTGGCCAGATAATTCTGATAATCATGTACCAATCCTTATGTTGCTTGCTTGAATATGTTGCCAGATATTATCATTCCCAAAAAAAAGGCTACCTTGCTCTCCACCGACTAGCTTTTTTATCCACACACAAAGCAATGCTGTCTGCCAAGCAAAGTCTTCAAAAAAGATAAACAAATGGAACTGAAAAACTCATTTGAAAAGAGGAATAGTTGTGAGAAGAAGAAGAAGAACAAAACTTTCGATTGGAAATTAAAGATAGCTTGAGAATAAAATTATATGGCGGTATATAATCTCTTAGGAACTCCATCCCTTTTTTTCCAGTCAAATTAGTTGGTGTTCGGTGCTTAATTTCTACATAAAATTTTATTTTACGAGTTTAAGAAATTTTTTATGCTTCTAAAGTATTTTTACAGAGAAAGTATCATGTTATGGTATAAATGTATTTAGAAAATAAACATGTCATGTCAAAAGGAGAAAAATAAACATATCATGTCAAAAGGAGAAATATTTCTAAATTAATCAAAGAAACTTTGATCATAGAACAAAAAAATTCATGCATGGACTTAGTGTTTTGTTGAGCCGAGAAAAACTCGGTATGACAAGCCATCATGCTTGTTTATGTTTGGGCTATACGCTTGATCGAGTCTAGAAAAATTGAGTATTAAAGTTGTCAAACTCGTTCATGAATATATTTACTACTTGACCTAGTTCTCAAGAGATGAGTCTAGCAAGTTATCAAACTCATGCATGATTGAGCTCAATACTTACATGAACTTGTTAGAGTAGAGTTTGATAAATCATCATCATTTTGACCATGAAGCTTAATGCTTGGATAGGGTAAGAAAATATTATGCCTGGCAAGATTTATCATAATTAAGTTTAATAATTAATTGAGATTAAAAAAATATAAAATTTAACATATCATGATTGGATTTGATGCATGGTTGAGGTAAAAAAGATGTTGAATATGATATATTAGTAAACCCATTTATAATCGATTTCAAGAATCATTTTAACACGCGAAATATTAAATCATAATCTAATCTTTAAAATACTTGAACGAGAGTTTAAAAAAACAAATGAAATATATTGTTCCATATGGAGTGTACACGTGCAAGCAGATCCTATCATGGTCGATGCATGTATAAGTTATAAAGTGCACATCATCGTCACACCTAATTGAAATACTAAATATTCTAAAATTTTGCACTAGGTTATATACAACCAAGCTAAATTTAGTAAATAGGTTCAAGAAAAACTCTCTTCTAATGATTCCAATGATGATTGTTGCTCGCATGTTTTTTGACATGATGATACGCTTATTCTGGGACGGAAATATATAACTGCAAGACTATCCATTTTGTTTTAATTGATGATTTATTTTTTTAATTGAAATAAAATGTTTTGGTTTTGGAGTATTTAGGTGTATTGTTTTGGGGTTGTACTATATATATATATATATATTCAATAAAATTTAGTTCAAATCCAAAAATAAAATTATTTAGAATTATGCAATTTAATCTAAAAAACATAATAAAATAATTTTTCTGAACAAAATTATGAACATGTATAATATTACAAGAATATCATCATCAATCTCGCAACATCATTACATTTTATAATTGCTCTGAAATTTTAACATAATATATATAAATATATTAAAAGACTTCTTATAAAATTTAATCTCAATCTAATAGTCAGATTAAAAAATATATTTAATATTATAAAATTATTTATTATTTAATAAAATCAAAAAATTTCGGCCTATATTTATAACTCGTTCTCTCCGATCTCCAAGAAACCATGTATTTAGAGCATTACAGTCACTCGTCCATAAACTTTAATATCAACTTAAACTTTCACTGGTTTTGCCTGTCCCCCAGAAAATAGGAGCTGTCAGCTGACAAAGCTCCTTATTGACGTCCGTAGTTAATACCTTTATTTTTATATTAAACTTAGTTTAGGGTTTTTCTTTAAAGTGGGGCTGAGTTAGATTATTTGCAGCTTAACTTCATAGCAACCTTAGCTTACCATGTTTAATTAAGAGACAAGACAGCAACACGAACTCAACGATTTAGACGAGGTGGTCATGGGTATATTCCATCAAATCTGAACACACGCGCAGCCTTGCTTGTAAAAGAAGCCTATGAAGCAACATATCAATGGAGGAATTCCCATTAGGGTAATAAAAATCGAAACGTCAAGATGAGTTGCCTGCCGCAGCTGCGGCGGCGGCGGCGGCAGCCTCTCCAATTCCTTTTCTTGTAGAAATCACACGGAACCTCTCCTCCTCCGCCTCCTTCTCACTTGTCAAATCTTGTTCAATGAAGGCGCATTCAGTTATTGGGAGGGACTGCGTGACCGTGGGATTATAATAGGGGCGCTTATAGCAGCACGTTTCTATTTAATGCTCCTGACAGGCCCCATCAGGGCATGTTGTGTCCACGTGTTAACATCTAGCTACAGTTGAAACTGTGATTTATTTGATGACAGGATGCACGTGGGCCCAGTTTATGTTTGCTGCCGCTTGAAAAAAAGGTTAAGGATGGAAGATTTGGACGGTATCGTAATCGTAGTTGTTCTTAAAAATATTCTGTTATATATTTTTTTAAATTGATTTAACATATTAATATTAAAAAAATTAAAAATTATAAAAATATTTCGAAACAAAAAAATAAACTGGATCCAAGCTGACAATGAATAGATTGATGTTCGGGGGACAACCAGCAGCCTGTTTGGAAAGTTTGGATTTTGCGTTGATTTTTTTGTTTAGAAAGATCGATTCCTTAGGAAATCCCCCCAATCAAATTTTAAGATTTTCGTTTTAAAATTTCAAATTTAATTTTTTTAGAAGAAGAAATAGAGATAGAGATTTTCTGGTATTATAAAACATCTGTTGTCACTTTTTTCAGTCAAAAATATGCTAGGCGTCTGGTTGAACTTGTGCAGGGGCCGAAATTTGATCTGTGAAAATAATATAGGGTTTCTTGACTATTTAAAAAAAACTATATTATAAAATTCATTTTACCACATTCAACATCATTATCCAATGATAATATAGAGTCCTTTGAGTGCTTTTCATGTTTTCAGCGTATACAGGGCCAGTGAAATTAGCTATCACAACGAAGAAGATAAATGTGCTTGGGAGTTTTACAGATAAAAAAATCTGAACATCAGTATAATATTCCTAAATATATACAGATAAAAAAATGTCCCATCAATATACACGGAGGAATATAGAAGAAAAAACTGGTGGTTAATATAATTGTAAACGACGGACACGTTTTGATACACAAGTAATTCTGTTTGAATTTCCAGTTTTGTAGTACCGTGGCAGTAATGAACTGTTAAAGCATGTGAGGATGGGGTGGCAAAAGCTGGTAATGAAGCTGTTACTGTTTAACAGCACTGATATGACGTGGCCCATATCGAAGAACGGGAAAGATAAATTTATTAGTGTACCTCTCTCGCCATCACCACCAGATGACAAAGCCACAGTGATTCACTGCGGGTTGTTAAATGCATCGCCATTGAAACTTGAAAATTATTTTGAACTGAGGAGTGGCAGGCTGAGCAAGAGCGGCGCAATGATTATACTTCGCCGACTCTCGTCTACATTGACGACGTCACCCTCTCCGTAGGAGTGGCTTTAGGCCTCTACCAGGAGCGGAGGTCCCCTCTCTTTTATATATATATATATATTATATTGTTTATTGACGACGGAGAGGAACTCCTACTTGTTATAATGATCCGCATTGATGTCGGGCCCATATCATGCAAGTTAGGTTTCGTTTCTACCTATAAGAGAAAACAGAACACGACGGCGATGGAATATTTTTTATTATTATTAACGTTGAGTTTCCGGGTCATTTTTTTTAGTTGATTAATTTTACCGAGTTTTAAAATTAATGGTTAGATGAGTTTGAGTGTTCATCGTATTAGTAATATAGAATTTTAACTTGAGATTATGGGAAACAAATCTCTTATTTTCAAACCATACAATTAGATCTCATATTAGATAGTTGTGATTGACTACTTTCTATGTAGTATTGCATTTCAAAATTGTTTTTAAAAAAAAATATATTTTATTTTATATATATATATATTAAATTAAAAAATTTAAGTGTTTTTAGATCATTTTCATATACTGATATCAAAATAACCAAAACAATATTATTTTGATACAATTATTAATAGAAAATCACTTTAATAAAAAACATTAACCATACTTCCAACTAAACATTTAGTAATTGTTTGGGAGTGTGGGTATGATTGTTTTTTATAATATTTTTCGATCAAAAATTATTTATAATATTAGCACATAAAAATGATCTAAAAACACTATTTTTTTTAATTTAAATAAATAATTATTTTTTTTAAAAAAAATGCATAACTAAAACACCCTCTTAATATCATGTTGCTGTTGCGGTGATTCTCTTGCGCCGTGCTACGCAAGTGAAAATCAAGCAAATTTTGATTTATAAATTTATTTTGAATGAAAATACAACGGAGAATCAAAGTTTTTTTAGAAAACAATTGAAAGATAAAATCAATAAATAAAAAATTTATTGAAGGCTGGGACTGGTGGACGATATTTTTAATATTTTAACAAGAATAAAAATTTGACCATCAATTGTTGCAGCAAAATAAAGTGATTTTAGCCGGGCATTCGCATAAAAATAACTGTTCCACTCCGGCTTTTCTCTTTGTCGTGTTAAATCAAATGTCAGAAATTGGCTACCTGTCCACCTTTTCTTGCACGCATGCTTGTGACCCAGCCATGGCCACTCTTGCTTCCAACGAATGGGAAAAATGGAAAAATATATTAAAATAATTATTTTTTTATTTTTAAAAAATTATTTTTAACATTAACTTATCAAAATATCTAAAAGTATTACAAATATTTAATTTAAAATACAAAATAAAAATAAATTTTTTCATATTTTTGAAATAGACAGAAACCACTTAACACCACAACATTATATTTATATAAAAAATATTTTAAAAATAACTTCTCATAACTATTGTAATTTAAAAGTAATATAAAAATATATTATTTCATCGTTATTTTTATATATAAAAAAAAGCTAGGTAGATTATACAGGCTACGATAATCCCAATATGTATAGCCGTCAGATCTTGCCAATTATATGAAATGAAATTGGGAGGGCAGGGGTGTGGTTACTAAGTAAGAATCTCGAAACAAAGTCGAATCATTAGGCACTTTATGAATATCGGGTCTCGAGCTGGAGTCGGATACAGACAATCAAGACCGTCCATCCTTTTGATTTAACTTGTTTCCGCCACATCGTTTCTTCATGGATTGCTGGGCCTCTCGGTGATCTGCTCTTTCTTCCTTGCTGGCAGCGATCATGTACAATGTACGATTGTAATTTTCGGATAAGAATAAATCTATAATTCCTTCTGGTGCAATTTATAGTTTTGATAAAAAAAAAAAAAACCGGATGGGGTTGGGGTTATTCCATTATTGACTCTGGCATGATAAAAAATAGATCAAAGGGTTGTGGATAACCTGTTAATTTAAATTAAATGTTAAGATTGAAAGTAAATTTGCTTTTTTATATATATATATATTGAGTTTTTATCGAGTATTTTTTCAAAAAAATAAGAATATTCTGTTTGAATTTATCAAAATTATGACTTTCATGCATTGTATTGGTATACTTGTAGAGAATAATATAAACTATATTATAAATTTTTATTTAATAGTTTAAATTTTTAGATGATATGGTTTTTTGACATGACTCAATAATCATGGGTTCAAATTTAACCACACTCATTTTATATGATAAAAATTAAACATAAATTAATATGGATTTCTGGACAAGTTTCAAACCTGATAGAGTTGGGGTTACTCCCATGGCTCTGGCATGAACATATAGATCTAAGGGTTGTCGGTTTACCTGTTAATTTGAATTAAATTTTAAGATTGAAATTAATTTTGTTTTCCTAGATATATTGAGGTGCGATTGAGTTTTTTTCATAAAAAACATATAATTTTAGCTCTTTAGTCATGTTTGTTTTGATTGTGCCTTATTAAAGTGATTGTACCTTAAAAACATCAAACTCACATCAACACATCTAAAAAAACAAACACTAAGCTTTCAAGGTGTAATTTATAAAGAAAATATGTTAAACAGAACCCTAACCTTTCGAGGTGTAATTTATAAAGAAAATATGTTAACCACCCACGCGAATACATTCCTTTACTTTGAATTCGTATGCGGGTGTTACCAAGGGTTAGGGTATTTTTAGACTCTAATTTAGAGCTTATTTAGGAGTTATTTTGTTTTTAAAAGTAATTTTTATTTTAAAAAATATTTTTGATATTAGTACATTAAAATAATCTATTTATATTTTTTAAAAAATATTTTTAAAATACAATATTAAATATGTTGCTAAGTTGGATAGTCACGTGAACAAGAGCTAGAAGAGTAAAATCATGAAAATTTGAGCAGCATTTGTCCAATTAGAGCAAGTCCAATGATAAAAGTTATTTTTGAGAGTTAAATTTCTAAATTGATTTTTTGAATAGTGTAAATATAGTTTTTTTTTGTCCATGTCTACTTCAATAATAAATGCCTAGACCTATATTTTATATATCTTTTTAAATCTAGTGCAATTATTTTGTATATAATTTAATTAGGTAATTAATTATACAATTAATAGGAGTAAATTATATAATTAAATAATTACTTTTAAAAAATCCTCCAACAATATAATTATTAATTTTTTAATTTTTTAATTATCATTTTAATATATGAAAGTATTTCACAAAGCTAATTTGTGTTGCTTTAAGAAATCAAACTCAAAAGGAAATTAATGAGAGTGTCCATTAGGATTACTAGGAGAGCTATTGAGCTGGAAACCCATAAGGAAATTAAATATAATTTATTTATGTTGAATAATAATATGGTTTTTTCATTTTGATATGCTACAAATATCAAATCATGTAGAGAATAATTATTCTGGCTATCAAAATAGTTGTTGATATAAAATAAAATAAAATACTACAAGTACATGTTTTTGGCTTTTGCTCTTCAAATGACACCTCGTTGTATTTCTCTTAACTCAGGGAAACTTCAATTATTGTTTCTTTTTGGCAGGGGCTTGTTTGTATATTAAGTCAAGCTCTGTGCTTTATAATAAATGTTATGCAATGTCTTGCGTCACACAATTAAAACGAATGTCATGATCAAATAATAACTGCGTGCTTTATAATAAACAGGGATTTGTATTTACATTAAGTCAACAATTAAAATAACACCAAGCACTTTATAATAAATATTATGCAATGTCTAGCGTAAGATGTAGGGTCGGTTTGTTATTACAGTTATTGTTGTAGTTGAGGTTTAAAAAAAACAGTTTTTATGAAAAATACTCTTAGCTGAGTTCATAATTGAAATTAAAATGTTTGATTAAAACTATGGTTGAGTTGAGGTTTAATGAAAAACAGTCTCGTGTGTTTGGTTATCATGCTTTTCATATTGTTGTCAACTGTGAAATTACTTAAAACACACACACACATGTGTGTTTTGTTTTGTAAATATTATAGATTTAATAATTATAATAATAAAATATAATTAATAATTCAAGTAAATTAGACACTTGTTAGTATTCTCTCATCAAACTACTGTTGGAGAAGAGATAGGGAGTTGTCGATGACCGTGGAGAGAGAGAGAGCGTCAGCTGACTGCAAACAAGAGAGGGAGTTGCCAGTGCTGCTGCTGCTTCAATTGACCCCAACTGGAATAGAAAGATATGGAACTATGAGGTGAAGCAAGTAAATTGAGGTGAAACCACAGTTTGGTGAAAAACATCCGAAATTGAGGTTAAAACTTAATTTTTGGTGGGTCACACAGTTTAAAAATGTGGTGCATCTCTTACTAAACAGGTAGGCTCTGCGGTGATCCTCAACCGCAGAAGCCATCTTAGAGCAAAACACCCATATATGCTTTCCAATCATTGACTTCATTTATCATCCTTATCAAACTAGGACTTGAACAGAAAATCTAGAATAATCAAAGGTTATTCGATTTTGTAAGAAGAACATTCCGTTTGAATTTATAAAAACTATTTTTTATAGAATGTGGATATTTACGCTACTTTGTGTATACCTTAATTAATATTATTTTGAACGATCAATTACCAGTATTCATCTGCTCAAAAAATTGTAAGACTTAGAATCAATAATCTCTATAGACCATAGGCCAAACCTAGATACAGATAATTGAGCTGCAACCTCGTAGTTTTATAAAAACTACGGCTTCAATGCACCGTAAAATTGGCACTTTACATCAACAATTCACATTAACAAGAAGAAAAACTGAAGGGACGCACACCATGGGAAACATACAACTCAAGGAAAGGACATGAACGAAAGACTACAAAATATTAATAAATGTTTTTTTTAACCTAGGGTCAGAGCATTCAGCTTGACCAGGTCAAGGATGGGACATATACCAGTCTGTATACCTACCTATCTTAGCTTAAAACTAGCAAATATAATACACCTACCTGCTGGATTAATAGATCTATGATTTTTTTTTTTAATTTTTTTTGAAGTAATGATATTAGAAATTTAGAAGTATTATTTTAAAAAATAAAAAATACTACTTTAATATATTTATATAAATGTTTTTTTTTAAATACCTCTCGTGTAGAAGAAGAGTTAACATTGTAGCAAATATGACTTCTTCTGTGGAGATGAAAGAAGGAACGTTTTGTGGTTGGCAACCTTGGAATTTGTCGCGGTGATAAGTTAAAGTTAGAAAACGTGGGCCTTTTGTTTCATTATTTACAAGTCAGTAATAGTGTTGAATTTCATATTATTAATTAAGCCCACATAAAGTCTAGGCCTGCTTTGAGCTGATGCTTATTATATACACGTTGGGTCTTAATTATAAGCCCATGACATTCCAATAATAAGCTTTTATTCTATTAATCTCAAAAGCCCATCTGACCGCAAAGAATTCCATCACGAGGAGGTTGGTCAAAAATATTATCTAATTTTATATCCTTTTGTTGCTTCCTATTATGATCCACCATGCTGCTATTAATAATATTAAAAGGGCTACCCCCTTCAGCATCGAGGCACTGGCTCCGTTCGGGAAGAGATAAGGCCTAAAATACGGTGACTGTTTGAAATTGTTGTTGAAGTTGTTTCTAAAATATATTAAAATGATATTTTTTAAAATTATTTTTGATATAGCATATAAAAATGATCTAAAAAACATTAAAAAAATTTAATTAAAATTTTTTTAGGCTTTTATTTTCTGGGGTAGAAAAAGAATACGCAAAACACAGCCAAGGATATGCAAGGTAGGAAAAAAAACCTGAAAATTGAAGCTTAGTGGCTAATACTATAATATATGATGCTAACTTTATAATATTCTTCTACATTATTTAATTCTGTGGTGTAGAATGATATTCACATGGGTGGAAGGCAGGGCCCTCATTTCCAAATCCCATCATCACACGGAGAGCAGCCCTCCTGTGCGATATCAGTGATTTGGACTCCCGAATCATATGTCATCCCAGCCTTCCAATCTTCGGGCAGGACGTTCCGAGCCCAGATCCATTTCCCATCAAATCCAGCTGTAACCACGAACCTGAATTGAAGCGCCCCTGATGGGACCCTGTCCGAGTCCCACACCGCCCCGTAGTTACGGCTCATGAAACCCCAGTTTGAAGAGCCGACCTGTGCAAGTTTATCCGAACCAACCGAAAGTCAGCATAGGTTTAAGAGTTGCGAAAGTCAGCATATGTAATGTGCTTCACTGTGGTTAGTTCAAGCTAACCTTAGCAAAGTCAATGGCGACCACTTCTGTCTGACCACCCTGATACAGCAGTTTAATGGCCAAGTAATTTGGGTTCTTGCTCGATTCTTCTACTCGGACAGCCAGATTCTGGTTTTTGTATTCACAAGGTACCCTGATCAAAGCAGATTCAAATCAGCACAAGATCACTTTTTGACATTTTTTGTGTGTGTTTACATTATCATTTTCTAGAAATGGAGCCCTGAAACACGGACAATGCTAGCTGTCTAGATTTATGCAAATCCCCATTAATTAGAGTCATGGGGTTTTTTCACACTATTTTTCAAAAATGTTTTAGAAAAAAATTGATTTTTTTTTATTTAAAATTATTATTTTTTTAGATGTTTTTAAATCATTTTTATATATTGATGTCAAAAATAATTTTTTAAAAAATAAAAAATTATTATTTTAATACAATTTTAAACAAAAAAAACAATTTAAAAAAATAATCTTAACCAAAATCTCAACAAGACACCAAAACCGCTTTTGCATATTTGACCGTTACTGGCATTTATTGTCCTGGTTTCTGTCCCCAGGAATCGGTACAAAATGACCGTATAAAATTATATCAAGTGTGTCCATGCCATATTGATTTCTTCATGTTACTGGTTTAACCAGACAGCCATTATTACCAGGAGAAGCAACTCATAAATAAAATATCATGTTGAGTAATCAAATGAATGACCATTAATCTAAGCACATAGATCAATATCTATCATGACAATTAAGATAAAATAAATCCCTTAATACATGGTCTCACCTTTTATATTCCACTCCCACAATCCCCCGTTTCAAGATGTCCTGGCCCCTATCCTTCTTGGCCATGGCCATGAAAGCTCTGCTGCTAAGAACAAAGTCGGTCTGGTTACTGCGATTGAGATCAGTCACGATCACTCGAGTCCCTCCGCTGCTGCATAAATTTGTGTCTTTGCATCTTATCTGCGAGCAATAATCAATCAGTGAAATGATCAGTTAGCTAAACATTCCACCAGATACAAGGCAAAGAAGTGGGGTGGTCTCTGGTACGAGCCTGAAAACAAGCGCCACAACCAGCTCCATCTTTATAAATGGAGGAAACTGCAGCTGCGAGGTTTCCACTGTTAAACCCTATCGCCATGGAACCGTATCCACAAGCCCCGGCTGCACCAGAAAAAACCAGGTAAGAATCTCATTAAAATATGATAAAAAATGGCGAGGATGAAGAAGAATCACGACCCCCTTACACGAGAGTGCTGAGGCTCTGGAGAAATACGCGACCTTGGATTGGTGGACGCATCGGTCACAGGCAGCAGCGGAGGAGACGATCAAGAAAAGAAAGCAAAGAAAGAGAGCCATTTGATCAAAATGCCAGAAAAGAAACTAAGCAATGTAGGCTTGTGAATGTAGAAAAACAGGAATGATTGGGGATTTTATAGGGCAGTGAGTACGGCTGCAGTGTGGACTACAGGTCATCGTCAGACCCAAAAAAAAAGGCAGAAAATCTTGATGAACTTTGTTATTATTATGATGCGGTAGAAAATAAAATAAAAATGCTCAGAAGTGGAGGTGAGAGAGCGATACAAGACAGTGGACATTCAAGTAAAAAAAACGATGGGGTCAAGCACCGACTGTTTGTCGACGTTCTTACAGCTGTGGAGTGAGAATACGAGACCATGAATGAACATGGAAGAGGATGGTGGATTTTGTTACTGGAGGCAGGTGGGCTGCCTTCTGCACTCCCACAGTGAAAACCAAGAATTCTTTGGTGAAAATGTTTGCCCAACTTCAATGAAAATGTTAAAAACAGTTCTTGGGTGAAAGTTAAAAGAAGAAAACGAGAAAATAAATAAAAACTGCAGAGAAGGGAGAATACAAAAGGGATAATTAATTGCATTTATATGATTAACTTCTTTGCAACTAAATAGCTGAAAAACATTAATTGCATTTATATTATTAATTTGTTGTAAGTTGTTGACACACTAGCAACTCACAAAGTGTTTGTTTGAGATTAAGGTTGTTTTTGAAAATATTTTTTACTTCAAAATATATTAAAATAATTTTAAAAAATAAATTATTTTTAACATCAGCACATGAAAATGATCTAAAAATACTTAATTTAAAATAACAACTAACAAATAAAATAAAAATTTATTTTTTTAAAAAATATTTTTAAAACACATTACCAAAACATAATAAAAGACTTCCAACAACTCTATTTGGTTGGAAATAAAACATATGAAGCCGATAAAATATAAAAGATGAACTGGAATTATACCAATCCCCGAAGCAATTTTCAACACTCGTTTAAACATTAAATTCTATTTCTATTTTATTTTATTTTATTTTTTATCTTGAAAGTTCAAACTTAGTTATAGAAGTGGTTTTGTAAATAATTTTGCCGATTGATCTCCAGATTTGCAGTAAACTAATATTACTTCTCCAATTTTTCTACACATCCTGCAAAATTCTGAAGCTTGCCATCATAATTAACAATCGATCTCAGATTCGAATAAAAATCTTTTTTTTTATATTTTCATTTTGAATTCAAATCTAAAAAGAACTTTTAAAACGAAAAATCTCTTACAATTTAATATCAAATCATAAAACTGAGTTAATTTTAATATATAAAACTTAATATAAAATACCATGAATTTTTTTTTAAAATTATTTACTTTTATACACTCCTATCTATATATATAACAACAATGCACGATCAAAGGAGTGGGAGTTGAGTGTCAAACAATGTTTTTTACATTAATTTTGCCATTTTATGGCCCTTGTTAGAGTTGCTTACGTGTATGTCACAAAAATAAAAAGAAAAGAACATTCTGGAGGATAAAAGTTTGGTGAAGATGATCAATGCTTATTTAAGAGTGGGAAGACAAGAACAAATGCGCTTACACTCGCCCTCTTTGTCGAGCAAGAATATTGCCAAAATCGAACAGCTGTGTTAGCTTCTGTGGCTTGTTCGATATTTACAGTGCTCTTGCCAAAATCGAACAGCTGTGTGGGCTTCTGTGGCTTGTTCGATATTTACAGAGCCTCCTGTTTCTTTACCCTCCCTACATGGGGGTAAGCTATGAAAGAAATGATCATTCACAGGCAAAATTATTAGTTATTTACTGCAAAATATCCCTAGTTAGGCACTACTTGGAAGTGGGATTAAGAGTGATTTTACACGAAAGTTCTTACGCAATTGTCGAGTCATTTCATACGTCAAGATACATATTTTGCAGGGATATGTTTTTTCTACTGAAAGCAGAAAATGGGTTCTTTAATGGATCCACTCCCTACCAATTCATCTTGACTTTTGCCTAGGTGCTCTTTTCCTTCCATTAATTTCTGTTCCAACTGTCCTTCTCAAAGATCGTGTTCGAGGGACATTTGTCATCCATTAGGTCATTTGTTTTGGGATTCCTAGTGTAAACCACTAAAATCAGGCATCATTGATTTAAGGCTTCTGGATCCAGCTGCCTTGCCCTGGTCATGGGATGCTGTGCTTTTTGGGTTCTAAGAGGTTGTTCTTATATGTCCAATGAGTGTGTCATGATGATAAAAGAGCTTCATAATTTATACAATAAATTTTAATTTCGAGTTAATGTATGTATCTTTTATAAAGAGCTTTGGACAATCATGATTTATTTACTCATCTGATCTATAAAATATGCTTTTTAGGAGAAGGAGTTTCGTCGCATCATAATTTTTTTTTATAGGTAAACCGACCGTACATACCTTTGTAGCGAAATGGGAGCGGGTCCATAGTGCTGTATACTTGGAGTTCACTTCAAGTTTTATAATAGAGATTCATGCGGTTCCTTAGAAGATCAGACTCTGACACCTTCTCCTATCTCCATGCTAGCTCAAATCTGGATGCTCGGGATAAAGAAATGTTATGTTTGAACAAAAAAAATCCTTAATTTGGCAATTTCTTAATTACTATTTCTCATGGAATACCTTTGATGTTTTAACAATAACATTCCCAAAATTTTCATCTCAGGTGTTACATTTCTTGTAGAGAAAAAAGTATGCAGGCACAATAAACAATAATTATCAAACCTGATGTTTGAGTCACAAGACTATGATAATCTAATAGAAATCAAATCAAAATAAATTATATAATAAAATTAACAATTAATCCAAAATTAAAGAATAGAAATTGAAAAAAAAACTATCAATTAAAAAAAAACATGAGTCAACTTGTCAAACTTGCATCGTGGTTACAAAACCAATCTAACCATGTATAAAGCAATATTAAAATAAAAAAAATTAGCAAAAACTCATGATCGCCAATTTGAGCACCAGCTTCAGCATAAAATGATGTCTTGTTGAGCAAAACTTCTACGTCACTTCCTGCAGAAACTTGTATCACTGGTTTCCCATTTACCTCGGGGTTTTCAACCACCCCTCTTGCCAAAAAGCGTGTCATACCCTTGAAAATCTAATATCATGAACATGGCCCCTCCATTTTCAAAACATTTTATGCAGCTTGAGATGGATGCCTCTGCTTTTCCATCTCAACTTCAAAACCATTCATAACTATCATTACAATATAATCTATATTATTTTTTATATATATTAAATCTTTCAAGATATGATTTATAATGTTCAGCTTCAGTGGTTATCCACTGGAACCCCAAAAATCTCATACAATTGATGGCAAGGTTCCACATTTTTTAGAATTTAACAATGCTTTTGCAAGCATTTGGCAGAGTAACTTTTCTCCTCTCTCCAATGCCTGCAAAAAATGAAGGTCTTCTCTTTGCAGCTCATCAAGAACGCGGTGTTCTATAGCCTTTATACATGGATTAATTCTTTTACTTTTCCTGCAAGATATAGGATTGCAAGCAAATCATCCCCTATGATCTGAAAACATTAAAGAACTTCAGGTATACGTTTGATAAAACGAAGGTTTTGTTGAAATAAATTTCTGGAAACGGCAGCATTCTCTAAGGTTCATTTTTGTTTCATCATCCGGTAGAGCATATGCTATGGTTGCGAATTCCGCAGCCCTTTCTATAATTGGATAAATCAAGTCAGTCTCACAATTATTTGGAAAAAAATAGACTTGAAGAGGGATTATTTCCGAAGCAGATGAGCAATTCAAATGTTGCTATGAATATATGAAACGGAGTCCACTAGTTAAAGACACAAAATATCAATTATTTTAGTTTTTTGATGCCAGAGAAAGATCATTTGCTAGCTCGTGATGTAGCAAAACTCAGGAGTGCCTTTTGAAGAATGCGAGCCAAGATCCATCCTTTTGTTTTTAGGGTTCAAGTGATCCATCCTCCATTCTATTGTATTGCATGGAAACCAGATTGTAGAACTCAATAAATATGTTATCATCTCCAAGATCCCGCAATTAAATATCTAGAACAAACAAGAAAAGATAAGCAATAACAAGAGAAATTCTACAGGCTGAAACTTTCAAACCCCCCGCTCCTTGAAAAGAAAAGGGAAAACAATTCATAGTACTTAATGCATCCTTATATCCCCTCTCAGAATGGAAATCATAATAAAGCTCAGAGCTTGGATCACAAGGTCCAGAGGCATCACCTGTCCAAAAGTTGTCTTCTTCACCCTCTCTCTGTAGTTTATACATTCAACAGAAACACCCACCTGATGAATTTTTTTTTAATACTCAATAAATCATTTATGGAAACCACTTTTATAAGTGCAAAGGTTGGATAGCTTCGCACTGCACAGAGGAGCTTATTACAGGGGAAGTGAACACATGATGTAACAAGTTGCACTTGATAAACTTTCACGCAGTTACCTCATGACGCCATATATATATATATATATATATATTTTTTTTAATTTAAACACAATTTTCACCATTTATCTAGATAAACACATCTATGAGTTTGAAAAAATAAATTGCTCATACCAAACACCCAAATGGACCATGAAGTCTAATACAAAAAAAAATGATTTTCAGGATTGTAAAACTTACGCATGGGCAAGAAATTACATGGGCCAGATTGAGTTGTCGGGACAGGCACACAAAAAACCCACCTGGAATCCTGTTCTATCTCTTTTATCATGTTCTAATTTGCAAGGAAGTGGGCACAGATTCAAAATGGATTCAAATGAGAAAGGCTCCTGAAGATAGTATTATAATACTAATTATACGCCAACATTTTGACATCAATCTTGCAGTTTTGAAATTTTGAGTTTGATTGATAAATAGGTGATACTTGAATCTGTCCTCGTGTAAAACTTATGGAAAAAATAAAATGCCAACAATGGTGAAGTCTACAGGTCATCATCCTCATAAAAAATAGTATTCGATTTGTAAGAGGTGAGGATTCCAAGAAAAAGGAAAGAAAAATGAAGGTTGAGAAAACCTTTCAAAGCAGCAACTTCCTAAGTTAGGCTGGTACTCGGACTTGCTCGCGGGTTTACCTTAAACAGATCAAGATGGATTTCATAAAAACTTAATTCGCGCAACGAGGAAATCATAAAGCACCGCTGAATTTCCTGACCAAGATCGCGAAAAATAATATTCCTTGCATTTCACCACCAGTTCCTTTAGCTGACTTCTTCCAGGAGGTTAGGACTATAATAATGTCACAAGCTGGAAGCTCGTGCCAGCAACAGGCTTCTGATGGATATGCGTTTCCCATTTCGAGCTAACAAGAAAAAACAAAACTAATGGGGTGTAACACCATGCATATGCTGGCTGCTGGACAGCATTGCCCGCAATAGAACTGGTCTACATTACACTGAGCAATGAGCATTTCAAGGTTAATTAAAATGATTGTGGTTTTTGAATTTTGGCTTGTGGGGTTTGGGCGGATAGCAAAAGATAAGCATAAGCACAGAAAAAAAAATTAATGAATTATTTTTGTTTTGTTGATGGTTGGGGGTCAGATTCCAAACCTTGAAAACCTTCATGTTTTTTTGTCTTTGGTTTGAATATGTTCAGTCTTCATAGTTTTGGTCCAAATGATGACGAGGCCCTGCCAAATGACAAATTTTGGTAGATTATCTGCTTGTATAAACTTTTTGATATCCTTCATGAATATTCCAACATATGTATATCTTTTACACAGAATTCGCTGAAAAGGAATCCTATGCAGGAAGGGAGGAGGGCCTTGAGTAATCTTGTGCATATAGAAGTTATCAAGTTGTGAGTCAGAGTAATCCAGCAAGATTAGTCTGGAAAAGGTCATCAGAAATGCTAGGAAGTGGCAGACGATTGTTGCAGTAAGGATTAAAAATAATTTCTCGTTCAAGAATCACTGGCAAGATGAATGTGGACGATAACAATCCATCATTTGTTGCTGAAAAAGGGCATTGGAAGCGTTTTGCGGTACCATTAGCGTATCTGGGCAACGAAATCTTTCACGAGCTCTTCAAGATGTCTGAAGAAGAGTTCGGAATATCAAGTGACAGGCCTATCACATTGCCAGGTGATTCTGAATACATGGACTATATTTTGTCACTCATCCAACGAGGGGAAGCCACAGACTTCGAGAAAATTCTGACACTTCCATTACCACATGATAGTACTGCTCAATATCTGCTTCATCAGATTATGAACATGCTTGTAAGAGATGCTCATCTTCGAAACTTTGCCTAAACTCCTTGAGCCTCAGTAGACGAGAAGAAAAAAGAAATGATTAGGCACAAGAGAGCAAGATTGTATTGTGAGAATGTATAATCAATTGTAAATTTCTGGACAAGGTATTTAATTATTCTTCAGAAGGCACAATTCTCATCAAGTAGGAACCAGTGGCTGCTACTTGATAGACAGTTGGGGCATGTCCGGCCAATAGTCCTTATTTTTCAAAGCATAGAATTGCAACTCTCACCAAACCATCAGGAATGGATTCACATGCCCATGTAGGCTTATCATGCATCTGAATTCTAATGGATCACAATTTTTCGATTTGGCTTGATCAAGAGACAAAAGCTAGGGCCTATTACTTGACTGAAAACATACAAGTATGCATACTTCCATGCTCCAACTTGGCAAAAATGTCCAGGTGTGAAAGGGGCAGGTCAAATGCTCAAATGACACATAATATCCACGGCCAACGTATACTATGGATGGTTTTATGCCTTCGGACAAGTTTTCTTCTTCTCATGCCTGAATGCCCTACCACCAGTCACTTCGGTTCTTTAGACTGCTTTTTAGCTACGGGGAACAAAAGTGATATAAGATCCTTGTTACAAATGCATCTCCAAACAATGCAACTGTTCATATATGGACTAGAGTCTATGAACCCATAAAGTGGATTGATTGAATCACAAATTTCCTGTTTGCTTGTTCATCCTGACTCTGGGACCACCATGCTTATATCCTGCAGTGCACATGCTTATATCTTGGATGTGATCAAGACTCAATTTTGTTGTCACAAAGTTTTGATGCAAGCTAGGATCACGAGACCAAACTTGGACCTGTATTATTGATAAACCGTTTGACTGAAAAAAAACATACTTACATGCATATCTTCCATGCTCCGACATTGGCAAACAGCTCCACCTCCCAGAGAACCCCACATAGCCCACCTCTCACATGGTTTTGCTTTTCGAAATGTATCTGCCTGAACTGTTGAAAATGTTGACTAAATTTTCTAGCCTGTCTATAAATAATGAGTTCACTTCCATTTCCTTCAATCCATCACAAGATTAACATTTCTTTATTCTAAGATCTAGACATCTCTTTTCTTCGATTAATCAGTCTCAAGATGATCACTGCTAAGAAACTCATCAAATTAGCAAGAAAATGGCAGAAGCTGGCTGCCATAAGGAGAAGAAGGCTCACATTGCCGCAAACCATCAGCAGTCTGGACTCAGATGACTGCGGCTCATCATCAGCAGCAGAGAAGGGTCATTTTGTTGTGTACACCACCGATAAGAAACGCTTTGTGCTTCCCTTGAATTACCTTAACAATGAAATTCTTAGAGAGCTATTCAATCTAGCAGAAGAAGAGTTTGGGTTAACAAGCGATGGACCTATCACATTGCCATGTGATGCTACCTTCATGGAATACGCGATCACCTTGATCCAGCAGAATGTGGCTAAAGATATAGAGAAAGCATTGCTGATCACCATAGCTAGCAACCGGTGTCCGTCATCTTTGTATCTTCATCATGATGTTAGATATCACCGATTGTCAATTTGTACGTAGCTTCTGAAATACATTACAATATTAGTATACACATCGAAACATTAATGAAATTCAAGATCTTTTGTCATGTTTGGGTGTTCTTCCCTGGACAATATTGGTATTCAACGTATCTCAGAATTATTGAAATTCTACAATAAATTAATCCGGGTTCCTCAATTTGACTACCCCAAGATACATCATAGTTGAAATAAAATCCATTTTATGCTCTGGTTGAGTAATTACTAAATATAACCCACAAAAATGAGTTGTTATTTCACTTAATCACTTGGAGAAATTTCACTAAATAACAAAAAATGAAAAGGATTGGTGAATCCACTGTATATCAAGCGACAACATTCTATTCATTGGAACAGTGCAAAGTGCTTCTTGGCTGGATTTTTACCTCCTGCTCAGTTTTTTTTTAGCTGCCTTTCCCCCCTTCTATTCAGCTTACGTTGGTGGGCTCAGGTTAGGAGCATGTTTGTTTTTTTTTCTCGGGTTAATTCCCTTCATTCAGCCTGAGGCATTATGTTTTTGGTTTGAGTTTCATTTGCTGGGGCTAGGTTTGGGGCTGTTAGCTATTGGGCTAAGCACAACTTCTCCTTTGTTTCTGTGATTTGCCCCCCCCCTCTCACCCCAGTTTTCTCGTGCTCCTTTGCTCTTTCTCCATCGAAGCCACCAAGAACTGAGCTCTTATGGTAAGGTGGGGGCTGCTTTTGTTTGTCTCTTTGCCTCGCAGTGTTGGCGTGGCTTATCAGCTTCTTTTTCTTTGTTTTTGGGCTGGGTTTCGGCTTGCAGTTTTGAGGGGATTCTTTGTAAGGCTAGATTTGGTTTGGGTTGCCCATTCCATCTTCTCTGTATGGGAGGTGTATTGGTATGGTTTTCATAAGTTAGGTTTCGTGATGCCTGATTTCCAGCCTGGTTTGGTTTGATTTGCTGTTTTTTATTTTTATTTTAAAAATCATTCCGTACATCCTTGCCATGCAATGTCGATTGATTTGGGATGAGTAGCACGTTACGTCTGCCACATGATGGGCAGTTGGGGTGGTTTTCTCTCTCTTTTGGGCTGTGTCTATTTGTGTCTGATTGAGAGACTTGCAGAGGATCCGGTGTTTTTTTTTTTGTATTGTAATCCTTGGGCCTTATGACTTCATTGTTTCTATTTAACCATTACGATTAAGAAGAAGAAACGACATGGAGTTTGAAGGATTCAGGCAGCCACTGCTCTTGAAAATGACGAAGTCCTTCAAATCATTTTCTTGCCTAGTGATAGTGAAGGTCTTGGCACTCCCTTAAGCATTCTGCACAACAACTATTGAACTTTCATGGAAAATTGTCACAATTGAATGATATGAAATTGAAAACTAGGCATCCAAGCATGGACACATTTTATGTTAATTCTGATGTATTATATTAACTACATCTATTTCTTTGGTCATGTACAAATATTTAGCAAACCACTACTTGCTGACCACTTTTTTCTTGGTGTAGATGGTGAAAAAACGATGAGCATCTACTACCACCAGCTATCAGACATCAGCAGCGCTTTCTCCATATCTTTATCAGCATTTTTTTGCATCAAGGTGGCTGCATATTCCATGAACATTGCATCACATAGCAATGTTACAGGAGCATTTTTTCGGCAAGCCAAACTCTTCCTCAGACATCGCCAGGAGTTCTCTATAGATGTTATTGCTAAGATACGAAATGGGGAACTCGAAGCGCCTTTGATCTGCCACTGGTGACCTTTCATTGTTGTTTGTGTTTTCATTTCCACCACCTCCTGGTATTGATATTCTTTTCCTCTCCAGGGCAGCTAGTTTTTGCCACTTCTCTGCAAACTTAATGAGTTTCAGGGGATTGATCATTGTGACGGTGTCTTGAGCCCTTGAAGTTGGAGGAGGCTATCAATTCATCTAGTTATCGATCATAAATGCTCTAGTTCTTGAGAACTAGAACGAACAAATTGCTGAAATGAATCTTCTTACAGACTTGCAGTAATTTGGCAATTTGGTGAGAACATAGATTTGGCAGATTAGGAATGTACTTTGCAAGACATAAAAATGCTGGTCCCCGGTTGTCTCTGGACGAACTACCAATCAGGAAATATGTGGTTCAAACAACTCTACCTTAAAAGTCCATTGATCAGGTTCCATTTTCAGGAGGTTGTGTTATGCTCTCAAGATTTCCCATTCAACTGCAGATTACTTTGTTTCCAACAATGGAAAAGCAGAATCTGAAGGGACCAAAGTCGCTGATGGACATAGTTTCAGGTAAGATATATAAGCATTTCTGTCCCCAAAACATAAAATCATTCATTCATACGGTGCCTTGGCTAAGGATATTATATACGTATCATCTTTTCAGGATTTTGAGCTGCATTGAACTAGGGTTTTTCTTGTGCTGCTCATTGAATCTACAATTCAATCATTCACTTGTTCCTTTTTTTGTTGGCCTAGTTTGTCTTCACTTCTTCTTCTTACATGAATAAAGACTTGAACCAAATTATCCATAAAAAAGGCTCACTAGCTTAGCTCTCCCCCCCCTACCATACCATGTTTTGCAGTTTCTTGATCATCCTTGTGATGAAAATAATCCATGAAACAAAGGATGAATAAACATAATCATTTAGCCGAATTATTGAAAAGCACAATTTCTGTCAACAGTAGAGCACACTGTCACTATTAGCAATACCACGCCGCTTCAGAGACCTATTTCACATCTTCACTGACAGAAAAAACACAGGCCTAATTTCAATTTTGCAACAATTCCTTCACATTTCCTAAATTTAGCTTTCAAAATTACGTGCAGGTAAGATTAGATTTAGGTGTTACCTTTTCCATATGAACATGATGATTTGTGAGTGCCAAGATTGAGATTGCCAGGTAAAAAATATCAGTCTACAGGGAAGAAGATATCAGTCTATAGAATAAATGAAACATCATTGAAAATTATTCTAGAAAATTGCTCAATGGATAGTATTAATATCTATCTTTTATATTGTATAACCGACCTATCATCTATAACCTCTAAAAAACCATTTAAGATTTCTATTTCAAACCCTAACAGCGACATTGTTAGAGAACTCTCATCAATGTCTGAAGAAGAAACTGGACCGATCACATTACCATGCAATGCAGTCTTCATGGAAATACAATGTCTTTGTTTACACGGGATAGTTCTTGTTTGGTTCTGCGCTTTAAAAGTGTTTTTGAAAAAAAATATTTTTTTTTGTATTTTTAGATCATTTTTACATGCTTATATCAAAAATAAATAAATAAAAAAATCATTTTAATATATTTATAAACAAAAAATATTTTAAAAAATAACTACATCCATAATCCCAAACAGACATAAAAAAAATGAAAATAGACGATTATGTCAATGATTAGAAGTAGATCTTGCCCAGTGAAGGTCAAACCAGCCAGCAGTCTTTAGCATGTAGTTTCTGAAATTGTCACAAATTTTGTAATTGACCGGCACCCAATTTCATAACAGTGAATAAACTTTAAGAATTTCAATCAGACCTTTTTTTTTAATTATTCTTAATCAATCGTTTTCTCGAACAAATATGTATAAAAATTATGGTAGGCGTGTGATAATCTTTTCTTTTAATGCTATATAATATTTTTAAAATTCAATGCATGCAGCTCAAGAAGTTGATCGTTAAAAGAGAAGAAAAGCTGGAAACCTGCACTTACCATTTCCAAACAAAAATGATAGCCCCTTGCATCTCATGCATGAAAACAATTTTAATCTCATCATTAGTAAATTTATTTTCCTTAGACAACTTGCACGAGCTGTAATGTTTTCTGAAGGTGTTGGTATCATGTAGCCAAGGCCATAAATTCCTACGCAAAAAATAGCACACCACGGTCCATTCTCTAGTTAATATATACTATAGTCCATTTATCATACTATAAATCTTGTTTGGTCAAATTAATTAGCTGGTCCAGGCTAGCGGCCAGCCGGCAACATATAAATAAATCATGCAACATTATTGTATCTGATCATGAATTACTAATTAATTATAAATTCTAACTAACTGAAATTAATGTGTAAATCATTCTATATCTTTATGCATTTCTCCAGAAATATTCTATCCATCCTAAGAAACAAGATAAAATAAAGGTTAGCCCTCCTGCATGTCCAAGCAGAAATGGACAGATTAATTCCCTATCAATAATCGGAACTCACTTGTCTCTTCATCCACCGTCGAACGATTCAGAGCAATCATTCTCCCGAGTTTCAAATGCTTTCGTTAACGTTATAATTTAGTATAATTTCAGGTCCGATCCGAAGTAAATGAGATGATTTAGAGTACAGGAAAGAAAATTCAATCGTTTCGGTTGACTTTGCAGAATTAATTATCAAAATTGTTGACATTTAGATATTCAAAATTCTAATTCTTCTAATCACCTAACATAATTTATTACATCGAGTCTATTTTATTTTTTTGCTGACCCCAAGTTACATTAATCTACCTTATGTGAACTATTCACAAAAATATTTGATGAGTTAAATATTTTTTACTTAATTGTATTTGGTTTAGAAGACCCCTCGAATAGCATGGCTCTTCCATGCTGCCAAACCCAATATATTTGAGTTTAAACAATAATTGAACTCAAGAGAAAGTGGAGTTAGCATGCTACTAGATTTGATGCACTTCTATTCAGTCATAAACTAAATTCAAGGTAATTTGGGCTTGATATATTGTTAAAATCAATGAACTTTGGTTCAGTCATCAACTGAACCCAATGTAACATTCACCTAAACGTATTGTAACACCCACCCAATACATTTGAGTTTAATTATCAACTAAATTCAAGGTAGCATAGATCTTGCATGATGTCAGACCTAATGCATTTGAGTACAATCATCATTCGAACTTAAGATAATTATGAATTTGATGGGTAACTAATAATCTCCCTACATTTATAGATATATCAAAGATCTCTTAAGAGACCCTCTATACTTATTATCTCATTAATAGCATGTAAAAAATATTTATTTTTCATTAATATCATCAAGAACAAAGGATTTTCCAATCCTTTCTTTCTGAAGATGACAAGGTTTGGGGGCTATAAATACCCCTTGAACCATCCAAGTAAAAAATTCATGATTTTTATTTTCAACTACATATATATTTGAGAGTGTATCTCTCTAGAATATTATTGTAATTTCTTTCTCTAAAAAGATACTTAAACATCTATGAGCCCTCATATCCACTAAAAAGAACATGTTACAAATACCAATCATAAACTATTTTGGCATAGCAAGCACTAGGTGAAAACTATCAATCATATTGGCTAAGAAAAATATATGAGATTGGTTGGACCAATTGATTAACCAATTATCCAATCTGGAAGCCTTGTTCCTAAACTACCTAGATTTTTTTAGGATATATTGTTGCAAGATGTTTGAGTTTCATATTCTTTAATTCAAATAGCTTGGTTTAAAAGTGCAAATAAACCAAGATGATGGTGTTGGAATCTTGAGAGACATTACATACATCCTAGTTACACAAATGAAAAACACTAAAATTTTAAAGACAAATAACTCATCATTAACCACAGGAAAAGATTTATTACTTTAAGATACTTCAACAAGTTAATATATTTCTTGTTTTAATTTAAGGATAGTTTATTTAAGTTTTTTTGCGCACGACATGAGAATCATGAAATGTTTTAGCTACCATAAAATTCCCCTGCCTCTAAGGTGGTGTTTGGGATTGTGGTGCCACTCATAATTGCAAATAAGTTGAGTAAATAAGTGTTTGGTAAACTTTCATAAGCAGAAATTTTACATGGGGTCCACACAATTTTTGTATGGAAACGGCGTTTGCAAATAAGCAGGTATTACCTGCTTTTCCATTTCTGCAAGTCGTGAGAGCGGGGCGCAGGGGGATATTACTTTGGGGCACGGGGGGTGGTCTGGAGTAATATATAATATAAAATATATATTACTTTGGGGCGCAGGGGGGTCTGGAGTAATATATAATATAAAATATATATTACTTTATTTGTTTTTTAATATTAAAATAATGTAAAAATCTAAAAACTTAATTAAATTATAAATAAATATATTAAAAGGATATCACAATATAACTTGTCTCACAATCTTAATTTTGTTTCAAATGACATTTTACTAGATATTGTTCCTCAATCAAATAGTCAAGGATCACAGATGCCTTCACGTATAGATTTAGTTCGTGATAGAATTACAATTAGTTTGATAGGAGAATAAAAAGAAGTGTCCAATTTACTTACATTATTTATTAAATTATGATTATTAATACAGTATTTAAATATACATACATGCATACATGTATGTATATGTCTATGTCCTTTAAAGTAATTTCACAAGTTGAAAACAATATGAAAAACTTGATAATCAAATACTTCAAAAATTATTTTGAATCGCAACTAAAATGTTTTTCATGAAATTATTTTTTTAAAACCTCAATCACAGAAACAAAAGCAATACTAAACACACTCTAAGAACTGTTCTGCACGTGCTTCTCCCTCTTAATCACCTTGTAAACTCACATTCTTGGGTAGGATTAATTAAAAATGGAAGGTGTTGTAGTAACATCGTAAATAATTCTAAATTTCTAATCAAACAACTTTATTTTCACCTACCTACTTATTTTTTTTTTAAAAAAGGCTCTCTTTAGCTTTTATATCAGGACTATTTCCAAGTGAAAGTCGGATGAAGAAAAGGGCAATTTTTAGTTAATGCATGGGGTATGCATCCCGTCATGCTGACCAATTTGTCTGCAGCCTACGTATTATGACCGGCAGTCCTACAAAAAAAGAATCGGAAAGCCACTACTTTGACGAAGTATAGTTTGGTCTACGGCTGGCTACAAAAAATCTTTTTAAAAAAATTCCACATCTTAAAAACCCTTTTAGAATATCTTGTAACCCTTTCCTTGGACTAAAGAATTGTACAAAAAAATCCAAGTATTGTCTCCCGTTTACACGCCCTTGAAGACCATACGAGGGTTTTGAATTTATTTTTTAATGCATAAAATAGGAAATCAAGGTCTATATATATAGTCTAGCTTCACTATTTAGTTTGTGGGCAAAGGGAGGACCAAAAGAATACTAAAAGGAAAGAAAATAATGGGTGAAGTTGTTGATGCAAACCCTACTCCCGTGACACCAAGACCAGCCTCAGTGGCACCAACGCCACCGATATCAGCTCCTCCGTCGCAATTTCATTCGCCGTCGTTGTCTAGATCACCTCTGCTCACTCCCTGATCATATTGCTCCAAGCAAAACACCCAAAACCTCAACCCCGAGAATTAGAACACCTCGCTTTATTACCCCTTTAGGTAGTCCTATTAGAAGGGCTATCCAGCTCACAAGACTAGACCCTGAAGATGCCTGGCTTCCTATCACCGAGTCCCGGAATGGAAACGCATGGTACGCAGCGTTTCATTGCCTTTGCTCAGGAATTGGTTTCCAAGCACTTGTGCTCCCTGTCGCCTTCACTGTCCTTGGCTGGTAGGTGAAAATATCATACTCAATTTCTTTGATTCAACAAGTTTTAGCAGAGAGAGAGCTTATTCTTTTTTCTGTTACAGGGCATGGGGGATCATAACCTTGACTGTTGCTTTCGCATGGCAGCTTTACACCCTTTATTTACTCGTGCAACTCCATGAAAATACTGAAACTGGCGTTCGCTACAGCAGATATCTTCAAATTATGAGTGCAAATTTTGGTATGTGTTCATCTTTTTGTTGAACTATTACAAAATGATTCAATAAAAGATAATAATAAATTCAACTTACCAGAATATTTTTTCTGAAACTTTACCTGCAAAAGAAAACTCACCCTGATATAGCTACAAATATAAGAATTACGTTGACAATGTTCTAAATTGTGACTTCTTAAACAATTCAGGTGAGAAGAAAGCAAAGTGGCTAGGCCTGTTCCCAATATTGTACCTGTCAATAGGCACATGTGTGGCTCTAAACATAATTGGAGGGTCAACATCAAAACTATTTTTCCAGACTGTATGTGGTCAATCATGCACAGTCAAAACACTAACACCAGTGGAATGGTACCTGGTGTTTGCTAGTGCTGCAGTTCTTCTGTCTCAGCTGCCAAACTTGAACTCAATAGCCGGTGTCTCCCTAATTGGATCCATCACGGCTGTCATGTACTGCACAATCATGTGGATGGTTTCTGTTAACAAGAACAGGCTGCCTGGGATTTCATACAAACCAGTTCGTGGACCCAAGGAGGTTGATAGGCTTTTTGAAGTTCTTAACGCTCTTGGCATTGTTGCTTTTGCATTTAGAGGTCACAATCTTATACTCGAGATCCAGGTACCAAAATATATTTAGCTACTTCTCAAATTTCCCTTCTTTAATTTTTCTAGTGCCACCTTTATATATTACTCTGTGAATCAAGCAAGGAAAATGTTTTAGGACCAGCTCTTTCATATATAGGAAGCATGCAATTCAAGCATGAGCAAGGAACTGAATATGTTACAACGTAGGGTTGAGTTTTATTACAGTTGTTGATCTCTTATGTGTACCCCTCAAGGGAAAATGTTAAGGATTTTACTTATTTGATCTTGATGGCTGGAAATTTGTGGGAATAAAGGTGATAGTGTGAGAGATTTTTTAATTTCGAAAATATCAATGCCTATTCACTAGTGCTGTGAGAGAGCCTGTTTTATAAAGGAAATAAATACTTTAATTTTGCAGATTTTATAAACTCTAAAATTTTTCCAATCTTTCTGACCAAAGGAAATATTCTGCCAAGTAGCTTTTTATTTATTTAGTATTCAAACAGTTTTTCTGAAGTCTTTATCCTTGTCAACTCTTTTTCATGCAAATAGAAAGTCTATGTAGAAAGATTCCAAGCAGCAATAATTGACCATTGACTTTTGACATAAAACAAATTAAATATACTACTATTTGAATTTCAATTGCTGAAATCATAGGCATTAATTCATTCCAAGGTAGTGTGTCAAATGTGACATCTGATGTACAGATTATTATAGCGAAAATCATATCATGCTCTTCATTTTATGACTAGGATTAGAAAGTAACCCTAAATTTCTAAAGCTGTTTTGGGTACAATTTGATGTTTTTTTGCAGGCTACTATGCCTTCAAGTGAGAAAGCATCCATCTCGTGTGCCAATGTGGAGGGGTGCCAAAGGCTGCTTACACAGTCATTGCAGCATGTATATTCCCCCTTGCAATTGGAGGCTTCTGGGCATATGGTCAAAGGGTACTTCTATAATTTCACATTTACATCTTAATTTCCAAATTAATTTTGGTGTAGGTGTTTTATATATATATATATATATATATAATCTAAAGGTAGCAAATTTTGTCTTGGTTTTCAGATACCAAAAAATGGTGGTTTGCAATCTGCCTTCTACGCATACCGAAGGAGAGACACCTCGCAGTTTATCATGGGACTCGTCAGTTTACTTATCATAGTAAATGCTCTTAGCTCATTCCAAATCTACGCCATGCCGATGTTTGACGAGTTGGAGTCAATTTTCACCAAGAGGATGAAGAGGCCATGCCAGTGGTGGCTCCGAGTGGTTCTGAGGGCGTTCTTCGGATACGGGGTCTTCTTCTTGGCCGTTGCCATCCCGTCGATCGGAAGTGTCGGTGGTTTGGTCGGAGGAATAGCGTTGCCTGTCACATTGGCTTATCCATGCTTCATGTGGCTTAAAATGAGGAAACCGAGGAAGTACAGCAGAATGTGGTGCCTTAACTGGGGGCTAGGAATCATCGGGTTTGATTCTTAGTGTTTCTTTGATGGCTGCCGGAGTATATGTTATCAAAGAGAACGATAATAAATTTCAGTGGTTCAAGCCTAAGTAATTGAATAAATATGTAACGTCGAGAAGAAGGGATTTTCTTATATAAGTACATATGTAATTGTGAAATTTGTTTGCAGAAAAGCAAAAAAATGAAAAATGATTTGCTTGTAACGTGACACATGATTCATTTATCTTCTTACTTCACTTACTTTTGCCAATCAATTTAGCCCACCAATTATCTTTTTCGAGTCAAGCCTTATAGTAAACTGGGCTGATGAGCTCTACCGAAGTTAATTGCTATTACCAATTTCTTCTCCCATTATTCGACTAGGCTAAATTATTTTTGCCTTGCACCACACTTTTAAGAATTCTATGCTTTATGTAATAGACTCTTTAGGTTTTGGCTTGGGTGATAATAGAAATAAAATGTACATGTCATAAGTTAAATTATTCAACTTAAACTCAAAAAAAAAAAGAAAAAAAAGAAGAGGGCTGACCATCATTCACTCGGGAGCTCTCAGGAAGTGGCCCCATTTAGCCTCGGTTCATGCTTTTTCGTTCATCACTATTTATTTAGATCAATCGAAGTGGGTATATTTTGGCTGGTGATTTTTCAAAGGGTTAAGAATAAAGATGATTTCTTCAAGATATTTTTAAGGTTCGTACAAAATGTCTGCACCCAAAATAAGTATCTTTCAATCAAACTTCAATAATTGACCTAAATTGTTAGACTTTTATTGTTGATGACTAAATTTGATACGTCGATAATCAGAGGGGACTAATCATGAAAATATGCTATTAATTTGATAAAAGATCTCATGAAAGCTGAATTTGTGATTAATTAGCAACTTGACTAAGAGAGTGTTTGACACTGTATTTTAAAAATATTTTTTTTAAAAAAAATTATTTTTATTTTTTACTTGAAATTAAATGTTTTGGTATTTTTAGATTATTTTTATATGATGATGCCACAAATAAATTAAAAAATACATCATTTTAATGCATTTCTAAACAAAAAATATTTTTAAAAGTAATATCAACTACACTCTCAAATATTTATATTGTTCAATAATTCCATATTTGAAAGAATTGATTCAGGTTGTTGACACGATACGTGTGAAATGGACAATATTTTGCATATCCAGAAAGTGGTGACACTTCAACACATGAATTTCATGGAATGAGGTTAAAGAATAATACCTTATTTAAGAATGAATAATAATTATGGTTTTTATATATTTCTAAAAAAAAGATTATTCCGAGGATCACCTTTTAAAGAAAATTTAATTATTAAACTTATAGAATTAATTCGTTTATTAGTTTTTTTTTAAATGATTCTGGAAAGAATAGTATTATTCTACATTAAAGAGATTTCGTGGAGAAAATAATTCTCATTCTGTGGTTCTTGATCACGGCCAGAATTCTTTGATCTCTCTTAAATGATGTTTAAGAAAACGTGGTAACTTCGTAGAAAATAATTAAAATATATATTAAATTTTTTTTTTATTAATTTAATATTGAAGAAAAAAAGTCAATTAAAAATAATTAGAAAAATCCAAGTCAACTCGAGTTAACCTATCAAAGATGAAACATTGAACCAAAATAAATTATTAAAAAACAAATAAAAAAATATAAAACTTAATTTTTAATAAATATAATATTGAAGGATGCGACTGAATTTTTTTTTGAAAAAAAACTTGGTAGAAAATAAATATTCTTTGCATTATGTGGTTGTTGATCATAGCCAGAATTCTTCAATCTCTCTTAAATGATGTTTCATAGGTTGGGAAATATTGGAGAAATGTTTTTCAAAAAATTTTAATTTTTTTTCTTCAATTTTTTTTTAGTATTTTAGATTATTTCAATATTAAAAAATAAAATAATATTATTTTAATATACTTTTAAATAAAAAACACTTTATCAAACATGAGGCACCAAATAAAGCAAGGATGGGAAAAGGTAGTGCCTTCTGCTTTAACCAGCACTATTCACTGTACAAGTCATAACCGCATCATTTATTCCCTATACAGAAAAATGTCGTTCACATTTTAAAATGGGCCCTTTTCCTTTACTTTTTAATTTTCTAAACAAAGTCAATACAGTACCACACAATTTGTAAGACCATGTTTTATTTTTCACATACGTGGCGGATTATATCATTTTTAAAAATAAAAATGAAAAAAATATATCTTGGTATGGCTAATATTATTCTCATGAAAAAACATGTAAAGATTGATCTAACCAATTTGTCAAGTCTAAAAGCCACCTGGACAAAAACAGAATTTGACCATTAAAGTCTTACATGATTTTTTTTAAAAAATAATTAGATAATAATATATTATATTAACCTGTATTAATATATAAAAATCACAACTCGGTTTATGAGCTCATTTTTCATTCAACTTAATGTTGAAGAATAAGAATGAAAAAATCAATTGAAAATGACTATAAAAATCCAAGTCACCTCTACTTAACCTATGAAAGCTGGATCACGAGACCAAAATAAATCAATAAAAAACAAATTGAAAAAGAAAGAAAAACTCAAAATCAGTATGATTTAACCTGTTTGGACTCTTGATTCGGATAAGGAAAATAGGATAACTTGTAGAAAATAAATCAAAATAAATTATGAAGTTAATCAAAAAGTTAAAATTAATATATATTTCTAATGAACAATGATTTCCCATAATTGTTGATACTATTTTTTCGGGAAAAAATAAGTCAAATAACAATGAAACTTGAATTCTAAGGGGATGTCTGACACAACGTTTTAAAAGTAGTTTTGAGAAAAATTTGAAAAATATTTATTTTTACTTTTTACTTTAAATTAATTTTTTATCCTTTTAGATTATTTTCATAAACTGATATTAAAAATAATTTTAAAAAAATAAAAATAAAATCAATTTAATATATTCATAAACAAAAAATACTTTCATAAATAATTTAAAACACACTCCAAAATAATAATTAAATCTTAAACCAAATCAACCTTGTTGTTGGTCCTCTTATCTTAAAGTCTAAAGACTCTAAACCAAAATATCGGGGCCCATCCCTTTCCTTTTTTCAATAAAGAGCCTTCTTCAACGTCTTGAAGGCTCCACTTCATCATCACAATTCACAACCAAGCAGCGTCGTGTTGACACAGAAAACACAACGCGCCCATTGTGTGGCCACGCGGTAGCGTAAGGGTCACATTTGAGGAGCCGTGAGAATCAGTAGTCATGCATCCACGTTCATGCTTACGAGGAGACATCTCTGCTTTTTGATGGCGTGATTCGCCTTTTTTATGATCCCCTGTTTCCAAAATCATGGTGGCGGTGAGCGTGGTTGGTGAAGCGATAAATGCAAGATTTCCTCCTTCTAGTGAAACTTTTTTTTTATTTTTTTTATTAAAGATGATCCTTTATTTTATAAAACTACTGAAAAACACCATTCTATTGCTAAGTTATATGTAAGTAAAATAAAATATATGCAATTTCTTTCTAATTTATTTTTTATTTTTTATTTTTCACCGGACTAATTAACATTATGCATGAAATGGAGAGACTAACAAACACCATTTTTTTTTTTAAAAAAAGAAGAAGCTTCATTATCTTTAATTAATTAATTAATTAATTAATTAATATGAGAGTATGAAAAAGAGAACAACTACAACTCTTATTCTTATCGTGGGAAAACGAAAATCACACACAATATTAGACTTCGAGATGCTTAGTTAGGTTAAGTCCACAATAGAAGGACGATCAACAATAAAATTCTTTTAAAAGGAAGTCGCCTCTAGCAAATCAATGTTTGCAGAGACCGATTAATGGCTCCAGGGATAGCGTGGCGGCAACGGCCTTGCTCTTGCATTTGCAAGTGTAAGGTTTGTTAAGGAACCATCTCACCTAAAAACTCAAGTTTTTAGGTGAGACTCCGGAATATGATTTATATTATTCTCTAACACACCCCTTCAAGTGAAAGCCCTTTGGGCTTGAAACTTGCACATAGTCCCAAACTACCTTGTGCTTGATTTTTATTTTATCAAATAGAATGGAGGTGGTGAGATTTGAACTCGTGACCGTCAGGTCAACAAGGCTCTGATACCATGTTAAGGAACCATCTCACCTAAAAGCTCAAGCTTTTAGGTGAGGCCCCGGTATATGATTTATATTATTCTCTAACAAGGTTCGAGTCGGGACGTGCCCTAGTAACGCGAGTCACTCCTGTCCTATAAAAATCTAAGATAGCCGGGGTTTTCCTCGTTTTCTGGGCCCACAAAGTGTGTTTCTCTGGTAGAGTGGTTTCTCCTCGTATTCAAAAAAAAATACATGGTAATGGGATGACAAAGACCAAGATTTAACATCTAAAGGTAGTTACTGGTTTGAAATCACTTCCCAAAAATCAACAATCTAAGTGAATTAGAGCCAGCCAGGGCTGACCTAGTGTGGGTCTAAAATTCTTCTTTATTCATCAAATAAAGAGTTAGGTTTCAAATTATGAATTCATCCCCTTGGTTTTATAATTAATGATATTATATAGACAAATAAGCAAATGGGTTAAAAATTATGAAGCTAATTGGCCTGTCGGTGAAAGCATCCCCTCTCGTGGGGGCAAATGGGACGAAATTTCCCAAGTTTTATAGCGGGTGCGCCATGAAAGCAGCGAAAAAGTTGGTTCCAGTGGCCACTGACTCGGTGATTCTTTCCTCGGAAACATCCGGCTGATGCTTATCAAACATTGCATGATTAAAGTGCAAAGTCACCTGTGAATTGGAGCCAAGACAGAGAAATCACTACCAAAGCTTTCTAGAATTTAAGGTTTAGAGTAATCTCGATATTTCAGTGTCAAGGCCATTAAAGAATGAATCAGAGGGAGCAAATTCAACCGTCCAACCATTAGTTCTTCAAGTGGCAATTGAGATGGACAAATAAGAACAGCTATTTACTGTTGAAAGAGATGTTTGCCAATCGATCGGCTAAAACATTAGTGCAATCCTGGAAGTGGTGTGCCAAAGATGTGTTCCCTGATAGTCTTTTGTTAATTTACTGTTTGGTAGAAGAGGAAGGATCCTTAAGACTTCTGAACTAAGATAGGGTAGGACAGCATTTGATCTTAATTTCTTCTCAACCTCTCTCGCTGGGATGGCAATGGATTTCTATATTTCAGATTTTATACTATTATTCATTGAATTTAAAATAATTATTCCAGATATTGGATTTCGGGTACTCATAACTTGGGTTAAAATGATATGATTTACAGCTATTTAGTATAAGATTAGGTTGATATACATGCATTTTTTTTTTAAAAATTATTTATTTATTTATTTTGAGTCGGGTAGACGAATATTGATATTAAATATAAAATTTGACTTCTTACCTTTGAGTTTTATTTAAAACCTGATTAGATCTACAATTTTTTCTATCCATTCATGTTATTTAGATTAGTATCTATCGGTTTAGGGTGAATTTCGTATCCCTATTTTTCACAACGAAAGGCCCTTGATGTGGAAATTGTGTCGACAAAGTCTACATCTCTCTCTTACCATATCTTATTCTCTCTTACAAAGTCGACAAAATTATGAACATGTATAATATTACGAGAATATCATCATCAATTTTGCAAGGTCATTATATTCTTTAATTGCTTTAAAATTTTAGCATAATATATATAAATATGTTTAGAGACTCCTCATAAAATTTCATCTCAATCTAACAGTCAGATTAAGAGATCTGATTGATATTGTAAAATCATTTATTATTTTAAAAAATACAATTTGGCTGAAACAGCACAAGCAAAATGATACCAATATGTTTCGGCCAGTATTTGGTAGAAAAATCCAAAATGGACCGAAATTTTAACCGAGGTGAAAACGACACCGTTTTATCTCGTTTTTTTAACTAGTACAAAACGATTCGGTCATTTCAATCGAATCGAAACAAAATTAACAACCTACTTATAATTGTTTACCTTATGCTTGAAATTAAAGAAACCCTTTTGCTTTGAAAGAAATATCGTGCATCTTTATAAGATATTTTTAATGATCATTGTATTTTTAATCTTCTTTATTCACACATTAACAAAAAGCTAAGAAAAGGAAATTATTGTGCCTCCTCTTAAAATATTATCTATTATAATAATATTTTTTTTCATTTTAATTTCATATTAGATTTTCTGACTATTGAATTTTCTCAGCTTTTTTTTCTTCTTGTCCCTACTTTTCACAATGAAATGGCCTTGCTGTGGTAATTATGTCAAAGAAGTTTACATCTCTCTCTTACCGAACTCTCTTCTTTTCTTTTCTTTTTTGTTTACATCATACTTGAAGTTAAAGAAATCCAATTGCTTTGGAAAAAAGTCCCAAGGCTTTTTTTTAATGATTATGGTGCTCTTAACCTTCTTTACTACACAAAAAAAGGCAAGTTGCTTCTATACGTCTCCTCATAAAATACTATTCTATTTTATTCACTAGAATAGTGTTTTATTCATTTTTTAAAATATTTTTTAATTTTAATTTTAATTTTAATTCTATCATTTAATATTAGATTTATTGGAAATTTATTTTTATATTTTTTCAATCTACTTTTAATAAGATTATTTTAGGCTCGTGATTCAAGCTGCAAGCTTAATGAGATGACTCAAGTTTTTTTTTATCCTTCAATATTTGATTTATGAAAAAATAGATTTTATCATTATTTTGGTTTACTTGTTATGAGTTTATTCTCATCTTAGGACTTGAATTATGAGTTTGATGGGTTGATCCTAGTTAACTCAAGTTATTTATTTTTAAATTTTTAATTTTATCTTTCAAAACTAATTTGATTTTTTAAAATTAGTTTTTATAATTTGTTTTAACTTAATTTCTATTGGTTTATCCTGATTTTATAATCCAAATCAAAATTTTATTTGGTTAATCTAGATAGACTTGGTCAATTTCAAAATTCTTTGCATGCTTTTTTTTCTACAGAAAAAAAAATAACAGTTTTTAAATATTTTGTTATATTAAAAAAATTAATTCGACCTACCATACGTTAATTGTCTAGTTAAAATTAATTTTTCTTTCAATCTAAATTACAACCTACCCATTTTGCAGACGGCTAGGACTTCAACGGTGAACACATGTCCCCGTGTTTCATTTCCCTGCCTTCCTATATATATTTTCGAGAGTTAGGTGTGTGTGTGTCTATATATATATATATATTTCCCTGCCTTCCTATATATGTTTTTTTTTTAATTTTAATTTGCTAATTTTAAAAATAAATTTTAAACAATAAAAAAATAAACAATATTCTGATGTATTAAAAAAGAAACACGTACCACACTCGAAATAAAAGCCACAACTCACTGATGTTTGAATGAAGAATATTTGTTTTCTCAGTTACAACCTACCGCATAAAGCACAAAAACTTCAAGAAAATCAAAATCGATGGTGGGTCAGAAAGAAATTTACTTTTAAATAATTAGAAAATTCCGAGGACAGGAATTCCAAGGAGTTCGGTGTGAGAGGAAGAAATTTCTTTGAAAGAACCACGCTGGCACTTCGGACGTCGTGTTCTCACGGTCCCTCACAACCGAGTTTTTCTTCCCGATATTGACCCGTGATTTGGACTGGGTTGTTAAATCGACGAGTTAGCGAGTTAGTTTTTTAATATTTTTTTAATATTAATTCAATTTTGATGGTCTGCCAGTATAATGATTTTCACGTGGTAGGGATAAGAAAATGAATTGTCTGACTTTGAACAATTGAGGAAAAGTGTGACTTCTCTTTAAAAAACTATAATAATAAAAAGAAGTAACGAAACACACAAATATCATTTTATCAACTATAGGTTGACCATTGTTGATGAACAACTAGGAAATAAGGTCGTTTAGTCTTATAAAAAAAAATTAATCTGTTATAAAAAAATCATTATTTTTTATAATTTTAATATAAACAAATTTAGTATATGTAGGTCTGGCATTTTTTATGCAGATAAAGTATCTGTTTGGCATTGCGATCCATCGGCTTTTGACCGAAATTTGATTTTTTCCATTTTAAATGAATATGTTTTTGTATGTTTTAGATCATTTTGATGTGCTGATTTCAAAAATGATTTAAAAAAAAATAAAAAAATATTATTTTGATGTATTTCGGCATAATAAACACTTTAAATAACTACTGTAACCACACTCCTAAACAGACCATTTACAAGAAATCTCTATCTACCTTGTACAGACAACACTTCAAGAAAATCATTCTTTTACCTTGTGACGCAATAGAATATTTTGAAAGAACTATTTAGAAGTGATTTAAAAAAATGTTTTTGAAAAAAAATGTTTTTGAAAAAAAATGTTTTTGAAAAAAAATGTTTTTTATTTTTTATTTTTTTATGTTTATAGTATGTCAAAAATAATTTTTAAAAAATAAAAAAGAATGTATTATTTTAATGTATTTTTAACTGAAAATCATTTTTAAAAATAACCACAACCACAATTAAACTGCAATTAAAGAGAATTAATTACCTTGCAATTTTTTAATAAAATTTGGAAGTCCAATGTTCGATTTGTTTTGGAAAATCTCTTAGATTAGACTCCACTCAGGTGGTGATTAGCACCCTTTTAATAACGGGGAAGCATGACGTCATTGTGTGATGTCACTCCTGCTTTTATCTTTGTGCGTCATCGTTCAATCATGTACTGTCCGTCTTCTATATGAACACAGGGCATTTCCTCATTCGCATAGCTAAAGGTTGCCGCTGTGACACGTCTCCTTAGTTTCAGTTGCATCTGTAGAGATTATCAAGCAAAAGCAAAGAAAGCCATGGGAGAAATTAGAGATATTGAAAAATCAACTCCCCGCAACCTTCCCAGCTCCGCCACCGGCCCTGAATTATCACTTCAAGTCATCAGTGCCGCAGCAAGTTCCATGCGAGAAATGGAGAGTACTGATGCTCCGGGAGCAAGCATGGAGGTTTATGATTCCTCAGATAGTTCAGGCTTTCGGTTTGGGGTCAACCCACAAGAAGCTTGGCTTCCTCTTACAGAATCAAGAAATGGCAATACTGTTACTTCCGTTTTTCATTTACTGTCTTCAGGAATTGGGATTCAATCCCTTCTACTTCCCGTGGCATTTTCCACTCTTGGATGGTAAGTCAGGCAAGAGCTTTTTTGTTTCCTCTTTTGACAGATTCTCCTACGCATGCATCAGATGGCTATTTCTTACATAGTTTTTTATTCATGATCACATTTGCAGTTCTGGTAAAAATAGTTTAGAAAAAGAAACAGCATCTCTTTCATTATCATAATTTATATATATATATATATTCTTAAGCCAGCAATTTTAAATGTTGAATCAAGGCGAGTTTTCCAATGTTTGTAGGGCATGGGGAATCATATGCTTGTCGCTAGCATTCATCTGGCAACTCTATACCATATGGGTTCTTGTCCAACTTCATGAATCAGTACCTGGAATTGGAACTCGCTACAGCAGATATCTCCAGCTTGCAATCGCCGCCTTTGGTCAGCACTAAACGGTTCAAAGTTCTAGGTAGACTTTCTTGTTTTCTTAGGTAACTCATGTTATCGTGTCGGTGGACAGGTCCAAAACTTGGGAAGTTGCTGGCCATATTTCCGGTAATGTATTTATCCGGAGGATCATGCGTGATGCTGATCATCAGAGGAGCTGGAACAATGGAGCTTTTCTTCAAAGTGATTTGTGGAGGTGAGGCTACGTGTGAAGACAAGTCGCTGGGGGGGGCAGGGTGGTTTTTGGTCTTCACTTGTATGGCTATAGCGTTGGCTCAACGCCCAAACTTGAATTCCATTGCTGGGTTCTCATTTATCGGTGCGGTCACAGCCATCGCCTACTGTACTCTGATTTGGGCACTGCCCATCTCCAAGGGCAGGCCTGCTGGTGTATCTTACGATTCACTTCAGGGGAAATCTGACATGTCTGGAATTTGTGATATCTTGAATGCGGTGGGGATGATCGTGCTTGCTTTCAGGGGTCACAATCTTGTTCTTGAAATCCAGGCAAGAATACTCAAATGATCGATTCATCACTAAATCTCACCTTTTAGTCTACTTGAATTGCTGATATATATAAAAATTTGAAGGCCCAGATCAAAAATATCTGTAGCTTTCTTAGCTTCAATGTTTTTAAAAAGATTAAAGGGAATGAGATGTTTTGATGCAGGGCACACTGCCTTCAAGCTCTAAACGTCCATCGAAAAAGATCATGTGGAGAGGAGTGACTCTCTCATACATCATAATAGCCCTGTGCTTTTTTCCAATTGCAATTGCTGGATTCTGGGCTTATGGAAACAAGGTAAAAGCACAGATTTCTGTTCTACAATCAATTCATCGCACCCCATAAATCTGAAAAATGTAATGACATATCATTTAAATTCAGCATCACGGCCGATCTTTTGCATCTGCTATAAATATTTTTTTTTGCTGCGGCTTTGGCAGATAGCTTCGACTGAAGGGATGTTGACTGCATTTTTTCTGTTCCATGGACACAACACATCAAAATTTGCGATGGGCCTTATATGCTTGCTACTAGTGATTAACTGCCTTAGCTCATTCCAAATCTATGCCATGCCGGTTTTCGATAACCTGGAATTCCGGTACACTTGCATGAAGAACAAGCGATGCTCGAGGCTGGTTCGCGCCGGTTTTCGGATATTTTTCGGGGGATTGGCCTTCTTGATAGCCGTGGCTTTTCCATTTTTACCAAGCCTGGCTGCTTTAATCGGAGGAATCTCGTTACCCCTTACACTGGCTTACCCATGTTTCATGTGGATTTCGATCAAGAAACACCAACAGAAGGCCAATGGTTTCATGTGGTGTCTTAATCTAGGACTTGGATGCTTAGGCATGGTTCTGAGTGTTCTGTTGGTCGTGGCAGCAATTTGGAATTTGGCTACCAAAGGCCTCCATGCCAACTTCTTCCACCCCAGATGATAGTTGACCATGAGTGCAGGAAAAATTCCAGAGTTTTTTGTATATGTTAATTCACTTACTATATATCAAATTATGCACTTGTTAATATTATTTTATAAGATCTCAACTTTGTATTCTCTAATTATAAAATTTCATTTCAACAACCTGCCTCCATTTTGAAGATGGCTTCACTTGCCAATCTATCATTCGATCATTTTCATTATCCTCATCTCAACTTTGTTAGGCAAAAAGCATGAAAAGAATCATATCATATTAAAAACACACCCTGACATATCAACTCGAAAAACAAGTATTTACAAGTGTTTTTTTCAGAGTAGTGAATGTTATTTTGAAAAATATTAATTTGTTTGAAAATATATAAAAATAATTTATAGATTAACAAATTAACATCAACACATCAAAATAATAATAAAAAAACTAAAAATAATAATTTAAAGCTAAAAAAAATCATTTTTTTTATAGAAAAGTACTGTTGAACTATAATACCAAACACCATAAAAGATTAAGAAGAGAAAAGTCCCAAGTTTGAAAAAACTGGTGCGTGAGAGGGGCATCACGGCACTGATAATAATCACAACTAGTTGATTGGCAGCAAGCTGCATGTGGCCTCGATACCAGGACACAAGCAACTTGCTGCTCCCGGAGAAAGGGATGGAAGCGAGAACCACCACCATCAACACCCAGTCGCCAGCCACCCTGGTCCCCAGCTAAAGGAACCATCGTTGGTCACCATCCATCTTTTTTCTTCTCATCAAGAAATGTCTTAAAATATATTATAACAATTGAACTAACATTTCTTTATACATTCCACATTAATTTAATCTCAGTGTTCTACAAAATTTTTAATATAATAATATGTAGAAAAAATCTTTAAAAAATAATATTTGGTAAATTTTAGTAGTTGTATTCTTGCTATCTGTCAAATAAATTATTTATCAAATAGTTAAAACAAGCTCAATAAACAATTAGTATGTTGTAGGCAACAAATAATACAATTTTGCTACCTACAAATTAAATTATTACCAGAGTAGTTAAAACAAACCACCAATCAAATTGATTGTTGAGTAAAACAAATCACTTATCTGTGCTAAAATTCAACGATTATAATTTTACTATTTGCTAATGAAATAATTCATGAAACAAATAAAACATACACAACAATCAATCAATATATATGTTACACGGAGCACGTTGCTCATTTTAACAGAATTTTTTCGATTCCAATTGTACAATCTACTAATTAAATTATTATCAAAATAATCATAACAGAAGCAACATTCAATAACTTTTAGGCGGAAAAAAAAATCTCGTTTCTAACAGATTCTATCAACAATTTTACTAATTATATATTAAAATAACTAATTACAACACGTATAAAATCAATCAGTTTTCTAAATAGAAAAAAAGTTTAGCGCAACGTGCGAGCAAGTTAGCTCGTTAATCCCTATTCGGTAACCATCTCCATGTCCTTTTCTTTATTTTCTTCATTTGGTAACTGCACTATGGAGAGAGAGGTTGTTGCCGATGGTCCTGCTGTTTTTTTCTGGTTCCCCCAACCTTGTTGTGCATGAAATAGCTAAGGGTGAGTTGATGATCGTCATGCATGAAATATGTGTTTTAGACGAAAAATATCTGAAAGATTCTTTTTCTAAACTGAGATTTAACCTCAGTTTTTGATAGGTCCCACAATTATAAAAAACAATGGGACGAGGTTAACTAAATACCTTGGCTCTGTGGTTAATCTCAACCACAAAAACTACCGCAAAACCAAACATCCATTTAAAATCATTAATTCAAGTACCGGGAAAACCTTCAATAAATTATACTTTAATTGATATAATATCTCTATTTCTTATAATTAAAAAAACCCCGAAAACTTTCAATAAAAAACAGTCGAACTTTTTTTATAATTAAAAAATCAGAGTAGAGAATTTCTCCTGAAAACAAATCAAGCAACCCCCCCTGGAGGAATATTTTTCCATTAAACGCATTAATTTATGATTGTCGAAAGCCAAGTTAGATTTTGCCTTTTCTTCAGTGACACCATTACCAGATGGAGCATGAAAAATATTTCCATCGCTAATTTAAATATATATATATAAAAAAGGAAAGGAATAGGATGTCAGTGCTGGTGTCACATGTGATGATTTCTCACGCTGACTTCCGAGCATCAATGCTCTATATAAACCTCTTAATTACTTCCCGAGCCTCTGTATGCTTTTTCCCTCTTCTTTTTTCTGGCCATATTTTTCTCACCAGCCTCGAAGCTCGGGCAAGGATTGGTGCACAGCACCGAGCCGGGAATCTAAGCAAAGCCTTGATCAGTGGTCATCATCGAAGATGGACGACCCACAAGAGGCTTGGCTGCCTATTACTGAATCGAGAAGTGGAAATGTCGTCACTGCAGTGTTCCATTTGTTATCTTCAGGAATCGGAATCCAAGCCCTTCTACTTCCAGTAGCTTTCGCCACTCTCGGATGGTGAGTGGCAGCGTCTTCTTATATAATAGGATTGTTAATTATCTGTTCGATGAGACCATTTCTCAGACTTTTCTGATCATAAAATGTGTTTGCCTTTTTTCCACAACAACAAAAATCGTTTCGGAATGGGAAAAGAAATGCCATAAAAAAGGTGGTGTTCGGCTTCCAAACAATCTTTACATGGTTTCTGTTTTTGCAGTTTAGTAGCAATACAGTGTTTGAAATTTAAACTTTTTTAAGAATCTAGTGTTTCTAATTGATTTCTTTTTGTGTCACTTTCATCTCTTATTAAAGGCAAACAAACTATGGCCACCGTGCTCTTTTTTATTATTATAATTGATAACCAAGTTGTATTAAAGGCTAACAAATATAATTAGTTTTATTAACTTTGAGGGTGCAACTCAGTGGTTCGACCCTAGGTTTGCTCCATGAAGATCACCAATTCGAATCTCACAACTCTCAGATCATTGGAGGCTGGAAAATTGATCGTTCACTCCAGGATCCGCGAGATTAGTCGAGATGCGGACCACCTAGGTTTGCTCCATAAAAATCACTAATTCGAGTCTCACAACTCTCAGGTTTATGGAGGTTGACAATTAGTTGTTCATTCCAGGATCTGTAAGATTAATCGAGATACACGCAAGCTAAACCCGGACACCTACAATACACACACAAAAAAAGGTTTTAAGAACGAAGTTGCTAACTCCAATCGAAATCAATTTCAATGGTTGCAGGGCATGGGGGGCAATATGCTTGTCCCGTAGCATTTACATGGCAGCTCTACACCATATGGATTCTTGTTCAATTGCATGAACCAATTCCTGGAAGTAGAACTCGCTACAGCAGATATTTGCAGCTTGCTATAGCCGCCTTTGGTTAGTTCCACTTCCACCCAAAGGGACCAAATTATTCCTATTTAGTATTGCTCATTTTATTTTATTCTAACTTTATGTTAATATTATTAATTACGCAAAATCTACATTACTAAATGAATCACTTTGCACAATTGGAATTCACAACAGCAAATAAAAATAGAGATGTAGCTAAAACTCAGCGCAAAACTGAGTGATGTATGTTTTTCAATGTGTTGGGGTGCACTATTCATTCCTTCGTACGTTAATATGGATGAATTGTGCAAATAAAATTTCAATATCGTCCTCGAACTTTATTTTCCAGTGATATATTTCTAGATGAAAACCAATTGATTTTGAGTTTTTATGAAAGGGTGAGGGTGAAAGAAGTGTGACCGGAATGAAAGAGGCATTAAACATGTTGGCGTGCTATAAGTTTCATAAAATACACGTTTTGGTCCTTTAACTTAAAAAATAACATAGATTAAATGATTTCAAGGCCTCAATATTTTTTAAATTCAATTTTGGTATAAAAAGTTGTTTTTATTATTTTTTAGTTCCCGGTTGAGAAATGAAAGAAGAGGTTGTCATATTCTAGTAATAGAGAGAGAAACATGTTGCTGGCACTAATTTAGGTCATCAAAACGGACAATGCTTATGTCAAATTGTTTCATTTTAATGAGAGGAGCTCATATTAAGAATTCTTTACTTATGTCAAATGGCTTTTATTTAATAAGAGGAGTTCATATTAGGAGTTCTTTACTTTTAAAGTTCATGAAAAAATATATTTGAACTCAAAGTTAATTTTTTGCTTCAAGTTTATTTCGGTTATTAGGATGTTATTTTAGATTTTTTGATTTTTTTTTTCAGAATATAAATTTATCATAGTTTCTAAGATGTTTTTGGTCAAAAATAAGTTGAAAATAAGCTTTAGATAAATAAACTTCTTGTTGTCTATTTCTTTTTAAAAAATCATGTCATATGTCCTAGTTGCAACTGAAAAATAATATAGTACTTGTCATGTGAGCTTGCCAGGGCATGCCTGCACATAGACTCTGGTGAAAAAACATTTGACTTGCTAGGATCAATAAAGCCTAACCTTTGTTTCTCTTTTTTTCTAAATTTGTTTTTAAAATTAATGATTTTTCATATGATTTTTTCTCTAATTCTTTTAATTTATATTTAGATCAGTACCCTTCTCTCTTTCATTTTGTTTAGAAAGTCTCCTTTAAATGATGATTATTTTTTATTATGCATTTAAATTTAAGAGTTTTTATGATTCATCAATGCTTTTCTTATCTTTTATATGCATGAACTTTATTTTTAAAAATAAAATAAAAAATATTTTTAGATAATATTTCTAATATGGATAGCCTTGGAAGATGTTTTTTCCTCTTTTATTTTATTCAATTAATCTATTTTTTATCTCCATTTCTATTGCTGTTTGCTTGAATAAGAAAAAAATATTATAATAAACAAATTTAGCAAGCACAAAAAAAGATATTTTATGGCTTAAGAAGTTGAGAACTCAAAATCATAAGATTCATTGTGGTTTAAGGTGTTTTATTGTGGTTTAAGATGTTTATAAAAGTGTTTTTCATTTAGAAATTCATTAAAATAATATTTTTTATTTTTTAAAAAATTATTTCTGATATTACTATATTAAAATGATTTAAAATGAAAAAAAAATAGTTTTAATTTAAAAAAAAAATAATATTTTTTTTTCAAAAAATACTTAAAATGGAGTGTAAAACATCCTAATAAAAATTTTAATAACAAAAGAAATATAGAGGTACTTTTCTAGTGCCGTCGCTGGTTTTAGAACTGCCCCCCCATGTTATCGCTGCCGTTCGTCTGTTTTGTTGGAGTGCATAGGTATAAATCTTAAACTGTGTCTGAACTGAACAGGTCCAAGGCTCGGAAAGTTGCTTGCAATATTTCCGGTGATGTACCTATCAGGGAGCACATGCATCATGCTGATTATAAAAGGAGCTGGAGTTATGGAGCTTCTCGTCAAACTATTGTGTGAAGGTGGGGCTACATGCGATGCCGAGTCATTGACCGGGGCTGAGTGGTTCCTGGTCTTCACTTGCATGGCTATAGCACTGGCTCAGCGGCCTAACTTGAATTCCATCGCTGGGTTCTCACTAGTCGGTGCAATGAGCGCCATCGGGTATTGTACTCTGATCTGGGTGCTGCCCCATTTCCAGGGACAGGCCCAGTGGCGTGTCTCATGACTCGCTCAAGGTGGAATCTAGCATGGCTGGAATGCTTGATATCTTGAATGCAAATGGTATAATTGTGCTTGCGTTCAGAGGTCATAATCTTGTTCTTGAGATCCAGGTAAGAACGAGAAATTGCTGCATTGGTGAAAATTGAGATCAGTGTGGTCTTTCCCATTAAGATATCTCGAGTTTAAATCTTAATCAGCCCTTTGTTCAATCTGATTATATATATATATATATATATATATTTCCTCAGCTTCGGCGTTAAGATGGAGAAAATACAATGTTTGGTGTTGCAGGGAACACTGCCAACAAGCTTGACAAATCCATCCAAAAGGACGATGTGGAGAGGGGTTAGTGTGTCGTACATGATAATAGCCATGTGTCAATTTCCTCTAGCAATAGCTGGGTTTTGGGCTTATGGAAACAAGGTAAAAACACAATTTTCAAGTGTGTTGCATCCATAAACCTGATGAATTGTTGAAAGTCTAGCATTTCGAGTAAAAAACATGTCATTTTGCTACAATTTCAGCATCTTGGGGAATCTTTTGCATATGCTAAAATAATATTTGCTACCGCTTCGGCAGATACCTTCGAATGGAGGGATGTTGACTGCATTTTTTCAGTTCCATGGACACGACACTTCAAAATCTGTGAAGGGCCTTGTATACTTGCTAGTAGCGATCCACTGCCTCAGTTCATTCCAAATCTATGCCATGCCAGTTTTCGACAACCTGGAATTTAGGTACGTTAGCATGAAGAACAGGCGATGCCCTTGGTGGGTTCGGTTTGGTTTTCGGCTCTTTTTCGGAGGATTGGCCTTCTTCATAGCTGTGGCTCTTCCTTTTCTGCCGAGACTAGCTCCTTTAATTGGAGGGATCACGCTGCCCTTAACACTGGCTTATCCATGTTTCATGTGGATCTTGATCAAGAAACCCCATCAGAAAGGTCACGCCGCCGAGTGGTGTCTTAATCTAGGAGTTGGATGCTTAGGCATTTTTCTTAGTGTTCTCTTGGTGGTCGCCGCAGCATGGGATTTGGCTATCAAAGGCCTGCATGCCACCTTCTTCAAACCCCCCCTGTGACAACTGATAATTACAGAGCAAGATGCTCCGAAATTTTAAAGTATATTATTGATACACGTAAAAGTCAATTTATGGACTCGTTGACATCGATTCATATAAATTGTTAATAACCCACATTCACATGATCACTGAATCTGAAAGCGACGATCCCAAATTTATCAGCGACTGCCATGATTAACTTTCAATTCTAGCAAGTGAAAACCAATTCCAATTTTACCAAATATATATATATATATAAAATAGCATTCAAAAACTACAACTAAACCGTCGACTCCATTATCACTTGTTGAACCCAGGCAAAGGTATTATCAGCTTAAGTTCCCGACCATCATCCAGCGTTTAAAAGAAAAGGAGAACGGCACACTGCAAAACCATCTGAAGCCCTCAAGGATTAGCTCCGATTTTATGTTCTAAATATCTGTAAAAATGTGGTTCTGAAATTTACATTGCACATAAGAAGCATTCATCTCTGTGTTCTTCGAGATCAATTTAAATCCAAAATGAAACGTAGAAGATAGCAATACTATGGAAGGAGAAAGAATGAACCGAACAAATAACAGCAAATATGTCAATTGAGAAAGTGAAAGATACATCTTACGAAGCCCCTCGTAGCTTTGCATCGCTCAGTGATAAACACATGCATTTGTCAACTTGTGGGGCTTGCCGAGTTTTTGGCCAGTAAGAGTAACAGTGCATCTAACGCGCTTATAAAACTTTGACTTCACCAATCTTCCCAAAATGTAAGCCCTCGACCTCAAGACAAATGTCAGGTTCAGAGGCAGAGCAACTTTGTTGCCATGCTCTCTAGCATTAGAAAGAAGTGGCAGCCCTCCATAGAGGGGAACTTGGGAACCATGCACCACCGTCGCCACCGTCCTCTTGCTCTTCCTCGATTGAGAAAACTTCTTCATCTGTTTTACCAGTCCACAACATATTAAACAATAAGTTGAAGAAGGAAAGGCACACAGCATTCGGACACTATTTTTCACAGAATTCAATCGTTGCATGCTTGACATGTTTCACAGATTACAAAATTGAGTATGAAATGTGAATTGAATGAAGGTCCACATGCATGAATAGATATGTAAATGAATCTCAATGACACTGTCTCCTCGCCTTGCAATGACATAATTTTTACTCTCCCAGTCTAAAAAACATTCTGGGACACAGAGACACTTTAAAATCCCATACGAGTCCAGCAAGTGGGACAGACTTTTCAGATGAACCATGTTAGAGATTTTTCTTTCCAAGGCCCACAACTCATTGCAGATAAAAATTTACATGACAACCAAGAAAAAGAAAAGGAAAAAAAAACCAGATTCATCCAATGCAATTTCCATATAAAAAAAATTTATTTCAGTACATTTCTAAACATTTTATTTTATTTTTTAAAAAAAAACTCATTCATATTTCGATGCACCAATTTCCAAATAAAGAGGACAGGCTTGCAGGGTATCCAAAACCCAGAAGTCCTTCCCTAGGTTAAGAGTCCTACTACCAAACAAAATCGTGAACCTACAAATGCCACTCAAAATGACCATCCTATCCTTCCTCCATGAGCAGCTATCGAAAATCAAGGATAAAGCAGACTTTTGGAGAGATGCGAGCACTGTAGAGTTTACCTGTCCAGAGGCAAGTTTCAGCTGGAAATAGTGGATTTCGAGAGGGGTAGAGGTGACATGGACGGAAAAAAAGGTAGCGGCATTTTTGTAATGAATCTTGACCGTAGAATTCAAGGAGAGCATATCTGTTGGCACTCCTGAGTGATCATTCCCTGCCTGAACATAAAAATTCTCGAACACCATGCTCTGCTTGAAAAGAACGCCCAAAAAAACACCTTTTTAATCGCTTTTTATTATTTTATTCCTGAGCACAGATTGCTTTAGTTATTTTGAATCAAAAAACAAATAAATTACTAACATAATTAAAGGCTGAAAAAGAAGGGATTACGCAAACCAAAAAACAACAGCTGATCCTAATCCACATGAATAGTTCCCCTGTGCCCTAGGCATCATCACCCACTATTCCATTTCCCCAGAAACGACTCGTTTATTTGACACGGAAGAGACCACCGAGTCAACTCGGCAACGTTTTCAGAGAGAAAAACTTACCTTGACTGAAATTTCAGGCTCGTAAGCCTTGCTAGCACCCCACAAGATCAAACAAAAGACAGTGAACAGCAGAACAAAGAACAAGAACCCAATGAAATACAGTCTCACGTTACGTGCACCACTCCCCCAATCATCACCATCCTCGTCACCCTCAGAACCATCATGACCAGCACCATCCTGGTCACCAATCCTTATATGTTTCCAAGCAGGTAAACTTCTAGGGATCTTGAGGGAATTGGAGAATATTGACGTGGAAGACTCGCGAGAGTGGTGAATTGGTGAGCTGTGGTAGTAAAGGTGTGCCGGTGACACGATTGGGCTTGACCCATAAGACATTTTCTCCGCGTCATGGTTTGATGGACTTTGAACGTAGTATATCGGCCTTCTTGGTGACCTTGGTAGCCATGAGTTGTCAAGGCTGGTTCCGTCCGAGTCCGTCTTGGCGTGCATCTTTCCCCCCTTGAAAACTGCTTTGAGAGAGATAAATGAGAAGGAGATGTATGTGTTTTTTTGTTAGGGTTTGTGGGGTTTGGTAGAGGAGAGGGAAGGTAATTATGATAGGATGCCAAGAAAGGAATGGGCAAGCAATATCAAGCAAAGAAACCTGACACAGCGAGAAGGATTTATCAGGGGCTTTGATTTTTGAATCACGAGAGGGAGTAGTAACATGGAAAGTGTAATAAAATCTGCTGCCATGTTAAATGGGTCCCACCTCGTGTAGGGCCTACGCTAATGAATATGAGCTGCTATTCACCTTGATCTAATCCTCAAGCCTAGTGGATTGGTCTGTGATCCCTTTGTGCCCATCAAAGTTAGAATCTTTTTGTTTCACTTCACATTTTCGTTCCTTATATGTGTTTCGGCTATGGATTTTGTGGTTGACGTTGGTACGAGAAAGGGTAGATTTTGAGCTAAGAAAATGGATATTTAAAGCTTTTCTTTTTTATATTTGAAATGGGTTGCGATCCTTAGTGGGATTGTTGTTATTTGCCGATTGTTGATCAACATTTTTGTGGTTGCTTAGTTTCATTTGAGAGCTTTGTTTTTATTTGTTGTTGATGATTAAATTTTTTAGTCTCAATCTCTTATTATTGACCATCAACTATATGGTTAGCTTTTCAATTGTCTTGTGGTGGTTGCTGGTTCTTTGTCTAGATGGTTTGTTCTTCTTTTGCACAGGTTAGAAGAAATTTCCAAAATCTATTTACCATGGTAATTACTCGAAACATGACCACACTAGTGTTTTTATCATATCTATTCATTAAAGGTTTTCTATAAGAACCGGGGCAATTAAAATTTATTTCAGCAATAATTGACTTCTCTGTTTAATTCACCTACGGGCCTTGAGAACTCAATTGCCTCAGTTCATTTTATATAATATTATAGATATTAACTTCAAATAAGGTTATTGATGCCATTTCATTTAGACCAAAATGGCCAAAACATTTTATACCATACAAAAATACAGACAAAATAACATCATTTTTATTTTATTTTAAATACTGATTCATACTAAAAATATCAGCTAATACATCCTAGAATCACTTCGATAGTTTCGTTCGGCCACAAGAAAAAACTTCATTTCCCGCGCGTCTGCTGCCTTTACAATCAAATTAATTCTGCACTGTCAGTTTGATGATGTGACTAATCAATATATATATATATATATATATATATATATATATATATATATATATTATATGTTTGCAGTAGTAATATTATATATATAATATAATATTATATATATAATAATGTATTATATATATATATATATATATATATATATATATATATATATATAGATAATATTACTACTGTAGTACATATATATATATATATATATATAATATTGTTTATGAGATGTATTGAAAATGCAAAAATAAAAACAATAAAACTTAAAAAAAATATTATAAGAAAATAAAATTGTTATCAACTTTGATTTTATAAAAAATAAAATTACATTTAATTTTTTTGTTTTTTAAGTTTTTTCATATATATATATAAATAGTATAACCCTGAAACAGTACATCAAAACACTTTAAAACCAAAATATTTTCTAGAAATAGAAAAAACAAAACCAAAATCAAAAGACACTTTCAGCACTTGCTAGTGTGGCTTCAGCTGCCAATCACTGCATGAAAGAATTGAAGGCTCAAATAGTAGGGATGCGTGGAGTGAGTCTTACCACTGAGTTTTCAAAGATGTCATGCACAAAGAAAGGAGCACCACTGCTCTTAGTTCATTTTTATCCCATTCATCTAAATAATTATTTATATTCCAAATAATTATTTATATTCCAAGACAAAATGAAGTTTTTCTCTATTTTCAATGAGGAATGGAGTAAAAAAAAACCATATGGAAACTTTAGTGCAAAAGACCTAATTCAGGGCTGAGAACACTAGTACATGTAGAGATTTTTTTTTAATTTTAATTTTAATTTCAACCTGATACATAGTTAGAAATCTTAAATCCAAACTTTGATATATGCCGGGAAAAAATGCAATGAGATTCTGTATGTGATTTTCTATTGATTTCCACGGTATATAATGACTCTTTATTTTTGAATGAAGACCTCATTAGTTATCATAATGCGGTATAGTTAGTCATTGCTTCCATATCATTGAACATGGATTAACATAGAATTCACTGTAATTTCTTAACTCAGATTGCTTGGTGAATTTGGTGATGATGATTTTAGCAAAAGCAACAAGGTTTACACGTGCAGAGACACAAGATAAAGGAGGAGCCACTTGAGCTAGAAATGTATAATCAAGGCACGCACTAAGGGTCTGTTTGGTATTGTGATTGTTGTTATGGTTGAAGTTAAAAATAGTTTTATGAAAAACACTTTTAGTTTATGGTCTATAACTAAAATTGAAGTGTTTGGTTAAAACTTAAAACTATGGTTGAGTTTGATGTTTAATAAAAAACAATTTCATGTATTTGGTTACCATGGTTTTCATATATATATATATATATATATATATATATTGTTTTTTAAATATTGTAGATTTAATAATCATAATAATAAAATGTAATTAATAATTCAAGTACATTAGACACTTGTTTTCATTCTCCCATCAAACTTCTTGCAATTCCATCACGAACTAAATCGATACGTAGAAGGTCTCTACGATCACTTGCTATTTGATCAAGGAACAATATCTGACAAAATATCATCAGGAACAACATTTGTGATCAATAGTGAGTTTCAAGATCTCTATCTACATATTGTAGAGATATAATTTCAATGTCAAATCTAGTTGCAAGTTTCTGATCCATAATCAATCGAAAAGTAGCAGGTTTGTGGAGTGAAATGAAGTCATATGCATTTCCCTTTTATCAGGGTTGGTCTCTATCTACACATTTATTTATTTATTTAAAATATGTTTTTGTATATATTTTTTTTAAAATCAAATTGGGTCTGACCCAACTATATGGGCCAACCTAGCCAAGTTGGGGCTAGGGACCACCTCTGTTGGCCTTGGGCTAGGCCAAGAGAAAGTCTAGCCTAAGTGTTTTAAAAAAAGAAAATGGTGCGCTGCATTGTTCACGTATTATGTGAAAAATACAGAGTGAATTAATTCACTCATGTATTATTCACATGTAACACATGAATAGTAATAGGGTGGTCGGTCAACGGTGACGAGAGGCTCACCTGCCGATACCAACGGGTAGAAAAGGACGAGGTGAGTTTTTTTTTGTGGCAATGATGTTAGAAATGATGGCATGTGGTGGTCGGGAAAAACGTCAAAAGGTTGTTGGTGGTGCTATTGTCAGGGCTTGCTGCTGCTGCTGGAGGTCACGACAGCATGGAGGAGAAGTGGATGGTGCTGAGGGGGATGATAGTGATGCTCTCCAGGAACTGCTGTTGGAGGAGAGAGATAGAGCTACCAGTAACTATGGAGAGAAAGAGAGACCATCGACTGACTAGAGGAGAGGGAGGGAGTTGCCGATGACCGTGAGGATACGAGCAAGTCTAGTGAAAACTGAGGTCTAACCTCAGTTTCGTGCCAGTGAAAAGATCCAAAGCTGAGGTTAGACCTTAGTTTTTATGGGTCTCACGATTTAAAAAACTATACTGCATCATTTATCAAATGGTTTGGCTCTGCTGTGAGCCTCAACCACAAAAAAGTCATTGCAGAGCTAAACACCCACTAAATTGAGTCATGCACCAAATGGAAGGAGACAAGGGCTTGCTCGTATAATGCTCATGCAAATAAGGAATGAGCTTTACTTTGTCATTCAATTTGGTCCCTTTCCCTCTTTTCTCCAATATTTCTTGTAATTAGTGAGTGTTTTTGATTCACTTCAATTTGATTTTTAAATAAAGACTAACCATATCAATTTTTTTCATTTTAAAATTAAAAATCAAAATTGAATCAAAGCCGATTTAGGTCATGTTTGGCACGACGTTTCAAAAAATGTTTTTTGAAAAAGAAATTAAAAAAATTATTTTTATTTTTTACTTTAAATTAAAAAAATGATGTTTAAGAGCATTTTGATATGTTAATGACCAAAATGATTTTTAAAAAAAAAACTTTAAAAATACTTTTCTAAATAAAAAATACTTTTCTAAATAAAAAATACTTTTAAAAAAACCCTCAATCACAGTCTCAAACTAACCCTTAAACCGTTCAATTGCTATTTAGTTTGGTTTGGTTAATTAAAGTAGAAAACCAAAAAAAAACTATTTAAGTTTTCTAGGTTATTCTTGGGCTTTCTGTGATTTGTTTTGGACTTTTTATCAAATTTTAATGGAGCCTTGTAATTGTTTTAAATAATATATTTTAATTGCGCAATTTTCCATTAATAAATTTCTATTTCCTAGAATCTCATCTCTATTAGCAGGACAAATTTCACAACAAACACCAAGGTTAATAAAATCTAAATTTGCAAAACATGACAGACTTAACAATAAATAAATAAATTACCCCCTTCACAGGACCTAAAGACAAACAACAGAGAAGCTGAAGCTGATATTGTCACAAACACAACACACCAAGAACATAAATCTTCATTGTACATATCATCTCAAGCCTTTTATTCACTTCTTATTTTCCTCCTTCCTCTGGGCAGGGAAGGATTCTCCAGATAGGAAAAGTACAGGCATAAATAGCGCATTATTAGTATATCAATTTTTTTTTCATTTAAATAAATTTCTTTTGAAACTGGAAAAAAAACCTGGATATGTTTTCTTAAGGGAAAAAAATAAGAAAATATATTGATTTAGTTTCCTAATTTAATATATTGATTTACTTTCCTTTACCATGACGAGAATATTTTGCCACTCAAATTAGAAAGCATCTTTCCTGTAAAAAAACGCGCATTGAACCCAACAATTTAAGGAAATAGGGTATTTGTGATTTATAATTATGTGAACAATATTAATCCTTTTTTATTTATGTATTTTAAAAGTATTTTTTTAAAATTATTGTTATATTCTATTTTTTTAGGATTTTTTGATGATATTAAAAAATATATATTTTTTTAAAATATATTATTTTATTATATTTTTAAATGAAAAAAACTTTTAAAATAACGGAAACAATCCCTAAAACGAGATGCCCCTATTATAATTTATATCGTAAAATTGAGATCTTTCCTGTTCTATGGACATGATTTATCGCTCTCGTTACTTTGAGCCGTTCAGAAAAATCGAATGGCTAAACCACCGATCTTTTTTGCCGATTGATGCTTTATTTTTCAAGAAATAATACAAGAAATCCTACCATTTTCCCTCGGTAGCGTTGGTCTTGTCTTGTCCGAGTAATCGATTTATATGTAAGTTCAAGAAAAGGCAAACAACAACGACACGATGCTGGTAACTAAATTCTAGAAATCAAATAAGCATTAAAACAATCTTCTAATTCAAGACCAAAACACATTTTGATTTTATGAACCCTTACAGGTTTAATTACCCCTGACTGCATGACTGCCACTGCATTTCGCCGGGCCATCGATCAAGTACCCGGAGCCACTGCTCATCGAAACGGAAACCACCACATCCTCGCACACAACCACCATTAGTTGAGGCCACTGAGGAAACCTAGATACCCTAGCGTAACCATAGTCCACCACCAACGTCACATTAAAGCTCACCGATCCATGTTTTAGCTCCTTATAAATCCCATGCAAAGCCAGTCCTTCAACGTAAGAGTCGACAGCAGAGATAGACACGTTCAATGTCGAGGTGACATTGTTTTTGTAGTCCTGTTTGAAGGGAACCATTCGTGCTTGAGATAACATTCTGGTCCTGTAAGAAACTGTGGAAGTCACTCCATGGTAAGGGATTTCGAACCTCATAGGATTATAGATCTCGAAACTCGCGTTCCAGCTGGCCGTGAGGCTGTGATAGAATGATAAATTGAAGTTTGTGAGGGAGAGGGAGTTGACTTGGAATTCTGGGATGGGCCAAGACGGTTCGATTGAAAACAGTGATCTGAGCATGATTATGATACAACAAATACATAAACAGATAATTAAGTGGAGTTTATCACTATCAGAATGTGATGCTTTTGAAACATGGTCAGTGGAAGAATCGATATTGGCGGTGGCGGTAGATGGCGGGTCTTGCTCGGAGAGGAGAGGACGTTCATCCATGATGGATCCTGAGAGGATCGTGAAATTGGTAGTGATTTTTCCCTCAAGCTGTGAGAAATGTTTATATGGGATGGGAGAGAAAAACATATTTATCTTTCCTTCTTATTAGAAAGAACCCTTAATTGGAAAAATGTTAATTAAGCCCTCATTTAATATTAATTTAGTTTCCTGATAAAAAAAACAATCGTATTGATTTACTTTCCCTCACACATGAAGAGGAGAATATCTTGGTAATCAAATTTGAAAATATCTTTCTGTGATAATTACAGCAGGGAGGAATTAATAGATGAATTCTAATAATTCAATATTTTAGTATAATTAAAGTAATAATTTGTTTTGATTTTCTATACAAAACAGTTATTGAAAAAAATCTCTCATGCTTAGAATGAGACACATATTTTATATATATACACGAGTGTAATTCGAGTAAATATATTTCACGCAGAGTTAACATGTGGGATTAACTTTCTTTTTTTTATTTTTAAATCGTGCAGAGTCAAGATTACAGTTCATTAGCTTTCTTTTTAATATTTCATTTGCATGAACTTTTGAATTTTTAAAAGTTAATAATGCATGTACTGTTTTGAATTGTAATTTGTTTATTGTGAACTTTTGAATTTCTGATAAGGCAATAGTGCAGTACATGTACTGTTCCAATCCACGATTAGATATGAGTGTAGTTGAACAGTACATAACTGGTTTGTTTTAACTTTTCTTTTTAAATGTGTGTGTATATATATATATATATATATTGTTTTAAAATCACTTATATAATATCGAATTCAATGTAATGGTCTTGTTAATTAGTCTATGAAATAGAGTATCAAATGATGATGGACACTCTTATATTGTACTAGAGGATTTCTTAAGAAATTTGATCTTCTTTAAGGCAGCAAAAATCTCTCCGAGATCCCTTAATTTATTATTATTAAATCAAAGTACCCATAAATTGGTCTTCAAAGTTCAAATTACAACCCGGCCGCACCCATAGTCAGCACGGGGGACTCAGTGACTTGGACTCAACCCAAATCCATTAGGCCCAGTTTAAAGCCCATAGAGTCCTCTCCTCTTTCTTTTTCTTTTTCTTTTCTTTTTCTTTTTTGGAAAAAAGGGTAGCCAGTTAGGCTCCAAACAAAGAAAAGAAATTTCCAAGCCAGCGACAGATTTTAAACTCTGGAATTTATATTTCCAAGGAAATGTTGTATTTCAAGAAATTATAATGCAAAGCTGTAAAAACCAAAATAATTTTCAGATATTCAGAAAAAACTAAATAGAAATAATTAAATTTAAAAGTTGAAATCAAGTATTCTCATAATTGGTTATTATGCTTCTTAACTTTACCGGAGAAAAAAATAAAAAGGCACACGTCTATGAATTTAAATTTCGAATTCAATTGTTGGAAAGATGGGACTTAGATTTGTGTTCCTTTCTTGGCCTCAATGCAGAAAGAACAATCATGGTGTTGAGACAAGACAAGAAAGCTTCTCCGGCCCCATGTATCCACTCATTTTGTTTTTATCATTGATTGGCTTGAGTAGTTAAAATTAAGATACATGATTGTTTTTTAAAATAATTAGTTTATTTAAAAAATATACTAAATTAATATTGATATATCAAAATAAATTGAAAACACAAAAATATTAGATCTCTTTACATTGTGTTTCAAAAGCGTTTTTGAACACATTTTACATTTTTTATTTTTTTATTTTTTTTTACTTTTAAATTAAATATTTTTTTAAAATATTATTTTAGTGTATTTCTTAAAAAAACCAATCCGCTTAAATTAGAAGCAATTAATAACTATTGGGACTCCCAAGAATTTCTTTTTTTAAAAGATAAAACCTTCTGGCATCATTTAATTGACGAATAAATGAGGACTCATTGATAGCAAAAACACCACGCTAGCGTTGTTTAATGGGCATAAATCACTACACTACAAAAGTTAGCCCACTAAAAAATAATAATTTCCCTTATGAAATAAAATAATACATTCCTTTGTGACAAAGAATGTGAAAGGAAGCAATCTAAAATCAATAAATAAAAAAATCCAATCATTTTACAGCTTTAAATTATAGTCTTCATTTTCCACCATATTTAGTCAACAACTTTATAAGACATTTGCTGTCACCAGGCAATTAGTTAGAATATCCAATAATTCAATTATAGTTTCCGCGTAAAAGTTTTTCCAGTTCAAAATTGATTTCATCCACCACCGTTGATTTCATGTGGGTCCAACAAGAAAAATCAAACGAGCCGTTGGTTGAAAGGTGGTGGCCTGTTAGGTTCGGAAGCAAATGGCCACATGGAGATTCCGTGCGTCGCGTCTGTAATCACGGGATTGCACCATCATCCAGCATAGCATGTGCATGTGAAAACCCTAAAATGAGAAAATTAGTTCAATCACTCATCTCGTAAAATCCACACCCTAACAAGGGTATTCTTGTCACTTTATTTTTTTATCACCAAAATGAAAAAAAATATTTTGGCTAGATTAAGGGGGTGTTTGGGAGAGCTTTTCGAAAGTACTTTTTGAAAAAAATTGAAATTTTTTTATTTTTATTTTTATTTTTTTATTAATTTTTTTGATGTTTTTAGATAATTTTGATGTGCTGATGTCAAAAATAATTTTAAAAAAATAAAAAAACATCATTTTAATGCATTTTTAAACGAAAAATATTTTAAAAAATAATCGCAACTACACTTTTAAATAGACACTAAAAAAAACTCTGATAAGTCGTCAAAGTTCAAAAAATCCCCAATTAAGTTTCATAGTTTTGAAAAAGTTTTTATTTAGCTCCTAGTAATTAAATAATTTATGGGTCATTTGATTTCATTTTGATATGTTTTTTGTGCTATTAAAAAACAAATATGAAAACAAAAACATTTTTTCTGTTCTTTAAAATATATATAAAAAATCAAGAACCGGTTGTGAAAACATTTTCCTTTCTTCTCTATACACTAAAACAAAACTCAAAATAAGAAGACAATAAATAGGCCCTTGCAATATTAGAAATTTTAACATTTTGGAAAATATAAGGTTAATATCGAGAAACTCTAAACTTTAAAGACTTGAATGGAAAATTACTAGATCTATAAGAATTAATATAAAATTTACCCATTAAAAAACGGGCTGTTATTTGTGATGTAGTGACGGTTTGAAAGTATAGTTGTGGTTGTTTTTTTTTTTTTTAAAAAAAATATTTAGAAAAACATTAAAATATTTTTTTCTTATTTTTTAAAAAATAATTTTTGATATTAGCATATAAAAATGATCTAAAAATATTAAAAAAATTAATTTAAAATAAAAAATTAAATTTTATTTTATTCAAAATTTTTTTGGAGTGATGAATTACGGAGGAAACTTGAAATTTATAAGTGGAGCCAGCCACCGTTTTCTCTACTCCCCACTTTAATTGTGCAAACAGCACACTAACCCAGCCGAGTCAACCGACACGGCAATGCTAAATTCTATCTTGATTTTTCTTTCCATTATTTTTTTATTTGGCATTATTTATTAATTTTTCTTGGTGGGCTTCGTAGCTTCCCACCTCTGCATTGCCACTTTAAATACATGTCATCATCTGCTATCAGTTACCACGACTAACCATATCAAGTGTCTCCTTCTGTAACCTTCTCTCAGAGAAAACGAACGACAAACTTCTTTAATTTCTCTTCATTAATCTTCTCCAACTTTCAGTTCATTCTTGATCTTCTGCCAATGGGTTGCCGTGCAACATGCTGGCAAGTACTTGTTTGCGTTACACTGTGTTGTACTTTGGTTTTTGTTAATGCCGAGGATCCTTACAGGTTCTTCACCTGGAATGTTACCTACGGTAACATATATCCACTTGGTGTAAAACAACAGGTTTGTGCAATGATTTTTCTCTGCAAAAGTTGTAACCTAACGACTCTTTCTCTTGGTTGATCTGAAAAAAAGATTTCTCTTTCTTCTTTTTTGTGTTCTTTGTGCAGGGGATTCTGATAAACGGACAATTTCCAGGGCCAGATATCTATTCCGTCACCAACAATAATCTCATCATCAATGTCTACAACAGCTTGCCGGAGCCATTTCTCTTATCTTGGTAAGAATTCTCTTCAAAGTTCTGTCAATGTCATTTGAAGTTTCTCCCGGCAATGGTGTGATGAGGTGGAAACTGTCGTCCTAGCACTTTTCTAGAGGGGTATTTCAGCTTTCGTGTTGCACGTTTTTCTTTATTTTATAAAATAATTTTCCCCCTCCCATGTAGTCCCGTTTCACATTTATATTTAGTGCATACAGTTTTGGCAAGTGTTTAATAATTATATTCTTTAGCAGTTGAACAACACGCCAAGGCAACTCAGACCACCTTTATGTGACATATGGTTAGAGTTATCAGCACACTCACGTAATTAATTTAATCAATGCTATTAGAAATGCTTTAAGCGGTTAAGCCAAAGTTAATTATATAGCTATCTCGTGAGAGTGTTTGGTAAGGCATCTCAAAAGCACTTTCAAGAAAATTTGAAATTTTTATGTTAAATTAACCCTTTTTTTTGATTTTTTTTAATATTATTTTGATATGTTAATATTAAAAATAATTTTAAAAAATTAATATATTTTTAAATAAGAAATATTTTCAAAAACCATGTTAGCCCTACTATCATTAGATAAGCGAAGAAGCACGCATCAAAAGTCTAGACAACTTTGAGCCCAAGCAATACCTATTAGATTGAGTCCAAGTAGTAGCCCACATAAATTATGCCTAACTTTCCGGCTGTGGAGTTCTAGATGTTGACATATTGCCCCGTGCCTGTAATTTAGTAGTTGTTTGCTGGGGTATGATCAATATGAATTATAAAAACAGCTGTAAAGTTGCTGCTAGAAAAAAAAATAATAATCTGTAAAGTGCTGTTGGTGTAAATATTTTAGATTTGATATGCTTTTTACGTGGTTTTGGGACTAATTTGGCAAGATGAAACAGGAATGGGGTTCAGCAAAGGAGAAACTCATATGAAGATGGAGTATATGGGACAACATGTCCAATCCCTCCTGGCAAGAACTTCACTTACATTTTACAAGTGAAGGATCAGATTGGAAGCTTCTACTACTACCCATCTCTTGCCTTCCACAAGGCAGCTGGTGGGTTTGGAGGCATCAGGATCCTTAGCAGGCCGCTAATTCCTGTCCCATTCCCTGAACCTGCCGATGATTTTACTGTTCTTATCGGAGATTGGTACAAGGCCAACCACACGGTAATTGACAAACTATATCAGTAGTATAACCTCGAAATTTTATTTAATGTTGCTTCGGTTGTAATGAATTTGCAATGCTATTCACTCTATCAGGCATTGAAGGCCATTTTAGATCGCGGTCACAAGCTTCCTTCCCCAGATGGCATCCTGGTCAATGGTCGTGGACCCAATCAGACATATTTCACCTTTCAACCTGGTAACTGTTTGAGGCCATGGTTATAGTTTATGGCATGTTTCAGATCTCGAGACTTGGAAAGATCAGAATGTAATGAAATCATGGGCATTGCATTTCTTATCGCAGGAAAAACTTACAGGCTCAGAATATCAAATGTTGGGCTACAGCATTCTCTCAATTTTCGCATTCAAGGCCACAAGATGAAGCTAGTTGAAGTGGAGGGCACTCACACTCTTCAGACTACGTATTCGTCACTGGATGTCCATGCCGGACAGTCCTATTCGGTGCTGGTCACCGCTGATCAGACAGCTCGGGACTATTACATTGCTGTCTCTACTCGTTTCACCACCAAGATCCTTACCACCACTGCCATACTTCACTACAGCAACTCCGCCAAACAAGTGTCCGGTCCCATCCCTGGTGGACCAACCACAGAAATCGACTGGTCTCTTAACCAGGCTCGTTCTATTAGGCGAGTCCCTTGTAACTCATTACTGATTCCTGACATTGCGACTGGCCTGGCAATGTTTTACATTTCAAGTGAATTATTGTTCTGACATTTTTCATACGGTTGATCATTCCAGGACAAATTTGACAGCAAGTGGACCAAGACCAAATCCACAAGGATCATATCACTATGGAATGATTAACCTTACTAGAACCATCAAGCTAGAAAGCTCTGCAGCTCAAGTTAATGGCAAGCAGAGATACGCAGTTAACAGTGTATCATTTGTTCCCGCCGACACCCCTCTTAAGATTGCTGACTACTTTAAGATCGGAGGTGTTTTCCGCGTCGGAAGCATTTCAGACCATCCAACCGGCAAGAAAATGTACCTAGACACATCTGTCATGGGTGCCGATTTCAGGGCCTTTGTTGAGATTGTGTTTCAGAACCACGAGAACATCGTCCAGAGCTGGCACATCAATGGATACTCCTTCTGGGTGGTCGGGTAAGAACTTGATAACTTTTATGCTACATTTACCAGTCAAATAAATTAGAGTAAGCTCAATAAGTGGGTTTATTTAAATACATATGATCATGCTTCTAACTCAATTTAAAACACACAGTATGGATGGAGGGGTGTGGACTCCAGCTAGCCGTAATCAATACAATCTCCGGGATGCAGTTTCGCGTTCCACGACTCAGGTGAGATACTTTCTCTAGTATTTAGAGCTGATCGCCATGCTTCGATGCAACAAAAACTCGACAAATTATGGTTCTTGCTGCAGGTGTATCCCAAGTCATGGACTGCTATCTACATCGCACTTGATAATGTTGGAATGTGGAACATCAGGAGTGAATTCTGGGCGAGACAATACCTTGGTCAGCAGTTTTATTTGCGTGTTTACTCACCAGTTGAGTCACCTCGAGATGAATATCCAATTCCCAAGAATGCACTTCTCTGCGGGAGAGCCACTGGCAGAAGAACCAGACCTCTATAGATAAACCATCACCGCTACAAGACCCTAACTCAGGGTCCCATTCTTTGTTTCAAATATTTGTATTTGGTTAATTTAAAGATGTTTAACTTTTATAATAATTTTGAATGTCATTCTTTTGATGAATTACAAAATCCAAGCTTCAAACTAATTCTCTTAAAATATAATTTGCTCTAAATTATTTTTAGAACAAAATTAATGTCTAAATTTATATTAAGGGGTTAAAATGTTCTTTCAATAATTTGATGTACTTTTGTTGTTTGTATGATAATTAAGTGTATGAAAGCCATCCTTATGACATATGGCTTTAGCGGTTTCTTTTCCCTCGTCTCATTGGCGATGCTTCGAACACGCAGGAAAGAACGGCTTTTGATAGATGGGCTAAATATTGGCCCGGAATGCTTGCTAACGATAAGAGCAGAACTAGATTTTTACAGGATGTTGTTACCTACTTTTTGGATCTTGTGTACTAAAAATAAGAAAAAAGAGAAAATACAAAAAAAAATCAAAGAATATATGGTGTACTGAAAGAATATATATAGAGCGTCCAAGAAATTATCAAAGATTTGTTGAAAATGATCAAAATATACAAAATTAAAAAATTTAATAGTGTATTTTTGATTGATGAAGGCTTTATTTTTTAAGAAATTAATTTGAGGAAAAAATCAAAATTGGATGTCTAAGGACTCAATTAAATGTTTTCATGGTTTAATCGAATTTATCGAGGGCTTCATTTCAAGAAAATCAGTATTTTATTTCAATTTAGACTTTAATAGGAAAAAAATAAAGTATTGGGTCAAATTAAAAATTTTAAGAGTTGATTAGGTCAAATCAGGGGACTTTAATTACATAAATATTGAAGTTTGATAGGCAATTAGGGACTTGATTGAAGAAATAAAAAACTCAAAGACTAAGATAAAAAAGACGTGTGAATGTAAGGGCCTGAAATTGATCAAATCAAGGTCTAAACTAAAGAAATTGGAAGCTTATTGGGAAATTGAGGGTCAAAATACACAAATTTAAAATCAATGACTAAAATGAAAAAAAAAGATCAACTTTGAGGCTAACAGTTGAGTTTGACAAAGCTGAAATTTGCATAAAATTAAAAATTATGAGGCAATTGTAGGTGCAATTAAAATAAATAAATAAAGACTCAATTGAAATTTATTAATTTCAAATTAAAACTCTAAACAACTTTTAAACACACAAATTAATGAAGGTGAGTGATACATCGTTCGTCATCTGGCATCCTTGTTTTGTAAATTTTGATTAATTGAGTTTATACTTTTAAATGAATGAATGTAAAGCTACAAACTTCCAAACTAAATAAGGTTGAATCCAAATAAAAAATGTGCATCCCCTATCCTAACTTTTAGTGGTCTCAGGTGACTATGATGTTAGAATTTCTTTGAAGAAACCTTGATAGTAGGGCAACTCAATTTGCCCTAACATTTTTTTGTTTTTTGATATAAATTCATAATTCCAAAGGATTTTGAACTACTTTTGAAAAATATCAAAAAAATATTTTTGTTTTTTTAACATATGTGAGATATGAACTTATATCTAAGTTGTATAGATGATAATAAATAAAAAAAATATTTTTTTTATTCTTTTTTATAATGCAAGATTATAAACTTATATGTAAAACATGTTTATGATATTAAATAAGAAAAACCCAAAAAAATCTATTTGTTTTCTTTTAATATGTGAGATTATGGACTTATACATACAATATATTTTTGATATTAAATAGAAATATAGTTTATTTTATTTTTATGTTGGCATTAGAATGATTAGGTTGTAACTTTATAAGAAATGACTCTTTTTTTTTTTTTAATGAGAAGGACTTTTTTAAACCCTAGATTAAACCCAACGGTTAGAAAACACAATATTAACTTAGTTAAAATCAGGTATATAAACAATGTAGTTTACCTCACATAAAATATAATAGGGGTATTAGTACATTCTCTTTACAAAATCAATCCTTTTACCCATAATCTAAAAGCAACAAGGTTTCTTAGTGACCAAAATTTTAGGTGAGGACTCCTATTTTTTATTTTATTTTATTGATAAATGACAAGATTCATTTTCTTTTCCACTCGTATCATTTTTGATAATCCCGATATGGAGAGTGATCATCGTGACACCACATTAGTGAGATACAAGTAAAAAAAGAGCAAATATAAAAAAGAAAAAGAAAAAGAAAAAAATTGGGGTTCGAATAAAGCATTTTATGTCAAATAATCCTTAATAAAAAAAATCTTCAAATTTATGGGCAAAAATGTAAACTTCCAAAGATTTTGGTGTGCTATCCTCCTCTCCCCGAAGCTTCCTAGTACCTCAGCTGGCCAGGTGAACAAATATAACAGGCCTCCTTGATTCTCATTTCAGAAATGATAGAATCAATTATGCTGTGCAAAATGACAGCACTTCAACAGAGTATTCAAATTTTGTCGAACTAATTGTCTTTTACTTGTCATTTCTTTCGCATTGAAATAAAACCAATCAAATATCATAGCTAAACACAAAATCTAACAATTCTCTTCTATGATTGCATCGACTGTCTAGTTTATACGGCAGCAAATAGACAGGGGGGAATCCGTAGAAAGGGCTAAGGAGTGATGCCTAATTCTTGTAAGTTTGCATTCTTGTTGTGAAAGAAGATCCACCATTCCGGCACTTGCATAAACTGCTGTAGAGTTTTGAAAGCTTATAAATACTAGAAAATTTGGTGAGGAATCTATCTTGAGCTAGTACAGGAGATAAATAGGAAGTCCAAATAAAGGAAGGGAGGAGCATCTTGGTTTCCTTTATTATAATGGGAAGCAAAACTTTTCTTAAAGTCCTATACGAGGCCATTGTTGGTCTTGGCTTTGCAAATGCTGAGGTTCCGGCTGTTTTTGTATGGGGAGATTCGACAGCTGATGTTGGGACCGACAATTTCTTGCCAGGATTCAAAGCAAGGGCTGACTTTCCTCCCAATGGAATTGATTTTCCCTACTCTAGACCAACTGGAAGGTTCAGTAATGGTTTTAATAGTGCTGATTTTCTAGGTTAGTACAAGAATTGTTGATGATCTTGTTGGAAAATAAGAAAAATCAAATTTTGGTGAAGAAGAGTTACTGTTCAAATCACCCTCAGGTTTTTGTCCCTGAAGAACAAAAACAAGCACTGTTCAAATCAGTGCAAAAGAACCGAGAACTCGCCTGGAATTTTCCCAGAATTTATGCAAGAATTAAAACACAATTCAAGGCAATAACAAGTGTATAACAAGGGGCAGAATAGCTCAAGGTTACTGCCATCCCTTTAACTTTATTTATAGAAAAAGATCAAATTACAAGAATAGAAATTCAAAGCTATTACAATCTTTTTTTCTACTTAAAACAGAAATAAATCAGAGAAAATAAAGCAACAAGATATGATCAAATATAATTTGATCTTACTTAACTAAAACACAAACTCTTAAATTAAAACATGATAAAAACAATAAAGGAAAAAAAACAAGATGATCTTCACGGTTCCAGATTCTTCATTTTCAGCAGACTTGGGATCAGTTGACTTTTGTTGACTTTGATCCTTCATTTTCAACACTCCCCCTTGATTCCAATCTGCTCATGCCAATCATCTCTCTCAATTCTTCAAACCTTTCTTTGGCTAAGGGCTTTGTAAACAAATCTGCCAATTGTTCCTTTGAGGTGCAATATTTCATCTCAAGTTCACCCTCTTGCTGAAATTGCCGAATGGCATGGAACTTAATCTTCATGTGCTTGGTTCGATCATGAAACACCGAATTCTTAGATATAGCAATGGCTCGACATATTGTCACAAAACAATTCAAGTAGGGTTCAAGTTGATTTAGGCTCAAATCTCCCAATATTTTCCTTAGCCAAACAAGCTGATTTGCAGCCTACATAAGCCGCAATATATTCAAACTTTCTCATGGGTAGAGTGTGCAACCACACTTTGCTTCTTAGAGTTCCAGCAAAAAAAATGCTTCTTCCCATGGAAAAACAATAACCCGAAGTGCTCACCATCTCTTCATCACTTCCAGCCCAATCACCGCCACAAAAGCCTATCAATTTGACAGCTTTCTAGCTTATCAAACATCAAGCCATAATCCAGTGTTCCCTTTAAGATACCTCAACACTCTTTTGGCAGCAACATAGTGTGTTTGACTTGGATTTTGCATAAACCTTGAAAGGTAGTTCATCTGTAAACACAATGTCCGGTCTTGTGGCAGTCAAGTATAGCAAGCTTCCAATCAAGCTTCTATAAATTCGACCATCGACTTTGTGTTCATCATCATCCTTCATCAATTTTTGTCCAGCCCACCATGGGAGTGTCGACGAGTTTGCAATTATCCATTGCAAATTTGTTCAAGAACTTCATTGTGAAGTTCCTTTGACACACAAAGCACCCCTGCTTTTTTGATTGAGTGATTTCCATCCCCGTAAAAATAAGATAGCAAGCCCAACTCATTCATCTCAAATTTGTTCTTCATTTTTCAGCTTGAATTCATCAACCAGACAGCTCATGATTTCCAAAGTGATCGATAGATCATCAACATAAACCGATACAATCAATATATCCTTGCCAACCTTTTTTTCACATACAAAGTAGCTTCATTTAGGCTCTTTTCAAAACCCAAACTCAGCAAGAATTCATCTAGGTGGCTATACCAAGCTCTAGGAGCTTGTTTCAAACCATACAAGGCCTTCTTGAGAAGGTAGACCTTGTTGGCAGTGATGTTGACTTCAAAACCCTTCAGGGTTGCTCAACATATATTTCTTCATCAAGTGTGCCATTTAAGAAGGCTGACTTGACATCCATTTGCCACACATACCATCCAATTTGTGCAGCAATCATAAGCAACAATTTGACAAGATCAAGCCGAGACACGTGAGCAAAAGTGTCATGAAAAGTCTATACCGGTTCTTGAGAATACCCCTTAACCACAAGCCTTGCTTTGTGTTTGTTGATGCTGCCATCTGCATTAATTTTGGTTTTGAAGATCCATTTTACCCCAATCACTTTCCTCGTTAACCGGTCTCGTCCCACAAGTGTCCATGTCTCATTCTTCTCAATCATCAACAACTCCTCCTTCATAGTCGCCATCCATGTGTGTGAGTTCATAGCTTCTTGAACATCATAAGGTTCAGCTTTCTGCTACATTGCACCTGCTATAGACCTCACTTAGAAGCCTTGTTCCTCTCACAGGGTTCATCTTCATCATCGAAGCAGGTTGGACAATTTCTCGGGTTGGAATTCATCATCATTAGTCTTCTGGGCTAGTTCATCTTCCCAATTCCAGATTTTGTCTTCATCAACTCTTACATTCCTTGCAATCACAGCTTTGTTAGATTTTTAAATCAAACACTTTATAACCACTAGATTTAGTGCTATAACCTAACAAAAATCCCCCAACTCAGCCTTTTTGATCAAGCTTCCCTCTATTCACCTCGGGCAAGTAGGTAAAAACAGGGGACTTCCAAACACTCTCAAGTGTTCAACATTCGGTTTGTAACCATGCCACAACTCATAAGGAGTTTTCTCTCCCAACACTTTAGTAACCATTCTATTCAGAAGGTAAGAAGTCTGTACTTTACAGCCTCTACCAAAAATTTGAGTGGCATCTTCTTCTCAAACAAAAGGCATCTAGCCATCTCCATCAAGGTTCTATTTCTTCTCTCACACACACCATTTTGTTGGGGTGTGTATGGTATAGTGAGTTGGTGTTTGATCCCTTCTTTTTCTAAAAGTTCATCAAGTTTGTGAGAGGTGAATTCACCCCCCCATTGTCGGACCTTAAAGCCTTCAGCTTTGGTCTCAGCTTCTCTCTCGGTTGCTGCTTTAAATTTCACAAATACATCAAACACTTCCCCTTTTGTTTTGAGAAAGTAAACCCAACAATATCTACTATAGTCATCAATGAATAGCAAGAAATACTTAGCACCATTTAAAGATTCAGATCCCTCATAGGGACCACACACATCAAGTAAAAAAACCAGCTGCAACTTACAAGTAGCTCTAAAGGAATTTTCATTAAAAGCTATCCTTGTTTGTTTACCCAATTGACAAGCCTCACAAACCGCCTTTTGCTCTTGGATTTCGTGTAAACCAAAAACCATCTCATGATCTGCCATTTTCTTCAAAGTGGCATAGTTAAAATGCCCCTAATCTTTTGTGCCACAAAGATTGATTTTGAGTTTTCAGTTATGCTCAAATTCACATGCTCATTCTTCACACCAAGATTAAAACTTCTATTATTCATTTCAGCAGAGAAACAAAATCACCCCTTTAACATCCCTTATGGTGCATATGTTATCAATGAAGGATAGTGAGTAGCCTTCTTCAAGTAATTGGCCAACACTCACTAGATTTTGTTTAATTTCAGGCACATAAAGCACTTTATCAAAAGTTCTTTTGCCTGCCATTGTTATAATGTCCACATCTCCTCTCCCTTCAACACTCACATATTGACCATTAGCCACTTTTACTCTAGACTCATAATTCGAATCCAAGGTATTAAACATCTTAATGTCAGCAGTCATATGGTTTGTACAACCACTGTCAACAAGCCAGTTTGAAGCATTTACCTCTACTTGGTTGCAGCCTTGTTCGGGCCGTGGCCATGAACAAGTGCTCAGCTTTCAACTTCAGTTTCCTTTGCAACATAGGCCTGCTTTTGCAGCTCCAGATCCCCATGTTTGTTTTGCAAAACTTCGAAGGTGTCCATACTGATTACACCTCCTGCATTGAGTGTTCTTGAGCCAACACCATGACTCAAGATGATTAGTTTTGTTACAATACTTACAAGCAGGGAAATTGTTCCTTTTTTTCTCCTTCCCTTTGTGTTGAAACTGCTGGGATGATTCTTGTTTTGTTGCCGCTTTTTGTTTTGTTGAAATTTGCCAACTTCTCTTCTGCTTCCATAGTTCTCCTTAGGGAAATTTTGACTCGAAATTTTCCCTTGAAACTTGCAACAAAAGCTTTCTTCACTTGAGCTTTCATGCCCGAAAGCTTGCCTCTGCTTCCATCGCCTCAAGAGCATTGATTAGCTCTTGAAGGCTTAACCGAAAGTGCAGTCCCTTTGAATCCTCAAGAGAACAGATTTTGTTCTCAAATTTTTCAGGCAAACTCACAAGGACTTTTTCTACAACTCTTGATTCTTGAATATCTTCACCCAACAATCTCATCTGGTTGACAAGTTTGGAAATGTTGGATGAAAAATCCTTAATTGATTCAGTCTCTTTCATCTTCAGCCCTTCGAATTGCCTTTTCAAGTGCAATACCTGCATTCTTCTTGACTTCTCATCTCCTTGGAACTCAGCTTTCAGTTTGTCCCATGCTTCCTTAGCAGCTTTCACACGCCATGATTCTTGAAAAAATCTCCTCACTTACTCGCATTATGAATGCTAGTAAGGGCTTTGAATTTTTTTGCTCTTTGTTCATTAAAGTGCTTCAACTGGTTCATAGTTGGATTGTTGTTCAAGTGAAATGGTTCCCTTTCAGTCTCCACATCTTCCCATAAGTCAAAAGCTTTAAGATACATCTTCATCTTCACTGCCCATACTCCATAATTTGAGCCTCGTGAAGATAGGTGATTTTGACGAAAAATGATGAGGAGTCCATCTCTGTCAAAACAGATTTTTTCTTCTTGCGGTATTCCTTTGTACTCGAAACAAAGAACAAGAGTAGCAGTTGATGATTACAATCAATTCATGTATCTCTTAAAGAGCAAATCAAGATAATTTTCTTGATTAAATTTCTAAACACTCATGTTTCACTCACCTTCCCTTCAAAGTTAATAACTTTGAAAAATCTCACAATTCTCTCGTGTTTCTCACAGCCCTTCTAAGATCAGAATCGCTCTGATACCAATTGTTGGAAAATAAGAAAAATCAAATTTTGGTGAAGAACAGTTACTGTTCAAATCACCCTCAGGTTTTTGTCCCTGATGAACAAAAACAAGCACTGTTCAAATCAGTGCAAAAGAACCGAGAACTCGCCTGTAATTTTCCCTGAAATTTATGCAAGAATTAAAACACAATTCAAGGCAATAACAAGTGTATAACAAGGGGCAGAATAGCTCAAGGTTACTGCCATCCCTTTAACTTTATTTATAGAAAAAGATCAAATTACAAGAATAGAAATTCAAAGCTATTACAATCTTTTTCTACTTAAAACAGGAAATAAATCAGAGAAAATAAAGCAACAAGATATGATCAAATATAATTTGATCTTACTTAACTAAAACACAAACTCTTAAATTAAAACATGATAAAAACAATAAAGGAAAAAAAACAAGATGATCTTCACGGTTCCAGATTCTTCATTTTCAGCAGACTTGGGATCAGTTGACTTTTGTTGACTTTGATCCTTCATTTTCAAGTGTAGAATTTGTTTATGATTTGTCTTATTTCAAAGATGAGTACGTAGTGCTTGAGTGTAACATAGCCTTTTGTTGATGTTTCCATGGTCAGCTATGCCACTGGGATTCAATAGAAGCCCACTACCTTTCTTTGCTCTCGCTGGCAATCCAAAATTGCTCAAACGGCCAAGCTTTAGAGTTCATTTCTGCTTTGGGACTTGAATACGAAAAACAAATAATGGTAAGATCCTCCTTTTCCTGCCCGTTATTTACATGATGCTATCATGTTCAAAAGCTCACTGAAGCAACTGTTCTGCCCTGTTGACTTTGCAGAGAATCCTTGAGCTTGGAGCAAGGAAGATTGGTATTATCAGGTTGGATGCTGCCCATCTCAAAGGGTTTTCAATGAAAGTGGGGGCTGTTTGGAGGGTTTGAATGACCTTGCTTTAGAATTTCATTCAACAATCGACGCCCTCCTGATGAAGCTCGGCTCGGAATATACAGACCGAAAGTATTCACTTGGAAACACATATGAGATGAGCATCAATCTGATAGACAACCCTTTTCCATTCGGTAAGCTATTCTCTCTGAAGACAGCTTCAATGCATTGACAAATTTCAGTAAAAATGTTTTAGTATTGTGCATCAGTTGAGCTGACCATTCCTATATCTTCTGATCACTCATCAGGATTTAAAGAGGTGCAAACTGCTTGTTGTGGAATCACGAGGTTCAATGGCGAATGCATCTGTGACAAAAATGCAAATCTTTGTCTGAATCGCCATGAATACTTGTTCTGGGCATTTATTCCATCCTACAATGACTGCTTCAGAAACTAGCAGCTCTAACCCTCTATGCTGGTGAACCACGATTTGTATCCCCAATTAATTTCAAACAGTTGGCTGAGGCTTAATTTCAACAAGTTTTTCCTCAAAAGAAGAAGGTAATACAGAAACAACTTGAAAAGAAGAAAGACCAGCAAATAAGAAGAAGAGATAAGTATTTTTTCGGATTGTTTCTTGCTTGAAAAAATTGCATAGTATTTATAGGCTACCATAATGTAACAATCATATTTAATAATATTATGAAATTAAAATGTCTAAAAAATAATTTTCAATGGTTACAAATTTAATGTTTTCAATTTAAGGGTCATCAAAATAATAATAATAATAATAATAAATAAATAAATAAATAAATAAATTTGTTGGATCTTTTTCACAAATGAGTGTAATGTGTCTAACTTGATGTCTTTTAGACTATGAACCAGATTATAAAAAGTGTGAGATTTAACTTACAGAATTATTGGTGAAATATTTAATTTTTATGAATACAATAATTCTCATTGTAAGTTTTGTGTTTTTAATAGGTCATGCGCGTGCTTGATTATTCATGAGTGCTTTAAAGTTTTTGCTAGTATTTTATGGGAGCGGCCTCACTCCATATTCATATAAGTAATTCCATCAAGTGTTCATTATATTTTGAATGTTACCCATAAAATACTAGCAAAATCTTTACTAGTGAATGTAATGTTTGTCAACGGAAAAATACCATAAATACCATTAGATGTCACGGAAATTCAAAATAAAAGATATATATCAGTTCGTCAATAAAAAAATATCATAATTTTGAGAGAAAAAAAAACTATTGCATGGTCCTAGACCAATACGAACCCTACAACTTGTGCATGCTCTTCGGTTTAAATTATTAGGTAATGTTTATTCTTGCACTTGTTAATAATTATTTTATGATAAAAAAAATTATTAGAGAATTCAAACTCTAATATCATCTTAAGAACTATTTAATTTTTATTTATTTTAGTGAGATGGTTATACTTAATACTTTAACCCCTTATTGGTCAAAATAATTGCTTTTTAATTAATTGCGTGGATTTAGAAGAAACCTAATCTTAATTATCTAACGACCAAGAATTTCAAGATTTTTCAATTTTAATAATCTTGGGGACAACGTCTTCATCTTGTTAACTTCGTTCTCTTGCATTCTTCAAAGAATTCATGATTTTCATCTATGAAAAAAATACCCAAAACCATAGGCTTTCTCTTTAAGAGTCCCTAAAATTCTTTCACTAATTAAATCAAATATTTAATTAATTAAAGTTGCGTATCAACAAATCTAATGCTACTTTCTTCTCAATTTCCTTTTCTTTTTCTTTTTCTTTTTGGTTTTTTCACAACAATGATCCGTAGGCTCTTCAAAAGATCGGTGGGCTATTACTATTATTTTGTATTTTCCTTTAATACTGCCATTCAGAAGCTAGAAGTTTTGCCTTTAGGTGCTTTAATTTTCTGTTTCACTTTATATGCAGGGTCATGGGTTGATTGGTTTTCTTAGCTCACGTTAATGAACTACAAAGAAGCCATTATAATACACATTTACGTAGTTCAATCTCCTTTTTTTAATTAACTATTTTTTCGGAGCCCAGATATCAATTAACCTTTTCCTCCAAGACGTGTACTCAAAATTTGGCCGAAAAATTGAAATCCCCCATCTAAATCACACGTGACAGGACAAGTAGTTGATTGACTTTAAGATCCGTAAGAAAACGGTTGATGTGTTAGATAATCAGTAAATTTTTTAGCTTAAATAATTTAATTTTTTAGCAAGTTGTTTGCTAACTTGATATGAAAAGCCAAGATGGTTAATGATGGGTAATTAAAGGTACCCGTTAGGCCAAGATGACTAGTGAAAGTGAATAATACTTGTAAAACGTTTTCTTTGATAGATGTGGGAATTATGATATGCTTAAGTGAGCAACTTTGTAAAGAAAGCAAGTGAAAGATATTTTGGAAAAATAAACATGGAAATATATATGTTGAAAAACATTAAGAAACAAGAGATTGTGAACCTTGAATTTGAAGGATTTATAGAGTATTTATAGCCTATGAATCGTGTTTTTGCAGGGGGGATAAAGTGTGATTTTACCATTATGATATTTTGAGATATATTTTACTTAAAATAATACATATTGGATTAATATAAATATTACTTCTATTTGCCGCCACCTTAAATCAAAGCTGCATATCAACAAATCTATATTTTCCTTCAATGCTGCCACCTATTTTGAAAATCCGTAATTTCGGAAGCTAGAAGTTTTGCCTTCGGGTGCTTTAATTTCTTTTCACTCTACATGTAGGGTTTTGGTTGACAGATAATTTTTAGCCCACATTAATAAGCTGTAAGAGCAAGCAAGTAATCCATGCTATATATTTCGGAGTCCATCTATTAGTTAACCTCTTCCTCTAAGATGTGTACACATGATAGGGATAAGGAGCTGATTAACTTAACAAAACCTTTAGGATTATAGCGTACATAAATACACATACAGCATGGTATACAACCACTTCCTTATTATATCACCAGCATGGTAATGACATAGAACTATATGCAGAGACCAAGGCTTTGAGCACTGCCCTATTATCAAACATGGAAGATTTACAAAGTACTTATGTAGGGTTCACCCATTCTTGAGCCTGGAGATCCTCCACAAGTTTTTTATCCAAATGGAATGCTGTAGTGATGACAGAAGGATTAATAGAGGGACTGGCTCCGAAGATTGCATTTGCTACTGTATTTACTCCTGGATTTTGACTTGTTAACGCAGCAATAGCAACTGCTGGAGCTTTTCCAATATTCAACTGAAAGTGGACGAGGCCAAATGGAAACACGATGAGATCTCCTGGTTTTAGAATCTTTGCAAAGAGACGATGATCAGGGTTTGACGTGACAAAACCAGCATAAAGAGTGCCCTCCAAAACCAGCAGAAGCTCTGACGCTCTAGGGTGATAGTGTGGAGGGTTCAGGCCACCATTTGGTGCAAAATCTATTCGCGCCATAGATACACCAAGAGTGTTCAGACCTGGCATTAGATCGACCGTTACTATATTAACATGCACTCCAAGTTGATTTGATGTGTTTCCAGGAACATCAAACCCTGAAAACGAGAAATCATCTGGAGTGTAAAGGCTTGGATTCTTGCAAAATTTTCCATTGACAAGCACTGCACACACAAATAAAGCCTCATTAGTTGTCATATAAATTCAAAATGAATGGTGTGTGTGTGTGTGTGTGTGTGTAAGCTCTTCACTGATAAACGTCTAATTTGATTGCATGGTCCCGCGCGTCATGCCACACAATTTACGTGCTCAGCTATATATTGTGATCACAGAACTCGACCGATGCAGTGAATATATATATATAGACTCCTATGGAATCGGGATCGTGAAATTTAAATGAAAGATGACAAAAAAAAAGAGAAAAAAATCAGTATGTACCAGCAGAATCAGTATCATTTATTGCTACACATAAGTCTTGAAGGGGGCTGGGGTCATAGGCAGTGGCGAATGAGAAAGCCAGAGCCAAGAGAGCAAGAACTCCAACCAAATTAGCAACTTTCATCGTTCTTTCCCTCTCTCTCTCTCTCTATTTTTTTCTACTATCTTTTTATAGGATTGTATTTTGGGTGTGGAGTGAGAACTTGCATGCAGAGCGTGCGTATTTATAGATGAGTAATAACACATCGTCTAAGTTTTGTGTTTCGACGACTATATAATTATCATTAATTTTTTACCAGTCAAACGTTGGCATTTGACAATTGTATTCAAAAACCCTATTAGACCTTCACTAATAGAATTTACATCTTTTCCCACGTAAGAGTAAATACTACTAGTGGTTGTAAAAACCTAGGAGCCTGATGATGACTAAATTGAGGGTAAAAAAGAGTTCAACAATACTTGAACGTCTCTTTATTGGCCTGAAAATTGCTAAGTGGATGAAGAAGAAACGTAATCTTTATTGCCTAACTATAAGAACTTCTAGAGTTCTCAGCTCTATCGCGTCTTCATCTTGTACTCTTCATTCTTCAACTCCATGATGTAATTCATCCGTGAACATAATATCCATAAATGGCTATATATATCGAATGTAGTTTTAATTTTTCTTTAATATATGTTTGATATATATAGTCCTTGATCGATGGATCTCAATTAGGTTTTCCTTTCATAATTAGCCAAATATTATATCAATTAAAGATTTCAACTAGGAGATTATATTTTTAGGTCACTACTGCAGCTTTCAAGTTAAGAGAAATCACTTATATTGAAAGAAAACTTTTGGTATGGGACTGAATTGAAAAGAAAAAATAAATTCAGATACATTAAAAGGAAGAAGAACAACGATAGGGTATGAGTTTTTTAGTGCTTTGAATATAACCCGTGTAATGTTACTCCCCCCAAAACTTCTATATTTTTCAGTTGCGTTTGAGAAAATAATAAAAATTATTTTTTATAATGTTTTTTTTTAATTTATTTTTTATATAAATAGTGGTTTCACCGTTACACCAAAATGGTGCCTTAATCATGATGCATGCCTTTATCTTATTGAAACCTCTATATTAAACCCAACTTTTCTTCGTCATGATCTTGTACTTGTTTCGTCCCTATCCCTAGCTTACAATATATAGTGTAAGGATGAAAAAACAAAACTGAAAAACCAATTAAATTGAAAAAACAAAAAAAAACCCGAAAAAAACCAAATTATTAAAAAAAACTGATTAAATTGATTAAATATTTTTTAAAAAAATCTGATCTGGTTTAGTTTTGGTTTTTTAAGGTTAAAACTAATAAACCAAAATAAAACTGAACCTATTCAAATATGTATGTTTTTTTTTTTTTTTTGCATAAAATTCCTCTATTTCAGTGTTCTGTAAATTGAAATAAAAAAATATATTGGGACAAATAAAGAGAATAGATGGGAAAGGAGGGGAGGTACGGCCCATAGGTATCAAATTCATCTTGGCACAAGTGAAGTGCATGTGTAGCTCGGTTTTCTTCCGGTTGGTTACATAAAAACCGGACTCAACAGAATTGAAACCAGTCCTAATACGGTGGCCTGGCTTAATAAAACCAAGTATCCAGCTTATTGAGCAAAAAACAGCTCAATTATCTGAAAATACATCAAGTTCTGCAGGCTGATTAGGCGAAATTAATCAAATAGATAGATAGATGAATTGATAAAGTTGTCGTGTCATTAAACAAATAACCATTTGGAAAAAAATAAAGAGCTTTAGAGAATACAAACCAAACCAAATCTAAAAAAAAAAATAGATTAAGATATTGGTTGTTGAAAAATTAAAAAATAATTTTGAACCTATATAGTAGAATCAACTATTTAAGTTTCTCAAATAAGATGTCAAACGATTAAAAACAAGCTCATAAACATCATTTTAATATAGTTTCTTCATAATAAAAATCAATTTGTTAATAATAATTCAGATGTCCTGATGTCATGGCATAGAAAAAGAAACATAATCTTTTGAAATTTGTTCAGTTGCAAAATATTTTAATTCCAATAGTACATGCTTAGTTGTTGAATGAATGTACCAAGTCATTTCTAACTATTCAATGAATTTGCTTCTCAATCTCCACCTCCGTGGATTTACTTCTTAATTTCGTTAAGATTTAGAGTTTGGATGTAAGAAGAGATTATGAGAAATTAACATTTTGTTATATGAGGATGATCATTTAGACTCGTAAAAAAGAAGAAGAATGGACATGTATAATATAGAGATTGACACCTACCTCAATTATTCAAGTTGAAATTAATATTTTTTTTAAATAAAGTAAAATTAAAAGCCACATGGTTATAAGAATTTTAAAAATATAGTTTAAGTTGATGCACCGTAAATGAATCAATTTGTTCAACCTATAGCTAAACCTTGAATCAAATAAATTGAGAATTTTATTTATTTTATTATCTATCAAGGTATCTATACATTATTAAATGAGTATCTGTTATTATGGTGAATAATCATTTTAATTAAAAGTATATTTTTTTTAGTTTTATGTCAATATATTAATAAAAAACATATTGTAATGAAAGAAACACATGGTAATCGGCACAAGCTGATCAATGTTGACCATCCCCGTAATATGAAACGTATATTTCAAAATTTAGTCAACGTAAATGACGTGAGTGCCCATGAAAGCAACAGAACAGTTACAAGCAAATATTAAATGAAATCACGCTGAAGCTGCACCAATGAGAAGACTCGGCCTCCAATTATTGTGCCAATAAACAAAACTATTTTTCAGAGAAAAAATAAACACAGCTATTTATGCTTGCAATGGTAAAATTGTAGTCAGCATCTTCCGGATAAAATTTTCAAGGGTCGTTTTGTCATTTTATACGTGCCTCTTCTCTAAAGCATGTTTTCGTTGAATTCTATTAAAAGATGTTATAAAAATCAAATATTTAAATAAAGATTCACCATATTAATTAAATATATTAAGTGATAATTAAATACATCCAGTACTTTTTATTTCATATAGTAATGTTTTCAGTGTTTATTATATATATATATTGATTAGCTACATTAAATGATTTTTAACAAATGCTATAAAGTCAAATCGTCGGCAGGAACTTTTTCTAAATTAGAAAAGGGCAATGTTTGTTCCGTGCTCAGTTCTCTCATATGAAGTGAGATTTATCAATTATTATAGTTTTTTTTTAAGTGTAAGAATACAACTCTAGATATGTACATAAATATAATTTGTCATTGTATAATATGAATAGAATTTAGAGCTCTTGAATAACATGAAAACACATGCTGCAAGGCAACAATTGTTCTTTGTTCTTTTGTTATTTTTAATTAATTATCTGATTTTTCTTTTCTTTTTCATAACCCTGATGAAAAGTTTTTCGTTCAATCAAGAGGTTTGTTAAATTGATGAGCTGTGAAACATGATCAACAAAAAAACCATAACGTAAATAATATCAATTTAAATTTTTAGATGAAATATATCTTTGAGATAATAGTACAAATGGAGAGGGGGATCATATATATATATGTATGTGGATGCGCGCACATGTACTTTGAGACAAATATTTAAATAAAATAATATTTTTGGGTATAAAAAAAAAGTTTCACTTTTCAATGAAGGAGGTTAGTCATGGCTAATGCACAAGTTAATTTGAATAATATCCTGATATTGTGTTGGAATAAATAAAAAAGATAAAACAATTGAAGTCCATTAATTATAAACCTAACAAAAAAATAGAAAAAATAAAATAACATAATAGGAAAGAAAAATCGATTTTTGAAATAAAGAACGGGGCGCCACCGAAGTCAACAATATTTTCATTATTTTTTTATTTTGGATCGCAACAACAATCAATTAATGAAGAGGTTCTCTTCAAGAGTTCAGGAATTGAAAAATCTAGAAGTTCTTGATGATTGAGTAACTAAGATCACATATCTTATTAATCCGCTTGATATTCAAACAGCAATTTCATGGCCAATCAAGAGTAGTCAAGTATATTGCCTCCATTTAGCCATCGTCATTGTTGTTAGTCTCCGCTTGGTTAATTAATTAATTATATTGAGCCAAAAATGTAGATTTAACTAGTGAAGGTGCATTAGAGTTTCATCATACATTCGTCAAACCTCAATGGTCGCATGATAAAAAAAAAATATTACTTGTAGTTGAGAAAAACAAGTAAACAATCTCTTCGTAATCTATAAATACCCATGCTTTGCATGCAAGCTCTCTCACACCTTCCCCAACAAACAATACCCAAAGAAAAGAATTCAAGGTAGCAAGCCAAGGAAAAACCACGATGAAAGCTTGTAATTTGATAGCAGCTTTTACAATCCTGGCTCTGGCCTCCACATTTGTCACTGCCTATGACCCCAGCCCCCTCCAAGACTTCTGCGTAGCAATAGATGATGCTAATTCTGCTGGTACATTCAAAATTATGATGTTTTCGAACCACGAACTGGTATGTGTAATTCATTTCGGATATGCATTTCAACTAATTATTACATTTTGCTTGTGTGTGCAGTTCTTGTTAATGGGAAATTGTGTAAGAATCCAAGCCTGGCCAATGCTGATGATTTCTCGTACTCCGGACTTGATGTTCCTGGAAACACGTCCAATCAACTTGGAGGGCATGTTAATATCATTACAGCCGATCTAATGCCGGGGCTCAACACCCTTGGCATATCTTTGGCTCGGATAGACCTGGCTCCGAACGGTGGCCTGAACCCTCCACATTATCACCCCAGAGGATCGGAGGTTCTGCTAGTTTTGGAAGGCACTCTTTACGCTGGTTTTGTCACCTCAAATCCTGACCATCGTCTCTTCACCAAGATTTTAAAACCAGGAGATCTCTTTGTATTCCCATTCGGCCTCATTCACTTCCAGTTGAACATTGGAAAAACTCCTGCCGTTGCTATTGCTGCATTAACAAGCCAAAATCCAGGAGTAAACACGGTAGCGAATGCAATTTTTGGAGCCAGTTGGCCTATTTATCCTGATGTTCTCACCACAGCATTCCATTTGGATAAACAATTTGTGGAGGATCTCCAGGCTCAAGAATGGGTGAACCCTACATAAATACTCTCTAAATTTCCCATATAGTTGATATGCGATAATAAAGAAGTGCTCTATGCTTTCCTCCTTATCTATGTCTTTTTTTCTGGTACGTTCTCATCCTGTTTTGGTAAGATAATAATTTGAAAATCTGTAATTTCGGAAGCTAGAAGTTAATTTTGCCTTCGGGTGCATATCAACAACGTGGTATACAGACCACTTCCTTATTATATCACAGCATGGTAATGGCATAGACCAACGCCAGGCTTCTTTCTTTTTTTTTTGGCAGAAAACTGATTAATTTTTTCTGTGTGTTATAATTGATTATTTTAATATTTAATTAGTAAAATTATAATAGATAAAATCAGTTAGAAATAAAAAAAAAATCCGCCTAAATGAACATTGTAATCAAAATGCAAGAAAGTGGTTTGTATATTTTTTAATTTTAGATAACTTGGGTAAATTTGTCTACCCATTTTGTTTATGTATTGCCTCTCTTTTTTTACATAATATTAGATCTGGAATATTATATATAAAAATGTTATAAAAGTAATTTTTTTAACAAAAACAACCTAAAATCCAATGATTATATTTTTCTAAGAAAAAACCTAAAAAAAGAGGAAATAATTAGAATTAAAGAACAAAATTAAGAGCGTATATATATAAACATGGACAAAATAAGGACTACTTAGAAATATATATATATATATATATAAAAAATTAAGGAATTAAAATAAAAAATTAAAAGTATATAAGCCGAAATGAAAACAAAATATGTAAATAATTTTAACCGGAAGATTAAATTAAAACAATTAAAAGTGTTGAAGGGAAAAAGTAGTTAATTCTTTTATTTCTTGATTTTGTTTCGATCTAGATATTTTTTTAGTAATTTTGGTATAACTCTAAATAATTTAGTTGTATTTATGTATCTATACTCTTAGTTTTAACTTTTAATTTTTAGTAGAATTTGAATTTGTATTAAATGTAGCTTTCATTAAAAAATAAAGTAAGTTCACATTTGGTGGTGTGAAATGAAAGTAAAGTCTTCTCTTATGCATGTATAATTAATCTTTAGTTGTTAGTTATTTGTTATATTTTTTAAGGTGTTAATATTAAACAAATATCAGAATTATAACTATTTTTAAGAGAAAAAAACTTTAAAATAATCTTTCTAATTATTTTAAATGCATTCTCTATAATAAAATGAATATATTAAAAAACTAAATAATTGAAAGTCTTGTAGATTGATTATTTCACTCTAAGGATAGTGTTATTTAAAAAAATAAAGAATCATTAATATTTTTTGACATGTTATAAATTTGGTTTTGTTTACGGCGAAGCGTAGAGCAACTAACTCATATATTTTTTATTTTTAGATAATTTGACCAAATTTGTTCACCTGTTTTGTCTATGTGTAGTTTCGTATATTTTTTATTCATGCAATATTCGATATGAAATATCATACATAAAAAAATTTTGGAAGTCCATTTTTCACAAAAAAAAAAAAAAACATTGATTAATGAATTATCTTGATTATTATTCTTATTGTTATTATCATGATTGTTAAATTATCACAATTATTATAAATAATTAATATTCTAATTATTACTAACAATATTATCGATGTCACTATCATTATCGTTATAAAAAGAAATTCAATTTTTTCCAAGATTTGTTCATCATATTATTATATTTGAAGTATTTCAGAATACTAAGATTAAATTAATTTGAGAATAAAAAAAAAACTTACTTCATTTTATATATATATATATATATATATATATATATATATATATATATATATATATATATATATATATATTAAGGTGTTCGTATTAAAAAAGTATCAAAATATATAATTAATTTTAAGATAAAAATCCTTAAAAAATAATCGTTATCATTATTTTGAACGCATTTTTCATAATAAAATGAATATATAAAAACATAATATACAATAATTATTATTATTATTATTGTAAATATTTTTCTATAGTCAGAACCGAAAGTTTTCTAAGCTGATTATTTTGCTCAAATATATAGCATTTTAAAAAAACTCTAAGACCATTAATATTTTTTTGCATTTTCAAAAATTTGTTTATGGCTACGGTGAAGTGGTGGGCAATTGACTCATATATTTTCATTGTGGATAATTTGCCCCAATTTTTCGACTTGTTTTGTCTATGTATGATTTCGTATATTTTTTGTTAATATAATATTAGATATGAAAAATCATACATAAAAAAGCCATAGAAGTCAACCTCTAAGAAAAATAACATTAACTGATGAATTATTTTGATTATTATTGTCATTGTTATTATCATGATTGTTAAATTGTCACAATTATTGTAGCTATCATTATAAATATTATTACAAATAATTCATATTCTAATTATTATTGCTCATATTATTATATTAAAAGTATTTCAGACCACTAATATTAAAAACAATTTCTTCAAAAGATCCTAGGTCATATATATATATATATATATATATATATATATATATATATATATATATATATATATATATATATATATATATATATATATATATATATATATATTTTAAGGCGTTAATATTAAATAAATATTATAATATATAATTAGTCTGACATATTTATAAGAGAAAAAAAATTACAAATAATCATTATCATTATTTTAAATGCATTATCTATAATAATTAAAAATTTCAACACCTAACAATATTAGCAAAAAAACAATTAAAAAATGACAAAACAAAAAATAAATATTATTAGATTTTTAAAAAATTATTTGACTTAAAGAATAAATAAAAAATAAAAAAAAGAGAAAAAATAAAAAAAATATCAATTTTAAAATGATCATCAACACAACTTAAAATCTCAACATCACATAAAAAATTAAAACTTTAATAACATTGGAAATAATAAAAATTAGAAACAAAAACTAAGAGCATGTAGTCATGTACATATAAACATGGAAAAAAATTGAAACCATTTAAGAAATATATATATATATATATATATATATATATATATATATATATATATATATATATATATATATAAAGGAATTAAAATAAAATCCAAGATTGAAAGTATAAGGGCCGAAATACAAGACACATATATAATAAATTTAATTTAAAGGATAAAATTGAAACAAATCAAAACCTTTGATATCGAATATTTTTTAAGAATTTATAACAAAACCGGAAATTAAAAAATGAGGACCGAAATAAAACTAAAAAAAATATCCAGTTATCGTATTGGCCCCGGGGTTTACTGTGCATTTTTGTCTTATTAGAGGGTATTTATGTATTTAGTCATTTAAAAAAATGCGCAATAACATTAATGCCCCCAGCGATAACTGTGCATTTATGTCTTATTCATGGTATTATGGTTATTTTACTGTGCAAAAATGTAAAAAAATAAAAATATCCCCTGACCCAAGGCTAAAAAACACAGTAAATAAAGGGACAAAATAATAATTTCACTATTTCATTCTACAATATATCTAAGTCTAGATGAACATTGTATGAACCCGCTATCTCTTTTAGCTTTATAAACGAGCTATATGCCCGCGCGATGCGCCGAGGCTTTTTTATCTATGTAAAAAATTGATTGCTTTGATATGTATTGTATTTTATTATTATAATATTTAATTAGTAAAATTATAATTGATAAAATCTGTATAATCGAAATGGAAAATGGTTCGTATATTTTGTGATTGCAGATAACGCAGGTAATGTTTTTTATGAGTTGCATTTTTTCTTCAGTAATATTAGATCTGACACATTATAAATAAAAATATTGTAATTATTTTTTCCAGAAATAAACTTATATTTTTTTCGTCCTCTAATTAGTTATTTTAATGTTTAATAACTGAAATTGCAATAGATAGAATATGTTAGAAATGAGTTTTTTGCTTTGTATAATTAGTATGCTTGTTGGCGCATTGCGTTAGGTTTTTTTATGTAGAAAACTAATTGATTTTTAAAATATTGTAATTAGTTGTTTAAATATTTAATCAGTAACACTATAATAGATAAAATATGTAACATATAAATTTTTCCCCCGCCTAAAATGAATAGTTTAATCGAAATGGAAAGTGATTTGTATATTTTTTAATTGTAGATGATCTAGGTAAATTTGGCAAAAAAAAAAATTGAGTTGCATTTTTTCCTCAGTAATATTAGATCTAACACATTAAAAATAAAAATATTAAATATTTTTTAAGAAATGAACTTAAATTTTTTACGTGCTATAATGACTTATTTGTCGTCTAAAAGGAACAACAATCGAAACGGAAAGTGCCCCGCATAATTTTTAATTGCAGATAACCTAAGTAAATTTGTAAAACAAATTTGAGTTTAAATTTTTTTCCCAGTAATATTAGATATAAAATATTAAAAATGAAAATACTGTGAATTTGTTTTTAAGAAATAAACTTAAACAAAAGAATATAAAATTTAAATTCAAAGGCAAAAATTTTTTTATAAGATTTATTAATTATATTATTATATTAAATGTATTTAAGAATATTGATATTAATTTTTTGTAAGGAAAAAATCCTAGGTCATTTTTTTCTCTCTCTCTATATTTTTAAGTGATAATATTCAATAAATATTAAAACATATAATTAGTCTCACATATTTTATAGAATAATCGACATGGGAAGTGGTTTGTATATTTTTTAATTGTAGATAACCTAGGTAAATTTGTCATTTTTTTGATGAGTTGTTTTTGTTCCTTAGTAATATTAGATCTGACGCATTATAAATAAAAATATTGTAATTTGTTTTTAACAATAAACATAATTTTTTTCCGTGCAATAATTATTTCTTTGTCGTCTAAAAAGAACAGTTTAATCGAAACGGGAAGTGACCAACATATTTTTAATTGTAGATAACCTAGGTAAATTTATCATATTTTTTTTATGAGTTGTTTTTTCCCCAATAATATTATATCTGACACATTGTAAATAAAAATATTGTAATATGTTCTTAGGAAAAAATAAATTGTGCTACAATAACTTATTTGCCGTCTAAAAAGAACAGTGTAATTGAAACGGGAAGTAACTCGCATATTTTTGAAATGTAGGTAAATATGTCAAAAAAAAATTTAGTTGTATTTTTTGCCCAGTAATAAATATTGTAATTTGTTTTTAGAAATAAACATAATTTTTTTACGTGCAATAATTATTTCTTTGTCGTCTAAAAAGAATAGTTTAATAGAAACGGAAAGTGACTCGCATATTTTTTAATTGTGGATAACCTAGGTAAAATTGTCATATTTTCTTTATGAGTTGTTTTTTTTTCCCCAGTAATATTAGATCTGACACATTGTAAATAAAAATATTGTAATATGTTTTTAGGAATATTTTTTTTTAAGATATGAAATATTAAAAACCAAAATATTGTGATTTTTTTTAAGAAATAAATTTTAAGAAAAGAAGACAAAATTAAAATTCGAAGACATTTTTTTTTGTTATCCGATTTATTAATTATATTATTATATTAAATGTATTTAAGAATACTGATATTAATTTTTTTTATTGAAAAAATCCTAGGTCATGTTTTCTTCTCCCTATATGTATTCCTAGGCGATAATATTCAATAAATATTAAAACATATAATTAATGAAAGACTAAAAATATTCCAGAAACTTTAAAAAAAGATAAAACAAAAAAATAAAATAAAATTTAAAATTATCTTTGTTATCACTATCAAAACAATTAAAATTATTAAATTATCTGGAGAAAAAAAAACATTAACAAAAGAGTAAGCAAGAAAAATAATTAAATAATAATAATAATAATAATAATAATAATAATAATAATAATAATAATAATAATAATAATAATAATAATAATAATAATTATTATTATTATTTATTATTATTATTATTATTATTATTATTATTATTATTATTATTATTATTATTGTTGTTGTTGTTGTTGTTGTGTTAAGTACACTTATATATACATGGACAAAAATAGGGATTATTTTTGAAATATAAAAAAATAAAAGTATAAGAGCTGAAATGAAAATCAAATATAAAGGGATTAAATTGAAAAATTAAAAGTCTAAGGGCTGAAGTGGATACCACATTTATTATCAATTTAAATCAAAGGACAAAGTTGAAAAAATCGAAACTTGTGTACCGAATTTATTGAGCTATTTACAGCCAATCCGGAATTTAAAAGTAGGAGGACCGAAATGAAACTATATATTATAATGATTTTGAATTGAAGGACGCAATTGAAACAAATCAAGACTTATATAATTGCAATAAGGGTCAGAACAACAAATTTGGGCGTGCAGGGACTGAAATGAACTTTTCCAAAAACACTGCTTCGCTAACGTCAGCTTGCGCAGGAGGAGAGAGAAATGAGGGGGGGGGAATTCAAACGACCATTGACACGTACATGGGAACCACATGTATACACGCGCCGCCCCATGTGGAAGAGAGCATGGTGAAACATCGTTCTAGACGCCGGTTGCTCATTTTTGGACGCAGTAATACGTAGCACGCGTCGCCCGAAACACGCGTGAGCGTGGAAATGAATGGCGCGTGATGGGACACGCCAACAGTAATCCGGAGCGAAAAAGAATAAAAAATTGGCTAATGACTGTTTCGCCCTCCCATCCTGTGCGTTATTTTGTCCTTTTCGAGGGCTAAAACGGTGACTGCACTGTTTGTAGAAATATTAAAAAAAAAAAAAAACCGCCCGGCCGAACCGGTCCGGACAGGACCGGAAATGGCCAATTACCTCGGAGCCCCTGAAACCGGCGGCCTTTTTTGTCTTTTTCGGGGGCTTTTTTCGCCAATATACTGTGGAAAAAAAAAAGGCAGAGGTGCACCCGCGAAGCACCGGGTGAAATTGCACATCCACAATGCACATGAGTCTTGAGCAACAGTAATGAACAGTGAATCACCGATGTATTTTAGTGTTTTTATTAATAATAATGCTTAATAAAACTAGTACCAGCTTATTTAGGAAAAAACAGGACAGTTATCTGAAAATACATCAAGTTCTGCAGGCTGATTAGGCGAAATTAATCCCATCCCTCGCACTCCAAAAAAGTCAACTTTTTTCATCTCTGTTTTTCTTTGACTTGAAAATAGAAGTCACGAGACAGCGTGCCCAATCATTTATAGTATGGTAGGATGATTTTGACTACTCTTTTCTTTAAATATCTGCATCACATAGTCATGCATTAATTAATTAATTAATTATTGGTTGAGTTTAGTTTTACACTAAATAGGGTTTGTAATTGCGTTTCAAAAGTATTTTTGAAAAAAATCTTTAATTTGTGTTTATTTTTTTATTTTAAATTAAATATTTTTCATGTTTTTAGATAATTTTCATATGCTGATCTCAAAAATAATTTTTAAAAAATAAAAAAAATTATTTTAATGTATTTGTTAACAAAAAAATACTTCAAAAACAACTTCAACCACAATCTCAAACAATCATTAAGAAATGTAAAACTATAGTTTATTTTTGAAAAATACACAAAAACAATCGAGTCCATATCAAACAGTTGAAATCATTTATCCCTTTCGTCTCTCTTGTGAGTGTCTTATTCTTTGATTAAATGTAAAATGTTCTTTGTCAATAGCACATTTGGGAGTTATTCCATGCATTTTCTATTTATATATACACATACATAAATATATATACACATACATAAATATAAGTAGTTGAAATTAATATTTTTAAAAAAATTAAATTAAACTAAAAGCCACATGGTTACAAGAATTTTAAAAATATAGTTTAAGTTGATGCACCGTAAATGAATCAATTTGTTCAACCTATAGCTAAATCTTGAATGAAATAAATTAAGAATTTTATTTATTTATGTTATTATCTATCAAGGTATCTATACATTATTAAAAGAGTATCTGTTATTATGGTGAATAATCTTTTTAATTAAAAGTATATTTAATTAATTTTGTAGATTTTTTAAAGTTTTATATCAATATAAAAAACACTGGAATGAAAGAAACACATGGTAATCGGCACAAGCTGATCAATGTTGACGATCCCCGTAATATTACGTATCCTTCAAATTTAGTCAACGTAAATGACGTGAGTGCCCATGAAAGCAACAGAACAGTTACGCTGAAGCCGCACCAATGAGAAGACTCGGCCTCCAATTATTTTGCCAATAAACAAAACTATTTTCAGAGAAAAAAGAAACACAGCTATTTATGCTTGCAAGGTTAGATCCCATTTTATAGCAAACGTCAAGCATGTTTCATTAAACTTACGTTGAATTCTATTAAAAGATGTTATAAAATTCAAATATTTATATAAATATTCATAACATTAATTAAATATATTAATTGATAATTAAATACATCCAGTATTTTTATTTCATATAGCAGTGTTTTTCAGTGTTTATTATTATTATTATTATTATTATTATTATTATTATTATTATTATTATTATTATTATTATTATTATTATTATTATTATATGCACAAGTTAATTTGAATAATATCCTGATATTGAGGTGGAAAAAATTAAAAAAAAAAAAAACAATTGAAGTCCATTAATTAGAAAACATAAAATAACATAATAGGAAAGAAAAACGATTTTGAAATAAAGGACGGGGCGCCACCAAAGTCAACAATATTTTCATTATTTTTGTTTATTTTGGATCGCAACAACATTCAATTAATGAAGAGGTTCTCTTCAAGAGTTCAGGAATTGAAAAATCTAGAAGTTCTTGATGATTGAGTAACTAAGATCACATATCTTATTAATCCGCTTGATATTCAAACAGCAATTTCATGGCCAATCAAGAGTCGTAAAGTATATTGCCTCCATTTAGCCATCGTCATTGTTGTTAGTCTCCGCTTGGTTAATTAATTAATTATATTGAGCCAGAAATGTAGATTTAACTAGTGAAGGTGCTTTACAGTTTCTTCATACATTGGTCAAACTTCAATGGTCGCATGATAAAAAAAAAATATTACTTGTAGTTGAGAAAAACAAGAAAACAATCTCTTCATAATCTATAAATACCCATGCTTTGCATGCAAGCTCTCTCACACCTTACCCAACAAACAATACCCAAAGAAAACAATTCAAGGTAGCAAGCCAAGGAAAAACCACGATGAAAGCTTATAATTTGATAGCAGCTTTTACAATCCTGGCTCTGGCCTCCACATTTGTCACTGCCTATGACCCCAGCCCCCTCCAAGACTTCTGCGTAGCAATAGATGATGCTAACTCAGCTGGTACATTCAAAATTATGATGTTTTCGAACCACGAACTGATATGTGTAATTCATTTCGGATATGCATTTCAACTAATTATTACATTTTGCTTGTGTGTGCAGTTCTTGTTAATGGGAAATTGTGTAAGAATCCAAGCCTGGCCAATGCTGATGATTTCTCGTACTCGGGACTTGATGTTCCTGGAAACACGTCGAATCAACTTGGAGGGCATGTTAATATCATTACAGCCGATCTAATGCCGGGGCTCAACACCCTTGGCATATCTTTGGCTCGGATAGACCTGGCTCCGAACGGTGGCCTGAACCCTCCACATTATCACCCCAGAGGATCGGAGGTTCTGCTAGTTTTGGAAGGCACTCTTTACGCTGGTTTTGTCACCTCAAATCCTGACCATCGTCTCTTCACCAAGATTTTAAAACCAGGAGATCTCTTTGTATTCCCATTCGGCCTCATTCATTTCCAGTTGAACATCGGAAAAACTCCTGCCGTTGCTATTGCTGCATTAACAAGCCAAAATCCAGGAGTAAACACGGTAGCGAATGCAATTTTTGGAGCCAGTTGGCCTATTTATCCTGATGTTCTCACCACAGCATTCCATTTGGATAAACAATTTGTGGAGGATCTCCAGGCTCAAGAATGGGTGAACCCTACATAATTTCCAATATAGCTGATATGCGATAATAAAGAAGTGCTCTATGCCTTCCTCCTTATCTATGTCTTTTTTTCTTGTACGTTCTCATCCTGTTTTGGTAAGATAATAATTTCTCTGTCAAGTGTCATGTTACTGAAGTGTTTATGCTCTTCGGTTGAGATCTCCCTTTCGGATTATCCACGCCCGTTCTGTATTATTTTTATCAAATAAATTCAAACTGCCAACTTCTTTTCATCATGTTTATGTCTTGTTTGATTATATGTTGTCACTTCTTTCTTCCTCGAATTGTTTGTGAAATGGGATTCAAGTTCAGTTCAAGTAAGAACTCATACCTTTGGTGGATGATAGCTAACATTTGTAAAAGGTTTTATGTGGTGGATGCGAGTACGGTTAAATGCTCGAGTCAATAATTTTATAAATAAAAAAAATAAAAAGATAAGCTTTGAAAATGTATATGCTGAAAAAATTTAAAAATAAAAATACTGTAAACCTGAAGCCTAAATAATTAATGCGAGTATTTGTAGCCCACAAGTCTCTTTTTTATGGAATGGAGGGGTTAAAGTATAATTTTTTTTGTAAAATTTTAAATTACATTTTACTTTAAGTAATATAAAATATTAGATGATTTTAGAAAATACTAAAAACCCATATAGAATCTTTTAAAAAAAAATTGACAAAATATTAAACATGTGTGCGCGTATAAATTAAATGATGTCAGTGCCCATAAAAACAATGGGACAGTTACATGGAAAAAATAAATGAAATCATGCTGAAGCCGAACCAATGAGAAGACTCGGCCTCCAATTATTGTGCCAATAAACAAAACTATTTTTCAGAGAAAAAATAAAATAAAATAAAATAAGCTTGCATGGTAAGAAGGTATTTGGGAGAGTGGTGTGACTGGTAATACAGAAAAAATAAATGTCTTGGATGTTTAATTAATGTAAAGATTTAAAAAAAGCTGGCGGGCCCCACCTAAAATTTTGCCCACCTCCGATTCACGGAAAGCAGCATGCGTTTGGTGGACAGCTTCCTACGGATCATAAAATGGAGCAGGAAATTCATAACACTGGAACTGGGTTGAAGAATAAAATAAAATCAAGAAAGGGAAATTGCGTGGTGCTGACAGGTTGAGTGACTGGATTTTAGAAGGTTTGTTAAGAATTTAAAGAAACTGGATTACGGTTTGAATTGAAATCAAAGAAGAAGTAGAAGAATTTGGTTGTTTTCCATGATATATGTTTATTGATATAAAAAATATATTGTTAATATTAAAATAATCTATAAATTAATTAATAAAACTTCGACACCTTTTATTTTTTTTTAATACACACACACACACACACACACACACACACACACACACATATATATATATATATATATATATATATATATATATATATATATATATATAAAAAAACATATTTTTAATATATTCGAATTTGGATTTGGGACCTTGGTAGGATTGTAATGGTAATTATATAAAAAATATCTTTTAAAAACTAAATTATTTTAATATCTGCAGAAAAGTATGAAGAGGTTTTCAGAAATGTGACTTGTCTGTATTTTAATATGTTTTTATGTTTTAAGATCTCAAAAATTTTAAATTTTACAGAAAATTAATGTGTTTATGTTTTAAGATCATCATTTTGATAGGATGATTTTGAAAATGATGTTAAAATTAATATTTGAAAAATATATATATGATTAGATGCATTAAATGATTTTTAACAAATGCTATAAATTTAATCGTTGGCAGGAACTTTTTCAAAATTAGAGAAGGACAATGTTTATCTGTTCCAGTGCTCAGTTCTCTCATATGAAGTGAGATTTATTAATTATTGTAGTTCTTTTTTTCGAGGTGTAAGAATAGAACTCTAGATATGTGCATCAATAAAATTTATCACTATAATATGAATAGAATTTAGAGCCCTTGAATAACATGAAGACATGCTGCAAGGCAAAAATTTGTTCTTTGTTTTTTTCTTTTTAATCAAGAATCTGATTTTTCTTTTCTTTTCAGAACCCCAGTGAAAAGTTTCATTCAATCAAGAGGTTTCATTAACTTGATAAGTCGTTGAACATGATCAACAAATAAAATAAAATAAATAATTTCAACTTAATATTTTAGATATCCTTGAGATAATATAGTACTGATGGAGAGAGGGGGGGATCATATATGTGATTCCTTATGGATGAACTTTGAGAGAAGTATCTAAATAAATTAATATTTTTGGTATTAAGAAAAAGTTTGACTTCTCAATGAAAGAGGTTAGTCATGGTTGATGCACAAGTTTTAATTAAATAATATCCTGATATTGAGTTGGAAAAAATAAAAATAAAACAATTTGAAAATATCACACATGTCTCTTAGAAATGTTCATAATACCCTCGATTCCAAGGGTTAAATTTTTCGACCCTAGGAGTAAAATAGTAATTTTACTGCTGAAATCCACAGTAATCTCAATCTGTATCTAGATACACAATAAAATATCAACACCTTTTATTTGTTTTTTAATATATATATATATATGATTAGATACATTAAATGATTGTTAACAAATGCTACAAATTCAATCGGTGGCCGAAACTTTTTCTAAATTAGAAAAGGGCAATGTTTGTTTGTTCCAGTGCTGAGTTCTCTCATATGAAGTGAGATTTATTAATTATTATAGCTCTGTTTTTCGAGGTGTAAGAATAGAACTCTAGATATGTATTTAAATACATTTTGTCACTGTATAATATGAATAGAATTTAGAGCCCTTGAATAACATGAAGACATGCTACAAGGCAAAAATCTGCAAGGCAAAAATTTGTTCTTTGTTTTTTGCTTTTTTAATTAATAATCTGATTTCTTTTCTTTTTAGAACCCTAATGAAAAGTTTTGTTCAATCAAGAGGTTTGTTAACTTCATAAGTCGCTGAACATGATCAACCAAAAAAATGACATAAATAATCAACTTAATTTTTTAGATGAAAGATATCTTTGAGATAATATAGTACTTGTCATAACTGCGTTTTTTTTGTGTTTCACGCCCCGCCATCCTAGGAAAGAGGAGACGGTGCGCGGTGAAATATGGTGTTTTTATAGTCGTAAAAATGATAAATATAATTCTCAGAAGTCGTCACGTAGTATTACGATCATTAGAAAACCTATTTTTTTTTATATTTTGTCCATATTCCAATGGATAATCATAAATTTGTTACGATATCCAATTTTCATTTCAAAACATGAGAAATATGTTATATTTGATTCTTACAAAAAAAATGCTTGGAAAAACCTTAGAATTCGGCTGTATGCACGAAAACACGAATTTTATAGTTTTGTTTTGTATATTTCTTAAAAAACTTCAAAAATATTCAGGTTACACCTGGCCCACCTAAGTGGGCTGCACGACCCCAACTATGCTGGACTTGGGCTAGGTCGAGAGCAGTCCGGCCCAAGAACAAACAGAAAGAATATATATACAAGTTGTTGCATTGTTCTATTAATTCACTGCACTGTTAACGTAACGAACAGTGACAAGATGGTCGGCCGACGGTGACAAGAGGATCACCTGCCACTGCCGCCGGGTAGAGGAGGTCAAGGTGGTTCTCCATATGGTGGTAGTGTAAAAAATGATGACCTGTGGTGGCCGGTAGGAGCAACGGAAGAGGGCTAGTCTGAGCTGTTGTTGTTGTTGTTTTTGTTGCTGCGTTGTTTCTAGCGCTAGAGAAGAAGGTTGAGCCTTCCGGGGAGCTTCTAGGGGAGAACCCGTCAGTGCCGAGGTGAAGCAAGGTGGTCGGCCAGGAGCTGCTACTGGAGGAGAAAGAAAGAACTGACAACTATAACTGGTTTTAGAGAGAAAGAATCGACTCTACAAGGCAGAGAATGAGAAAATGAGGTACTACGACGGGAGGCCGGTTGTAGCTACTGGAAGTTGTCGTCGTGGTGCCGAGGGACTGAGCTGCGCTGAGAGAGATAGGAGCTACCTGTTACAGTTTCTTAAAGGAAACCATGGCTCCTGTGTCTGTGATGGAAGGATGGTCGTCGGCGTTGAGGAAGGAAGCAGGGTGGTGATTGTGGTCGTCACTGTTTTTCATGTCTCTACCTTGTTGTTTATAAATTTTATAATTGTGTTATCGTCATCACCTTCCTTTCTTCCCCCAAAAACTTTTTGCTGTGTAAATCTGCCCTCGTCTGTACTTATTTTTTTTAGTTGTCTACCCCACTTTTTTCAGCATTCGATAGTCTCCCTATTATAGATGGTCTCCCCTTTTCCGTCGTAAATTTTCTCACCTTTTACAGACTCATTTTGCATGTTGCAAGGCATGGGAGAGGTGTCTAGGAATGGTGTGTTGTGGTGGTAGGTTGTAGGGCATGACTGCCGGTATGGGGACAGCATAGCTACCAGTAATGCCTCGGCAGGTAACATTTTTTTAATAATATAAAATAGACTGACAAAAATTGATTGTTACAAAAAGAGTTTTTTTAAGGGAAGAACTTAGCTTATCTCTTCAATTTTGGCTTCCGATTTTACTCAAAAATGTTTCGTCTCTGAAAATTCTGATCTTCTCAATTTAACCTAGATTAGGCTTCCAAACTTAATTTCTCATTAATTAAACCCTTAATAACATTAATTTGACTCATTTAAAGTATAATTAAGTTATTGCGCTTTAATTAAATCCTTCAATTCAACTCTGAATTAATCCCTAAACATAATTACACTTTAAATTGGTTGGCGATTAAATCAAACTAGCCTATAAAAATATAATTATGTCTTTCGACTTAAGTTTTAAACAGATTTATCGAATAATAAATTATTTTAGCATTGAATCTGTATTTTCCTTCATTTTTTTGGCACAAAAGAAGTATGATCGGGCTCTCGAAAAACGTCCAAAATTTCCACCATTTTTTTGTCGACACTAGCTCTTTTTATTTTATTTTTGTTTTATTTTGGATAAATTTTGGGGAATAACCCAGAATTGGATTATGACAGTATTAATGGAGAGAGGGGGAATCATATATATGATCCCGTATGGATGAACATTGAGACAAGTATCTAAATAAAATAATATTTTTGGTATTAAAAAAAGTTTGACTTCTCAATGAAGGAGGTTAGTCATGGTTGATGCACAAGTTAATTTGAATGATATACTGCCATTGAGTTGGAAAAAATAAAAAAACAATTGAAGTCCATTAATTAGAAAACCATAAAAAATAGAAAAAATAAAATAACATAAGATCTTGAAATAAAGATCGGGGCACCACCTCAGACAACAATATTTCATTATTATTTATTTATGTATTGGATCACAACAACATTCAAAATGAAGAGGCTCTCTTCAAGAGTACACGAATTGAAAAATGTAGAAGTTCTTGATGATTGAGTAACTAAGATCACATATCTTATGAAGCTGCGTGATATTTAAACAGCATAGTCGTCAAGTACATTGCCTCCATTTAGCCATCGTCATTGTTGTTAGTCTCCGCTTGGTTAATTAATTATATTGAGCCGGAAATGTAGATTTAACTAGTGAAGGTACTGTAGAGTTTCATCATACATTCGTCAAACTTCAATGATCGCATGATAAAAAAAAATATCACCTGTAGCTGGAAAAAGCAATTAAACAATCTCTTCGTAATCTATAAATATCCATGCTTTGCCTGCAAGCTCTCTCACACCTTACCCAACAAACAACACCCAAAAAAGAAAAGAAAAGAATTCAAGGTAGCAAGCCAAGGAAAAAGCATGATGAAAGGTTATAATTTGATAGCAGCTTTTATAATCTTGGCTCTGGCCTCCACATTTGTCACTGCCTATGACCCAAGCCCCATCCAAGACTTTTGCGTAGCAATAGATGATGCTAACTCAGCTGGTGCGTTCAAAATTGTTCGAACCCCGAACTGATACTATTGCTAATTCATTTCGTTTATGCATTTCAACTAATTAATTACATTTTGCTTGTGTATGCAGTTCTTGTTAATGGGAAATTGTGTAAGAATCCAAGCGAGGCCACTCCTGATGATTTCTCGTACTCGGGACTTGATGTTCCTGGAAACACGTCCAATCAACTTGGAGTGCATGTTAATCTCATTACAGCCGATCTAATGCCGGGGCTCAACACTCTTGGCATATCTTTGGCTCGGATAGACCTGGCTCCGAACGGTGGCCTGAACCCTCCACATTATCACCCCAGAGGATCGGAGGTTCTGCTAGTTTTGGAAGGCACTCTTTACGCTGGTTTTGTCACCTCAAATCCTGACCATCGTCTCTTCACCAAAATTTTAAAACCAGGAGATCTCTTTGTATTCCCATTCGGCCTCATTCACTTCCAGTTGAATATTGGAAAAACTCCTGCCGTTGCTATCGCTGCATTGACAAGCCAAAACCCAGGAGTAAACACAGCAGCAAATGCAATTTTTGGAGCCACTTCGCCTATTAATCTTGAAGTTCTCACCACAGCATTCCATTTGGACAAACAATTTGTGGAGGATCTCCAGGCTCAAGAATGGGTGAACCCTACATAATTTCCAATATAGTTGATATGCGATAATAAAGAAGTGCTCTATGCCTTCCTCCTTGTTTATGTCTTTTTTTTCTGGTACGTTCTCATCCTGTTTTGTTAAGCTAATAATTTCTGAATCAAGTGTCTTTTTACTGAAGTGTTCATGCTCTTCGGTTGAGATATCCCTTTCGGATTATCAAATAAATTCAAACTGCCAACTTCGTTTCATCATGTTAATGTCTTGTTTGATTGTATGTTGTCACTTCTTTCTTCCTCGAGTTGTTTGTGAAAATGGTAAAAGATTTGTGATTTGTACAACAAGTCTTGAGCATATATTTTTTATAAAATCCTAGAATAATTGGATTTTTACTTATTCATCTGAATAAAAAAAAATATATTTTCGGCCGCTATGGGTTCCCCCACGTAAATAAAAACTACCGGTTCTTCAGTACTTATATTTGGTTTTTTCATTGGATTAATTTCTGGTCAAATTCTAAAATATGATAAAGAAAACGATGCAATAAATAAATAAAAAAAGACATAAAAAAGTCACTATTAATAATCCATACTGTTCTATGGGTATATGCACGCGCCATGCAGAAGGCTAACCACACGAATTAGTTTATTTTGTAATTTGTAACGTGATTGTTTGCACAAACGATATTGATTCCCTTAATAAAGCCCCACGATATTTCTCTTCCTATTAAAAAATATATACGTATTTTATGGGCTCTTCCATAATTTTGACACGAGGGAACATGGCAAGCATGCGTATTGTTTCTACCAATTATGTCAGGAAAATTGGCGTGTATATATATATATATATATATATATAATATTTGTATTATTTGATTCGACTAGACTTGATTCATTAAAATTAAATATTATAAATAATAATGAATAAATAATTTAATAAATAGATATCATTGGTCAAATATGAATTAAAACTCTTAAAACTTGATCAACCTGATCTAACTTATACAATTCAATATAAATAACAATATTTTTTCTTCTCTTTCTAAAATTTCAAACTCGCAATGCCTTTCTTTATTTCTTAACTCTTTTTATCTTTTATCCATTATAACTGACACTCTTTTGCAATTACATTTTTTTTTGGATGGTCAAAAAAATATGTCTAATTTATAAATATTTATAATATTTGAAAAAATGTTTTAATTTGATATATTCAACTCGGTAGTATAAAAAAACAGTAAAAAATATATTTTATAAAATATTAAAAAGTTAAAGTGATGCTCCTAGTTTAATGCTTCAGGATTGTCACGTGCAAGTACCTCTATGGCATTACGCTGGTCCTCGCTACAAATCAAAAGCTTGCATCAACTTTACATTCTACATGCTCTTACCCGGTGCCTATCACTCTTGGTACTCTTAACGGCCCAGATTTAATTCCAGCGATCATTGGAATGACACGAGCCACCATTAATTTTAAAAAAAAAGTGCATATTAACCTTTCTAGCTTTACTAAACAGTAAATCAGTTTCCTTTGGATCTTTTCATTTTAAATTTAGTTTATCTTATTGTCATCTTTGCTTCAAATTTAAATTAAAGAAGAGTTAGAGAAAGATTTTTCTTTTTTTGAAAAACTTCGTTGGATGAATACTAAAAACAATAAATAAACATTAATTTAACCTCACGTTTAAATATGTTTCCATCAAGTTAACGTTTGGTAGTGTAATGATTTGAACAAAAAAAATTATGTTGAAAAATATATTAAAATAATATTAATTTAAAGAAGAGTTAGAGAAAGATTTTTTTTTTTTGAAAAACTTGGTTGGATGAATACTAAAAACAATAAATAAACATTAATTTAACCTCACGTTTAAATATGTTTCCATCAAGTTAATGTTTGGTAGTGTAATGATTTGAAAAAAAAAATGTTGAAAAATATATTAAAATAATATTTTTTAGTTTTTAAAATTTATTTTTAATATTAATACATTAAAACAACAAAAAATAAACTTGTACTAACAAGTTTTTGGTTCGGAGTTTCCAAACGCGGGTCGGGGTTTTATTTCAAGAATGATTGGAATGACATGAGCGTCGGTCAAAGGAGTATCTACTTTATTAATGTCATTAGATCACAGCCATCTGATTGGTGATCTTAATGACGTTGAATAAATTGCTTCGAAAAAATCAGAACGTGAATACGTGCTGTCTTGGTCCGGTAAACTCGTGTTTAATCATGACCGCATATCAGCCTCGAACATGAAAAAGGAAATGCGTGGCATGGGATTGATTTTGTATATAAACTACACGTAATCAAATCCCACAGCGAATACTTCTCCTCCACACACACGTCAGGGCCTTAGCCGCTTGTAGATTGTCTCTGATACTCTGTCTCGTTGGGAGATCAAAGACCGTCGATTTAATAGATTCCATGTGATCAAGTTCGGTAAATAATTTGTGAGATCATCAATTGATTGCACAGTCCTAGGAAAATCTCAAAAGCACTGGCCTGTGATTGCATTTTCAAGGATGCTGGTGTGTCCAACACCCTAATTAATTTGGTTCAAAAATTTAATTGCTATAAAAATTCATTAATGATTTTTATCTGAGATTTTTAAATATATTTTTAGTAGGATTTTATGCTTCTTTAAATTATATTCCAATTTAATTATTCCAATTTATACTACCCATGATCATAAAATAAGATGATTTTGGACAGTCTGTCCTGCCACTATCGTTAGTCTTCATTTGTGAATTAGATGGAAAAATACAGGCAAGGGCTCTATGGTCGAGGGATCTAACAAAAACATATTTAATAGATGGAGGGTCTATCTGTAATTTATCGGTCAAAATTAATTAAAATCAATTGACTTTTGTTTGCACTGAAAATGATGAAACTAAAATTATAAGCGCATAAGTATCCTAATCAGACGCTTTGAAACACGAGACCATGGCTCATTAACTGAGGACGCCTGCTTTGTATCCTAGTCCCGCCAAAAAACAAACCGTCGTTACGTTTCATTTCTATTCCCTCCATTACCAACCAAATCATTGCCTTGGGTTCCACATTTCTTCGTTATCGCCTACCTCCACATCGCCCTTTCCTTTGTCACATCGCTGCAAACGTCCACCGTGGCAATTAACTAACCTAATTGGTAGACCAGGTACAGGGACACATCCATGAGATCTAGGGCTAGATTGCGATTGAAGTTATATTTTTAAATAAAAAAACATTTTTCATATTAATTTATCAAAGTTATTTAGAAATAAACAAAACAATAATTAAAAATTAAATTAATTTTTTTATTTTCTTAAAAAAAAATATTTTGAAACACTATGCTAAATAATTGCTTGAATACTCCAATTCCTAGCAATTAATTCATATGATTTTTCCAACCACACCGTCCATGTAGTTTTATTTGAAATAAAATTTGAGTTAAAGAGTTAATGTAGTTATAAATAGAGAATATCAAGATGCAGTAATGGACAAAACATAAGTATCTACAATAAATTGACTATTTAAGAGTATGATTGAGATTAATTTTTAAAATGTTTTTTGTTCAAAATAATATATATATATATATATATATATATATATTAAATATTATTTTTGATATTACCACATCAAAATATCTAAAAATATATATAAAAAATAATGTAATTTAAAATATATAAAAATAAAAATATTTTTGAAATATAGTGAGAAATAATTACATAATTATTCTTGATCATGTGTTGACTGATCTTGATGAGATTCGTTTGAATGAAATAAGAGAGGAAGGTTTGAATTTGGAAAGTTATCTTGAAAATACCACCAAGATCAAGAAGACGCCTTAGCCACTCGTGTGTGACGCGGGATTACGAGCTCCATAAGCCACAAAACATGAACAATTTTATGATCCCGGGGATTCATGAAGATCAATGTCCAAATGCTTGTAACGGCAACACAGACCATGCTTGCAACATTCTAGCCGTTTAGAGAACAGGCGATCTTCTTTTTAAGTGTCTATTTGCATCGCATTTTTTAAAATGTTTTTTTTAAATTAAATTTTATATATTTTTATATTATTTTGATGCATTAATATCAAAAATAATTTTAAATAAATAAATAAAATTATTTTGATTCATTAATGAACAAAAAATAATTTAAAAAATAACAATAACCACGCTTTTAAACATGCTAAAATTTCGCAAGATGTCTTTAAAAAATATTCTCATTACTTCTTGATCCATTCTTGTGAATTTCCCCGGTGTTATACACACACACACAATTAATGGTAGTGTTTTGAAATAAACAAATGACTTTAAATATTTTTCTATTTATTGTTATATATATATATAAATAATTGATCATAAGTTATATTTATTTCCTAAAATAACCAATGGATTTTAATGATGCAAATTATCAAGATCAGAAAATCTTTTATCTATTTTTTTTATAATTAATTTCATTTATATATTTTTTTAAAAGATGATAATTTTAATGACTCAAAATATCAATATTTAAAATTAAATAAATTTTTTATTAAAAAATAACGGATCTAATTATAGCTCTTCTATGTTGAGAATTCTATGAACTTCGCGTTAAAAATTACTGCTAGGGTTCAGCGAATAATAATTAAAAAAAAAGAGGAGTAAACATGATGGTCCCCACTACAAAAAAAAGAAGGCCGTGTCGGGTGCTTAACCCTCCTGTTACGGAAAGAAGAAAAAACAAAACTGAAGCTAGGAAACGTCCGTCTCCGTCTCTCCCCTTCTCTTTCACATACCTTTATCACATCACACTACACTCGCTATTCACTCACTGAACTGAATAAAAAAGAAAAGTAAAAAGAAGAAGCACCTAACTTACACACATTTTTCTATGGAGAGAAACGAAACACATTTCTAGAGAGAGAGAAACACTCTTAGCTTGCGCACATTTTCAGTTAATCAGTTGCATTGATCGTACAATGAGTAGCAGTTTAGAGAGATCTTGTTTTATGACCGTCTGATCTCGTTCATTTTTATCAAGATGGGGAGCGTGTCTTCTGATGATGATGGAGGTGGTAGTGAGAGGTGTGGGAGCTATAGTTTGAGTGCTGACGTCAGCGAGTCGGAAAGTTGTACAAGTTCTAGTAGTTTCTCGTGGCGGCGAGGGTTTGGTCGTGGCGGCGGTGCTGTGTCAAGTTCTATGACCTCATCTCCGCGTCCGGTGCCTGGAGGTTTCTGTTTCCGGGCATCGGTTATGGTTCCGGTTATTGGTGGTAAGGATGTGGTGGTTTGGGACTCGAAGAACGAGAAACGAGGAGATGCTGATTTGTCTGGTAACGTGTTTTATTTTTTTCTTATTTTTGTAGATTTTGTATTCTCACTCCATTTTTTGTTAAATTTCTTGCCAGTGAAGATGAATTTTTGCCTTTTTTTAAAGGAAGCTAAAGAGATGGATTTTGAGATTTTAATTTTATAATTTTCGTTCCTTGAAAAAAAGGGGAGAGATTAAACTCTCATTTATTATTGTTAAAAAAAGAAACAAATGATTTTTATTAATTTTTTTAATAAAGAGATATAATGCAAATAGTCATGTGAAGGCCTAATTTTGTGCCGATTGAAGAGTTTTTTTAATCCATTCAGATATAGATCTCTCAATATTTCGATGTTTGGGATTATTTTTGTATGTGCGTACTGCAGAGGTTGAAATGATGAAAGAAAGATTTGCTAAGCTGCTTTTAGGAGAGGACATGTCTGGTGGTGGTAAAGGAGTCTGTACTGCTCTTGCCATCTCAAATGCCATCACAAATCTATCTGGTCTGTATTAATTTTTCTTCTTCTTCTGTATTTATGTTAATTTTGTGTAATCCCCATATGGATTTAAGCTCAATTTTGGGTTGTAATTGAAGCCACTGTTTTCGGCGAGCTGTGGAGGTTAGAGCCATTGGCGCTGCAAAAGAAGTCGATGTGGAAAAGGGAAATGGAATGGTTGTTATGTGTTAGTGACTCGATTGTTGAGCTTGTGCCTTCGATACAACAATTTCCTGGTGGGGGAACTTACGAGGTTATGACAACTAGACCGCGCTCGGACTTACATGTGAATCTGCCTGCACTCAAGAAGCTTGATGCTATGTTGATTAGCATGCTTGATGGTTTTAGTGAAACGGAGTTTTGGTATGTTGATCGGGGGATAGTTGTGGGTGATGGTGGTGATTGTGACACATATCCATCTGGTTTTTCTGGTGGGAGGCCTTCTATTAGGCAGGAAGACAAATGGTGGTTGCCGTGTCCAAAAGTGCGACCGGATGGGTTGTCAGAGGATGCAAGGAAGAGGTTGCAGCAGTGCAGAGATTGCACCAATCAGATATTGAAAGCAGCAATGGATATTAATAGCAGCGTGCTGGTTGAGATGGAAATACCCACTGCTTATATGGAGACCTTGCCCAAGGTAATGATCGGTTTTTCTGTGTTTTGAAATAATATGTTCATATGACTAGTACAACTACATCCCCTGCAGCATGCGTGTCTTGCCTTCATTCAGTTTTTGTCTGCAATCAGTCTTTCTTGTCAATATGATTACTACATTTGGAGGTTTTTTATGTTCCTTTATATCTCTCTAACCAACGCCACCAAAGAGTTCTTCATCTACCTTATCTACCTTGATTTGTTTTTCTTATTTTTATTTTGCTATCGTGGCTTTGGATGCTAAACTCATAGTATGCTGTGTTTTCTTTTGTGATGCTATCAGAATGGAAAAGCTTGCCTTGGTGATATCATATACCGATACATAACTGCTGAGAAGTTCTCACCAGAATGTCTCCTTGATTGCCTTGACCTTTCAACAGAGCATCACACTTTGGAAATAGCAAACAGAATTGAGGCAGCAGTGCATGTCTGGAAGCAGAAAGATCATAGAAAACATATCCATGACAAAAATATCAAGCACTCGTCATGGGGAGGCAAGGTCAAGGGCCTTGTTGCAGATACACACAAGAATCAGATTTTGGCCCAACGCGCTGAAACTCTCCTGCAGAGCTTAAGGCGTCGTTTCCCTGGCCTCCCACAAACAGCTTTGGATATGAACAAGATTCAATATAACAAGGTAGTTGCTTCAATTATTAGCTGGAATCTAGAATTGTAACTTGATACTCCTAACCAACATCATCAAATAATGATGCATCATAATGTGGTGAATCCCTCAATCTAAAAGCACTGCAGTAACAGATATATATTTCAAGAGACTAATTCATTTTTTAAGCACATACACTGATTTAGACCATCCAGCAACAGCTTTGCCCATGGTGGACATGCTTTTCAGACGATGAAAGGTTTGTTTTCTTGCAGGATGTTGGGCAGTCAATTCTTGAAAGCTACTCGAGAGTTATGGAGAGCTTGGCCTTCAACATCATGGCAAGGATAGACGATGTTCTTTTTGTTGATGATGCCACCAGGCAATGTGCTGCAGCAGAATCAATATCCCTCTTCAACAGAGGAGGATTAGGAGGCCACCCTATCCAGAAGCGTATGTCTCCTTGCCCCTTCTCAATCAAACAAAGCCCTTTTGCCTCTCCGTATGGAACCCCAACTTATTGCGCGTCGACTCCAGTTTCTGGAAGCCCAGCAAGGGTGCCACCTTCTCAAAAGAGGGGCAATCCTAAGGAAGAATCCATTCAAAAGTTTGAAAAACCGTTGCCAGCTGAGTTCGAGAGGGTTTGGTCATATGCTGGCAGCATCAGTTCAAGAGTAGTTTCTGGGGATGCTCCTGAACGAGATTAACTTCGAAGCACACTCACCACCCCACCCATGGTGAGCTTGCCTACTGCTGTATCAAATGCTATCGAAGAAATGCATTATCGTGATCTGGAGCCTCCTTGAATTTGGTGTTTGTAGGATTCATATCTAGCCTTTTGTATATTGTTTAGCAATAGAAAGATCATGCTCTAAATTTTTTATCACGCCCTTTTCAATTAAGCTGTAATTGAGGGAATATTACTTTTATCCATGTCCGGATATTTTACTTTTCTTTTCCTTCAATCAGCCAATTATGCACGCTGGAAAGGATGATGACAACTAAAAAAAAAATGGTCAGCCACGACGCAACGAATAATTGATAGTATACAGATTTGGATAGTAATTTAAAATTTCAGCTCAAATGGATTGGAGCTTTGGTTTTAGCTTGTCCCAATCTAGGCTACACCTGAACGTTATCCAAGTATTTTATGCAAAATATGTGCAGTTGGGATTTGCAGCGCTGATTTATCATAACCAGAACTGGTAAAACTATTGCTGTTAATTTCATTTTGTTTGGACTGAAATGGTTAAAATATTTTGTATCAGTTAAAAAATAAGATAAAAACTGTTTTTATCTCATTTAAAATCTGGTCTGTTCCAGAAATTGTCTAAATTTCGGCAGGAATATTCTGGTTTTGTTCTGCTCATTCTGTTTTTGTCAAATAGTGTTTTTTAAAATAATGAATAATTTTACAATATTAATCATATCTCTTAATTCGATTGTTAATTTGAGATTTTATTATGAAATTTTACGAAGAGTCTCTTGATATATTTATATATATTATTTTAAAATTTTAGAGCAATCAGATAATCTAATGACCTTGCGAGATTAATGATGACATTCTCGTAATATTAAACATATTCATAATTTTATTCAAAAAAATTATTTTATAGTATCCCTTTATAAATTAAATTATACAATTCTAAATAATTTTATTTTTGGATTTGAACTAATTTTTTTAAAATGAATATATATATATATATATATATATATATATATATATATATATATATATATATATATTCCAAAACAACATGTCAAAATACTCTGAAATCAAAACATTCCGTTCTAATTGAAAAATCATAGCACCAATAGAAACAACAAATTTTGAGAATATTAGGTAAAACTAAAAACTTGAGGAGAGGAGCTTCAATTGACATTTTCAAAGTGTGCGTTAGATACCATCTTTTGTTAATGGCGGACCCTTGCAGCCATACAGTTAATTAGTTATCGCATGCAGAAGCTTAAATTAATGGACATGTCGAAACATGTTATACGGTCTCACAAAGCAACACTTGAATCCGGTTATGTACAAATTCCAACTCAGTGGAGCTTACTTGTTCAAGTATCAGTTAAAAGAAGAACCAAAAAGTAAAGAGTCCATACAACTGATTTGCAAGGAAATAAGATTATTTCTGAATCCAGAGTCATTTCATTCTTGCTACTCAAAGCAACAAATTTCTACAGTGGGTTCGCTCCAGCAAACAACCAGCTCCACACTCAATCAAATTAAAAAAGCAGCTTTTTTATTTTTCTTTCTTTTAATTACGAGATTTCATCCGCTTGCTCGACTGAACAACTGCTGCCAAGCTCTCGACCAGGATGAGATGGAAGGCTCATGCCTCTTGAACATTTTTGAAATTCACAGATAAAATGAAAGTCGATCACCGATTAAACTCCTAGCAAAATCACAGGAAATTTCAGCTGATCACTTCATTACAGCCCTTGATTTATCACAGCATGAGATCAGGGCCGCCTTAACAAGTCATCAGTAATTACATTAATGGTACATTAATGGACAGCCTGCAAGCAGCAAGCTCTGCAAATATTTACCGGGGCAATAACCTGCTCTTTCACTTTCCAATAGACAGCTCTTCCAGTTGATTTTGATTCTGCTCCTGTTGTATTCACAAAATCAGAAACAAACACGCCAT